>PVHT021183666.1:34720458-34764428 GCA_004024745.2 Catagonus wagneri
GAAAAAAAAAAAAAAAAAAAAAAAAAGGATCCAGCATCGCTGCAGCTGTGGTGTGGGTCACAGCTGTGGCTTGGATTCGGTCCCTGGTGCAAGAACTTCCATACGCTGCAGAGGAGGCAGAGAAAAAGAATTAAAAAAAGGGACTGCTGGAGTTCCCGTCGTGGCTCAGTGGTTAGCGAATCCGACTAAGAACAATGAGGTTGCGGGTTCGATCCCTGGCCTTGCTCAGTGGGTTAAGGATCCGGCATCGCCGTGAGCTGTGGTGTAGGCTGCAGACGCGGCTCGGATCCCGCCTGGCTGTGGCTGTGGTGTAGGCCGGCGGCTCCAGCTCCTGTTAGACCCCTAGCCTGGGAACCTCCATATGCCGCAGGTGCGGCTCTAGATAAGGCAAAAAGACAAAAAAAAAATAATAATAATAATAAAAAAAGGACTGCTAAGGGTTCACCCAGGGGAGGAGGCTGGGGAAAGCGCCATGGCAGACAGAGGGACTGGCACAGGCCAAGGTACAGCCATACAAGGGAGCGTGGACTTCTAGGGAACGGCAGATGTATGGGACGTGTCATACTGGCCACATGTGGTGAGTGGTCAGCTGAACCCCTAGGAAGATGGCAGGGAGTGTACAAAGGAGTTTGATGATGGAGTTTGGATTTTAGCCTAAAGGTAGTGAGCAGTCATTCAAAGGCCTTGAAGCGGGAGAGTGACAAGATCAGATCTGTATTCTAGAAAGATCCCATGTGGCCAATAATTTAGAGGTACTGAGAACAGAGACAGGAGCCCCTGGGGAAAATCAGGTGTTTGTTTTTTCGGTTTGTTTGTCTTTCCAGAAACACCCTGAAGTTGCATCTAAAGTAATATGGGGAGTTCCCGTCGTGGCTCAGTGGAAACGAATCCGACTAGGAACCATGAGGTAGTGGGTTCGATCCCTGGCCTCAGTGAGTTAAGGATCCAGAGTTGCCGTGAGCTGTGGTGTAGGTCGCAGAGGCGGCTCAGATCCCGCGTTGCTGTGGCTGAGGCGGAGGCTGATATCTCCAATTGGACCCCTAGCCTGGGAACCTCCATATGCCGTGGGTACGGCTCTAAAAAGACAGAGAGACAGACAGACAGACAGAGAGACAGACAGACAGACAGACAGACAGAAAGATGGACGCTGCAGGCCAAATGCACACATAACTGCTCCCTTCTGAGAAATGCTGAGAGTCTCCAGCGTGCAGCGTGCTGGAAGGTCTGAAGTTGGCTTTAAGGAAAGCCAAGAGCCTGGCACGGTCCCTGGGGGAGCTGTCCTCTGGAGAGAGAAATGTGTTTACTTGAGCGCCCTGGGTGTATGAAGGTAGGCCGGGTGAGAAGCTGACTCAATTACTTTGCTGCTTTATATGCATGAACTTTTTTCTGGGTTCCCCACTATATTAGCTAGCTCGGGCTGCCATAGCAAAATGTCACAGACTGACTTAAACAACAGAAATTTATTTCTTACAGCTCTGAAGACTGGGAAGTCCACGATCAGGGTTTCAGCCAATTTTTCTCTCTCTCTCCTTATTTTTCTTTGTTCTTTTTTGCTTTTTAGGGCCACACCTGCTGCATAGGGAGGTTCCCAGGCTAGGGGTTCAATCGGAGCTACAGCTGCCAGCCTACACCACAGCCACAGCCACAGCCACGTGGGATGCAAGCCGCGTCTGTGACCTACACCATAGATCATGGCAACGCCGGATCCTTAACCCACTGAGCGAGGCCAGGGACTGAACCCACATCCTTATGGGTCCTAGTCGGGTTCGCCAACCACTGAGCCACCAGGGGAACTCCTGCAACGTAACAGTTTCTGACAGGTTATAGGACATAATAGTGCAGAGAAGAGAGCAGGGCCAGTCTTTGCAATGCTGAGTTCTTCTTAGTCCTGTAAGCCCTGGGAAGGCAGTGGTGTAAGTGTGGACCATGCAGTAAAGTGGAGCCATGGCCAACAACCCACAGAAACCCTGCTTCTCCCTGCTCTTGGCATCTTCTTGGGGATGGTGCTAACCCAGTTGCAAGTCATTGCAAAGCTCCTTCTCGCTGTCCCTTTTGAAACCTCCAGCCCTCCAGCTGTCAAAACTCTGAAAGGTATGGGCTGAGTGTGTCCTGGTTATAGGGAAAAAGACGGAGCATGAGAAACACACTTATGAGAAGCATAAAAGACCTCTGGACATTTATGGGAAAAAAATGGAATCTTGACCTGGATTCCTCAGCCAGAGTCCAAGAACGGGTTTGGACTCTCCCTTGGGTAACACACTCATAAATGTTCAGGTAACTGTTGAGAGAACTGAAGTTCAGTTTTATGATTAACTAGCTTTATTTGTCATAATCTTTTATGTTGCTCGCTTGCAGATTTTATGGTCACGTCCAACCTTTTCTCCTCTGTGGTTGTTTGAAAACATACCCTGCTTCACCGTGCTAGAGAGATAGCATGGTATTAAAAGAATAGCATGGAATTATGAATCCAACATCTGCATAATTAGGTGTGTGACCTGGGTCACTTACATGATATCTCTGAGTGTGTTTCCTCGTTTGAGATTTAAGGGTAACACCTGTCTCATGGGCAGTGTCTGGTATAGCGCCTGACACATAATAGGTGTTCAATAGATATTTCTCTTTTCTTTTTATTTTTGTTACAATTACAGGTGTACAAAAATCATCACAATTCAATTTGATAGCATTTCCATCCCAAAGATATTTCTCTTTTCTCTCTCTTTTTTTTTTTGTCTTTTTGCGTTTATGCAGAGCTGTACCTGCGGCATATGGACGATCCCAGGCTAGGGGTCTAACAGGAGCTGTAGCCGCCGGCCTTCGCCACAGCCACAGCCACGCGGGATCCGAGCCACGTCTGCGACCTACACCACAGCTCACGGCAACGCTGGATCCTTAACCCACTGAGCAAGGACAGGGATTGAACCCACAACCTCATGGTTCCTAGCTGGATTTGTTAACCACTGAGCCACGAAGGGAACGCCCCTATTTCTCTTTTCTTAATACGGCCCTTCCTTCTCTATTTGATGCTTCTACGTCTTGGACCCTGTGAAAAGCTGTTACATTTGATGGCTATAAATCATATATAGAGTGAAGAAGAAAAACCCCTCAGTCACATGGCTGATGGTATCCAGAGGCGTGTTACGTTTTAAAGACGGGGATTTCCAGTTGACTTTGGATAGAAATTACCGCCAGTCTGTTTTCAACACCCACTTCGTCTTAAAGGTTGGCGTACAAATGAAGGGATGGAAGACACGTTTAAACAATCCCATTCTTGACCAACCTTGCACGCGCGAGCTGTGCAAACTTTTCATTTGGAATAAGTTTGATTTAAAAAAAAATCACGGTGTAGCTTCATTTCTTTTCTATGCATAATTCAGAGCTACCTCAATAAAATGTTGTAGGTTCTTTGAGCTGGAAGAAATCTCAATCAGAATCTATAATAAATGCAAGTGACAGTGCTATGGGCTGTTACCAAGGATGTTAATTGTCCCATAAACTAGTCTGGCAAGGAAACGCAGACTTGGTAAATAGAAGTGGCTTGCTCAAGGTGTGGTGACAGGGTAAGTGACAGGGACATTGTATGGGTCCTCTCAAGGCTTATGTCCCATATGATGCTGTGGCTCGGCTACCCGTCTCCTGACCGGTTGGCAGCAGCTGGGCATATGCAGGGAGACTGGCTTCTCTGGCTTCTAACTTTCCCCCCTGCCCACCTGTTGTGGCCTGGATTCATCTACTCCGTGCGACTAGAGTGATGGATTGTCAGTTGACTATATGTCCAATCTCCCATGTCTATTTCCTCATCTACTGGAAAAAAGGTCAGGCAGAGACTGAAGGTTAAAGCAAAGGCATTTCCGGTGGGGCTCACAGGTGGCAGGAACCGGGTCCGTCCAGCACGGAGTCCAGGAGCACATGTAACTCAGAACTATAGACGGTCTCTTGAAGCGCCCTCAGCTGGGAGGTGATCGGGGGTCTGTCTGTACGGCAGCCGCTGGGACTTGTCACTCAGTAGCACCACAGTTATCTTGACAAAGCATTGCTGATTGGAAATTAAGATGCATGGAATTGTGTGGGGATTGTTTCCAAGAAGAAACAGAATTGATTTAGCGGCACCGTTACTTACAGCCAAACACCAGATGTAAGGATTTTTAAAGGAAAACACAAAGCTCTCTTCTTTCCTAGAGTAGCAGATTTAGTGCTTAGGCTGATTAGAGTAAAGCTATTTTATTCAATTTTATTTTTTATTTTATTTTGGTCTTTTGTCTTTTAGGGCTGCACCACGGCATATGGAGGTTCCCAGGCTAGGGGTCTAACAGGAGCTGTAGCCACCGACCTTCGCCACAGCCACAGCCACGTGGGATCTGAGCCACGTCTGCAACCTACACCACAGTTCACGGCAATGCCGGATCCTTAACCCACTGAGTGAGGCCAGGGATCGAACCTGCGTCCTCGTGGATCCTAGTCGGGTTCATTAACCACTGAGCCACGGAGGGACGTCCTAGAGTAAAGCTATTTTAGAAGATACTGCCATAGCCTGAGCAAGGACATGTCAGAGAGTTGTGTTAGAGTTGATGCAGACCCTGGGACCAGTCTGGACAAGAAACCCTTTGATTCTGTCTGGATCTGATTTCCCGACCCACTGGTGGAGGTGGACCCCTGCTGTCCCAAATCAAATATCTGCAGTGCTGGGGGGCCCAGGGGACTTGTGTGTCCAGCGAGTTACACTTTTTTCCCCCTAGCCTGCTGTGTTGGGCTAGATGGTGATCCCCAACCACATGGGTAGACATGAGACCCGACTTCCTTGGGTCCCCCATCCCCTGGGCAGAAGGTCCAGCCAGACTCTCTTTCCTTGAGCTAAGATTTCTTCCATTAAAAAAGTATATGTAAAGGAGGTCCCGTCGTGGCTCAGTGGTTAACGAATCCGACTAGGAACCATAAGGTTGCGGGTTCGATCCCTGGCCTTGCTCAGTGGGTTAAGGATCCGGCGTTGCCTTGAGCTGGGGTGTAGGTTGCAGACGCGGCTCGGATCCCGCGTGGCTGTGGCTGTGGCGAAGGCCGGCGGCTACAGCTCCTGTTAGACCCCTAGCCTGGGAACCTCCATATGCCTTGGTTGCGGCCCTAGAAAGGGCAAAAAGACAAAAAAAAAATGTTTTGAGAGTGGGGTCCTATTCAGACAGTGTTGGGGTCCTTAGAGCTCTGTTCCCCAGCTTGTGTTACCCGCCCCCTCCCCACTGAGGACACACCCAGAGGAAAAGGCCACTGAGAACACAGCAAGAACGTGGCCGTCCCTAAGGCCAGGAGGAGGGCTCCCGCCACGGACACATCAGCTGGCCCCAGAATATTGGAATTCCAGCCTCCAGAACTATAAGGAATAAAGCTCTGTTGTGTAAGCTGCTCAGTCTGGGGTATTTTGTTAAAGCAGCCTGAGCAGAACAACTAATGTTATTTTGGGGGTCTCCTTCCTCAGACCCCAATTCCCATTTTACAACCATACAATCCTATTAGCTACTTGGTATATACCCTTCCAGGCAGACAGTCAGACACACACACACACACACACACACACACACACACACACACACACACACACAATATCTATGTGTGTGTGTGTGTGTGTGTGTGTATGGATATATAATCCTTTAAAAGGTAAAATGACATCATGCTATGTATGGTTTTGTAACTTGGTTATTCATTTAATGTATCATAAACATCCTTTTTGTTAAATTTATTTTAATTATAGAATAAAATACATAGATACAAACTTTGGAAAAAATCAGAATATTATAGGTAAAGTTAAAGTCTCCTTTGGCCACCACATTTTTAAAAAAATGTATTATAGTTGACTTACGTTTTGTAGCCACCACTTTTTTTTTTTTTGCTTTTTTCCTTTTTTTAGGACCGCACCTGCGGCATATGGAAATTCCCAGGCTAGGGGTTGAATCAGAGCTTCTGCAGCTGGCCTATGCCACAGCCACTGGAATGCAGGATCTGAGCAGCGTCTGCAGTCTACACCACAGCTCACGGTAATGCTGGATCCTTAACTCACTGAGCGAGGCCAGGGATCAAACCCGTAACCGCATGGATACCAGTCGGATTTGTTTCCGCTGAGCCACGACAGGAACTCCCGGCCACAACTTTTAATCCCCGTGTTCTCCCCTATGCTTTGTGATAATGACTAATTGAGGTAGTGCGTATCTTTCCAGATTTTAAATAAGTTTGCAAACATGCACATTACCGGTGGTAAACATGCAGTGTCATTTCTGGTCTGTGTCCGTGTGCTCACACAATTCGTGTCTTACTGCAAGGATTATTCTGACACTTGGTATTGTATTTCTGAAATCTAGCTACATCTGTGAACATAGATTTGGTGTATCCCTTTTAAGTGCTGAATTGCACTCTGTCACATGAATGTACTGCATTATATTTATTCATCCTGCTATTGATGGACCTTTAGGTCATTTTCAATTTCTAGCTGTTATAATGTTTCAATTAGTTTTCTTAGTCTTCTGGCATACATGTGAAAGTAGTTTCCTGGGGGTAGAGAACCAGGAAGAGGAAATGCTGGATCATGGGATATAAGCATTTACAGTTTTAGCGGACTGGCAAGAATCTTCCAAAGTGACTGACCTCTTTATATTTCTCTCAGTGATGTATGAGAATGCTCTGTTCTCTACAGTATCAACGCTTGATTTTATCGATGTTTTAATTTTTGCAGATCTGGGTGAGTGAAAAATAGAATCTTGTTTTGTTTGCATTTAGAAAAGTTAATCAGCTGTTAATCAAAGATAGTTAAACTTTTCAAACTGGCTATTTGAATTTCCACCTTTTGTTGTTGTTGTTGTTGTTATTTTTGGCTGTGGCATGCGGTGGCTTGATGTTGGGTCTCAGTTCCCAGACCAGGGATTGAACCCGGACTGCAGCAGTGAAAGCGCTGAGCCCTAATCCCTAGGCCACCAGGGAACTCCCTGGAATTTCCTCTTTTTTGAATTGCCTGTTCATATTCTTTCTCCAATTTTTATTGCATTGTTTACCTTTTCCTTACGATTTATAGGAGTCCTTGTGAATATATCTCTGTCTAAATACATGCAGGCCTACTTTATTTTTTTTAATGGTTACATAGTATTCAACCACACGCCTCAGAGGTCGGACAACACTGAGGTTACATCCCACCTTCCATATGTTTTTGTTTATTTTATTTTATTTTATTTTATTTTTGTCTTTTAGGGCTGTCCCCGTGGCATAGGGACATTGTTGGGCTAGGGGTCTAATTGGAGCTGCGGCTGCTGGCCTGTGCCAAAGCCACAGCCACAG
Source organism: Catagonus wagneri (assembly GCA_004024745.2). Taxonomy (NCBI): domain Eukaryota; kingdom Metazoa; phylum Chordata; class Mammalia; order Artiodactyla; family Tayassuidae; genus Catagonus; species Catagonus wagneri. The sequence continues at coordinate 34,727,764 of PVHT021183666.1, forward strand.
CAGCACAGGATCTGAGCTGCATCTGTGCCCTACACCACAGCTTGTGGCAACATTGGATCCTTAACCCACTGAGAGAGGCCAGGGATTGAACCTGCATTCTCATGGATGCTAGTCGGGTTCTTAATCTGCTGAGCCACAAGGGGAACTCCTATTTTTTTGTTTTGTTTCGTTTTTTGTTTGTTTGTTTGTATGTTTGTTTTAGACAGGGCCGTGTCCTTTCTTTTTCACACTGTCTATGGCTGATTAGTGCTACAATAGTAAAGCTGAGTACTTGTGACATAGGCTGTATGGCCCACAAAGGCTTAAAATATTTACTCTATGGCTCTTTACAGAAAAAGTTTACCCCAATATGGATAAATTATAATTTGTTTAACCATTCCTTTTTGATACGGATATGGGTTGTTTCCCATTTTCCCACTCTTACAAACAGTCTGCAATTAGTATCACACAGGCACATCTCGCTCTGCAGATGTGAGCGTTTCCTTCGGCTGGATTCCTGGAAGTGGAGTTTCTGGCTTATCCAAAATTTGGTGAAACTTGCTTATGTGAACTAGCACTGTGTCTGAATTCGATCAGACTTTACAGAAGTATCATTATTTTTTAGGGACAATGATAGCTTCCCATTATTTAGGACCTGCCAGGTACCAGGCGTGTTGTATTAGGTACCTTCTCTAATTGAGTACATGATTTAATCCTCCAAGCAGTCCTGAAATTGGTATGAATAACTGCCTTTTACACATGCAGAAACTGAGGTTCCATGAGCTTGTCTGAAGTCACAGAACTGGTACGTGGTAGAGCCAGGATTTGAACCCATTTATCTGACTTCAGAGCTCCCATGTTTTCTGCTACACAGGGATGTCTCTCAGTGAAAGAAAAAAAAAACTGGGCGATGCACGTTATTGGCATAATATTGTATTACAAGTAGCAATTTGCATATCTGTTCTTTTTTTAACTGAACAGGTAACAGCATTTGTAATTAATGCAGCTAAGTTTCTGTAGACAGATGGGTTAAATTAATTTTATAGACTCAAAAACTGTTGGCTTTCTTAAGCAAGCTAAACGTTGCCTTTGCGATCTTATTTATGCTTCTATAAATAAAGGCACAGCTGTGATTTAGTGGAAAGGAGAGTGGATACAGAGATCCAAATGTGGAAAAACCGTGGTTTCTGCCTCCTTCTAAGGCTGCTGTGTGACTGTGGGCAAACTTCCTAGCCTCTCTGTGCCTCAGTTCACAGAGTTGTGAGAAGTCAGTATAAATAGCTATGAGGTGCTTGATACAGCGTCTGGCCTGTAATAAGGGTACAATCTCTGACGGTCCTCACCCGCCACCCCCCAAGCTTATTTCCAGAAGGGGGGTTCAGTCTGATAACCCTTGGGCACACCTCAGTGAACTTGTATCAAAACTCAGGTTCCCCTGCTTTGAAACCCTCATGGGGCACCCTTGAATGATAGCAACTGAGAGATGCCAGACACTGTCCACTGCCAAGGATATACCTAATTCCTGCAGTACAGAAAGGAGAAGCTGGGTCGTGACTTTTCCCAGCATTGAAATATCGCTATGGCTGGTCCGTGCTCTTGCATATACTGAAAAACTTAACACGAACAGTTCACGTTATTCAGCACTTACTCTGTATCAGAGATGGTGCCTAGAGTCTCATTTCATCTTCCCCGCAGTGCTGGTAGAGCAGTACTCCCGTTCCTCCGAGGAATATACTAGATGAGGAAATAGAGGCTTAGACAGATGACCAAGAGGCATGTGCTCAGTAGGTGGAAAAGCTATTTTTTTGGTCTTTTTAGGGTCACACCTGCAGCATATGGAGGTTCCCAGGCTAGGGGTCCAATCGGAGCTGTAGCCACCGGCCTTCGCCACAGCCACAGCAACGCGGGATCCGAGCCGCGTATGCAACCTACACTCCAGCTCACGGCAACGCCGGATCCTTAACCCACTGAGCGAGGCCAGGGATCGAACCTGCGTCCTCATGGATGCTAGGCAGATTCGTTTCCGCTGAGCCATGACGGGAACTCCAGAAAGCTAGGATTTGGATCCATAGCCCTCTGACACGTAGGTTTGAGTATTTAGCCACTATGTTCTCCGCACCTGCTCCTTTGGGAAGCCTTCACTAGGAGAAACGCCGGCTGGGAATATAGGTGTTTATTTCAGCTTCGGGCTGGAAAACCCTGTCTCTGGGGCACGCGGAGCAGCAGACTCGTACACGCTCAGTGGTCATCTCTCCGTATCTGCAGGGTAGGGCTGCATTTCTTGACCGCCTGGCGCCACGAAGCAACATATCTACCTTGGATATACAGATTTTTCCTGCCATCTCAGGGAAGCTTCCCCGAGCGTTAGGAAGCGAGATCTGACAGCTGACCATTTTGCTTTTAGCACTGATTCTCTCCTGCCAACAAAGGAGTCTCTTTCCCCCAGATTGCTGCCTTGCATCCATATCTGGACCAGATCAATTTGTCTGTGCCACTCTGTTGGGATTGCTCTATTTTTTTTTTTTTTGGTTTTGTTTTGTTTTTGGTCTTAGCTTCTTCCCAGACCATCTTGTTCGCAATATAAGCTCCAAATGGCCTGGAACCCGTCTTTTATGGCCTCTGCCAGATTAAACATTTAGAACATAATATATCCAGCTTCAAAAACAATTGTGCAGCCTTCCAGCCAAGAAGCATATTGATTTTAATTTAGGCAATTGCCCATGTTTTCAGGTCTTAGAAGGGACTCCGGGGCTTTGGGCCGCCAGTGGCTCATGGCCTTCCCTCCCCACGCCTACTTCTCCAAACTGGGGCCTGGAGAGCCTAGACATCAGAGTGGGGAGAACCAGCGGTCTCCTTCAGTGCACCGCGTTTTCCCTTTTGGAACTGAGAACAATTCAATACATCGAAAACTCCTGCGAAGTAGGAAGGTAGCAAGGTAACCAGGAATAATAGTGTGGGCGGGGCTGGGTTCGGATCCCTGCCTTACCTGGAAGGGCACGTGACCTTGGGTGAGTCATTTCAATCTTCAGACTGCGGGCGTCTCGCCAGTAAAATCGGGGACCATGAGGATGTTTAACGCACAAAGCAGATGTTCGGATTAATTACCAAGGGCTAGCAGATCCTCAGTAAAAACTGAGTGAAAAAAGTAGACTAGTCTGGGAGTTCCCGTCGTGGCTCAGTGGTTAATGAATCTGACTAAGAACCATGAAGTTGTGGGTTCGATCCCTGGCCTTGCTCAGTGGGTTAAGGATCCAGCATTGCAGACGAGGCTCGGATCCCGCGTTGCTGTGGCTGTGGCGAAGGCCGGCGGCTACAGCTCCTGTTAGACCCCTAGGCTGGGAACCTCCATATGCCGTGGGTGAGGCCCTAGATAAGGCAAAAAGAAAAAAAAAGTAGACTAGTCTGCAAAGATATATAATGCTTTGTTGCCGAGTGACTGACTATGGTGGACTCTTTTAATGCCTAAGAAGGGTTTCCTCACACCCCAAGGAGATATTGATTCAACAGCACGATGGGTCTGGTGAATGTTTCATTTTGGTAACAGTGGCAGCGACCCACATACAAGCCTTGTGATGCACATGGCTTCACCCGTTACCCAATTCCAGGGACTCAGTCCTTCATACCAGACCCAGAGCAGTTCCCACTCATTCATTCAACACACATTTGCAGACTCTTCACCTTTTGCAAGGTGCTGCTGCATCATCGTGGGTAGGTTTGAGCGTTTGCCTTCAAGGAACTCACTGTTTAGCATAGAAGACAAACGCACATCATGGTCATTTCTTTTTTTTTTTTTTCATTTTTTTTTGTCTTTTTGTCTTTTCAGGGCCGCACTTGCAGCATATGGAGGTTCCCAGGCTAGGGGTCCAATCGGAGCTGTAGCCACTGGTCTGTGCCACAGCCACAGCAACACGGGATCCGAGCCGCGTCTGCAATCTACACCACAGCTCACGGCAATGCTGGATCCTTAACCCACTGAGCAAGGCCAGGGATCGAACCCGCAACCTCATGGTTCCTAGTCAGATTCACTAACCACTGAGCCACGATGGGAACTCCACATCACGGTCATTTCAATGCATTGCTTTAGTGGCTGTTCCCCAAAAGACCTGCCACGGCTGGTGAAGGCCATTCTGGGTCTCCTCATTTTCCACCGACTCAGGGAACTCACGGTAGCAGAGATGCTGGGAACCGAAACGCAAATAACCCTGGCTTAAATGTATTATCAGGTGTTGTGTTTGTCTTGTGACTTGTAAAAGTCTGGAGGGCAGCGGCCAGGGCTGAGGAACTCCAGCTGTCATGTCCACACGCCAGCAGGAAGAAGAGAAAGGATGAAGGGACCAAAGCTGTCTGCTCTCAACAGAGTCAGGAACCACCGCCACTTACTTTTGCTGAGACCCCTTGAGTCTGGGTGTTTTGCTGCCCCCTACAGAATAGGAGGGGAAAATGATTATCACGCAGAAAACTACCGGTCGTTGCCACATCCACCTGATAGAATGTTAATTTTTTTTACCCCCACCTTGAGATTTTTTGCATCTGTTTTTTGTTTTTTTTTTTTAAAGACAGATGAGGGCTATGGCAGGCTGAACCGATGATGAAGTTTTGTGGTACAGGATAAGATAATGGTTTCCATTCTTTCCTTTTTCAGGGCCACACCGGTGGCATATAGAAGTTCTCAGTCTAGGGAGGGGTTGAATCAGAGCTGCAACTGCCGGCCTACGCCACAGCCACAGCAATGCGGGAACCGAGCCGCACCTGCAGCCTACGCCACAGCTCACGGCAATGCCGGATCCTTAACCCACTGAGAGAGGCCAGGGATCGAACCTGCAACCTCATGAAAACTAGTCGGGTTTGCTACCACCGAGCCATTCCAATACCTTGGTTTTCAATGACGGGATTAAGGTGGATTTGCATGCCTGGTGTGCTAAGCGGGGACTCAACAGTAAGGGACAGAGATGAGGTGGAGTGGCCGAGTTGATTGGAGGCCAGCTCATAAGGAGGTGACTTCCTGGGGCTGGCTTTCCTGTCCTCCTGCCCTGCGAGAAGCCACTTTGCCCATCTTCCACGGAAATGGCAAAAACTAGAGAGAGAATTCCAGGAGCTTGTTGATATTCTGGGGCCATTTATTTGCCTAAGATGCTCTGACCTGAATCTGCAGCAGCAGACAAAGGAGTTTTGCTACTTCAGCAAACTGCCTGAAATGCCACTGGAATGAGTTTCAGCTCTCGGAAATGAGCCTAGAAGTTATGCTGTCAGCCTCTTGCATTTTTTTTTCCCTCTTTATGGCCTCACCCGGGGGCCATATGGAAGTTCTTGGGCCAGGGACTGAATCTGATCCACGGCTGCAACCTATGACACAGCTGTGGCAGTGCCGGATCCTCTAGGCCACTGTACCCAGCCGGGGATCGAACTCATGCCTCGGCAGCAACCTGAGCCCCTGCACTTGGATTCTTAAATCATTGCACCACAGCAGGAACTCCCTTTTATTTTTTTTGTTTTTAGCCTCTTGCATTCTTAAATTGACCTGTCATGATGGTATGAGGCAACTGCGTCTTTCAGATCAGAATAACTTTCCACTTACAAACAGCCTCTGGGGGTTCCCGTTGTGGCTCAGTGGTAACAAACCCAACTGTTATCCACGAGGATGTGGTTTCGATCCCTGGCCTCGCTCAGTGGGTTAAGGATCCGATGTTGCCATGAGCCATGGTGTAGACTTGTAGACTGCAGATGTGGCTCGGATCCCATGTTGCTGTGGCTGTGATGTAGGCTCTGTCTCCAGTTCTGATTTGATCCCTAGCCTTGGGAGCTTCCACAGGTCACAGGTGCAACCCTAAAAAAAAAATTAAAGGAAAAAAGCTTCTGACTCTGATTGCAGAGAAGTTAAATTTGAATAATGAATAGAGTTTGATAAGTGAAAATCTAACTTCGCCTGCTCATAGAGAAATATCTGAATGTCACCCCACTGTGGAAACGCCTATAACAAAAACTGCCCGCCCTTCATCCCCCTGGTGCCCACAGACACCCCAAACTCAGCACATCCCAGACTATCATCCCTCCTCCCCAAACTGTTTTCCATCCTGATTAGAACTCCGAGTGATTCTTGGCTCCACCCCATCCATCCAATTCTGATCACTCACAAGATCCCACTAATCCGAATGCCCGTGTTTTTCCTCAGACTCCTTTTCTCCTTTGCATCGTTAGGACTGGGTCATACTTTTTTCTCATTCTGTTATCAGTCCTCCCCTCAAATCTGCCCCCCGCCCCCAGCTCTGTCTTTGCACACATGTGATGCTTCCACTCGCTGCTTGAAGTTTTTCAGTGGCTGTCTTTGCCCTTCGGCATAATATCCAATCGCCTTAAACATGGCTTATTCCAATAATCGATCACAAAAGTCATGGCAGTTAAGGAGTTCCCTTCGTGGCTCAGTGGTTAACGAACCCGACTAAGAACCATGAGGTTGTGGGTTCAATCCCTGGCCTTGTTCAGTGGGTTAAGGATCCGGCGTTGCTGTGAGCTGTGGTGTAGGTTGCAGACGCGGCTCGGATCCCGCGTGGCTGTGGCTGTGGTGGAGGCCGGCGGCTACAGCTCCTGTTAGACCCCTAGCCTGGGAACCTCCATGTGCCGTGGGTGCGGCTCTACATAAAAAGCAAAAAGACCAAAAAAAAAAAAAAGTCATGGCAGTTAAGAGTGTATTCTCCAAAGCCGGCCTCCACTGATACAGATCCTGGCTCTGTCACTTATTGTGTGATTTAGGCCCTTCCTCCTACTGCCTGTGACTTGGTTTTCTCATCTGTAAAATGGGTTGCTCTGAAAATTGTCAGTAAATAAAATAAATGTACACAAATGTACACACAGAATATTGCCAGCCACATAGTACGTACTCTCTAAGCATTTGCTATTGTGACTCCTTTCGCATACACGATGCCCCACAAAACCATATGGTTTGCCCTTTCTTCTTTTTTTTTTTTTGAATTAAAGTAGCATTGATTTACGATGTTTCTCTAATTTCTGTTATACAGAAAAGTGACCCAGTCACACAGAGTTCCCTGTGCTGTGCAGTAAGGGCCCACTGCCCATCCATTCTGAGTGTTACAATTTGTACCCACCAACCCCAAATGCCCTTTTTTTTTTTGTCTTTTTTTTGCCTTATCTAGGGCCGCACCCATGGCATGTGGAGGTTCCCCGGCTAGGGGTCTAACAGGAGCTGTAGCCACTGGCCTTCGCCACAGCCACAGCCACGTGGGATCCGAGCAGCGTCTGCAACCTACACCATAGCTCACGGCAACGCCGGATCCTTAACCCACTGAGCGAGGCCAGGGATCGAACCCACAACCTCATGGTTCCTAGTCGGATTCGTTAACCACTGAGCCACGATGGGAACTCCCCAAATGCCCTTCTTAATGCGGTTTCCTTTTCAGTCGTCTTTGTTCCCTCATCTTTGTTCAACCAGCCTTTGTCCACATTGACCCCTCGGCCTCGGAAATTCTCCTCGCCCGCACCTGGCCAGCCCCCAGCGGTCCCCTGAAGCCAGATTCAGAAATCGGCTCCCTGCCGTCTATGATTCCTTCGGCTCATCTTGGTTTATTTTCACCTTCATCTGCAGTGATCTCTTTACCAGCCTGTTTCCCCCACTAGCTCACGGAGAGCATTGCATCTTATTTTTTAAAACCTCCTGTCCCTGGCTCAGTGACTGGTATTTAGAAGAAATGCAGTAGGTATTGGTGGGCTGGAGGATAATATAGTACTAATAATCCCACTGTCAGAGCTATCTTTATAAACATAGATCGGATGACACAACTTTACTGATCGGGGCTCAGTGCTTAACGAACCCAACTAGTATCCATGAGGACACGGGTTCGATCCCTGGCCTCGCTCAGTGGGTTAAGGATCCGGCGTTGCCCTGAGCTGTGGTGTAGGTCGCAGACACGGCTGGGATCCTGCGTTGCCGTGGCTGTGGTGCTGGCCGGCAGCTACAGCTCCGATTTGACCCCTAGCCTGGGAACCTCCCTATGCTGCAGGTGCCACCCTAAAAAGACAAAAGACAAAAAAAACAAATGTTTATTCTGAAACAATGAGGACTATATGTATGTAGGAGAAATCACAAGTCTTGCAGCCAGCTTCTCCCTTGGAAGATCAGGGGATCCTGGCTGGAGAGCTGTTTAACCCAGGTGACCGAAGGCAGTGTAGCCAGAGGGAGAGCAGAAATGGGGCGGGGGGAGCAAAGGCACAGCTGGGTGACCTTCCTGCTTTGCTAGCCACATCTCAAAGGGACAACTGCCTTAGCTCCTCTTTGTGACAAGCCAGATCTGCCTACTCAGTCTCATTTGCTTATTGGGAGCTTCTTGGTGGAACATCAGCACCTGTCACGTCTCATGGGTTATCTGCTCTAAGGAGCGCAGGCCATGGTGCTCAGATGGCCAGAGGCGCTGTGGGCTTCTTCTCTTTGTCGTGTGACAACAATGATCTGCGGTGACTGAGCTTTCTGTCATGACTCCAGGAGGCCATTCGAAATCCAGAAGTTCAAGTCCCACTGTAAGGCAGTGACTTCCAGCCCTGGCTGTGCATTAGAAGCACCTGGGCAGCATCTGAACCTCACCATGTTCAGGCAATACCCTGAATAATTGAATCAGGAGGCCTGGTGGTAGGACCCAGGTGCCAGAAATGTTTAAATTTGGAGTTCCCGTCGTAGCTCAGTGGTTAACGAAGTCGACTAGGGACCATGAGGTTGTGGGTTCGATCCCTGGCCTCGCTCATTGGGTTAAGGATCCGGCGTTGCCGTGAGCTGTGGTGTAGGTCGCAGACGTGGCTCGGATCCCGCGTTGCTGTGGCTGTGGCAAAGGCCGGCGGCTACAGCTCCTGTTAGACCCCTAGCCTGGGACCCTCCATATGCTGCAGGTGCGGCCCTAGATAAGGCAAAAAGATAAAAAAAAAGAAATGTTTAAATTTGTCCAAGCAATGCCATTATGCAGCAAGGCGGAGAAGCCCTGCTGCAGGGGTGGGAGCGGCACTGGGCTGGGTCAGAAAAAAGAAACTCATTAACTTGTTTTTTCTCTGGGCCAGATTGCTTCCTTCATAAAAAAAAAGCAGTTACAAATTAAGCTACTTTCCCTCTCCCCCTCTCCCTACCACTGTATCACCTAGTGGTGAATAAAACAGACACAATTCTGTGTATCATAGAGTCCGGTCAAATAGGAGAGACAGACCTTGACCGTTATGAATTATGAAAATTCTATGGAGAAAAAGAAAAGATGGCCATGTGGAAAATAACTTATTTTATGCTGATTTATGGGGAGTGTGAAACTTCAGCTGAGACCTACAGTGTAGGAAGGAACCAGTTTTGGAATGACGGGAAGAGCATTCCCAGGCTGAGGGATCAGCATGTGCTAAGGCTCGAGGGCAGGAGGACACTTGGTGTGTCTACTCTTGTTCAATATCTACTACAAGCATTCTCTGATTACCTGCTCCGGGGCAGGTAGACTCTATAGAGATGGAAGGCATGGTCCCTACATTTGAGGAGCTCATGATTAAATGGGGAGATCGTGTGCAGAGAAACAGATTGCAAGAAGCAAAGTTTAGTGGGATTTCTGGGAGAGAAATTAATTCTGCCCAATGTGTGAAAAGATATATATATACACACACACCCATATATATATATATATATATATACACATATATATATACACATATATATATATATATATATCATCAGAGGTCTCAGTGGAAGAATTAAGGCTTTGACTGATGACCTGATTTGCCTCTTGTTGTCATGTGCTCTGTCTGACATCTGTGGAAAGTGTTTTCCCGATAGGGGACAAAGTGCCACGGGTACCAGGAAAAGCATAGAGGCATCAGAGTGTTTGGCATGCTTGGGAAATGAAGAAGTTGGCACTGCTGGGCTTCTGTTGGAGCCATGCACTGGGATGGGGGTGTGGCTGGAGACAGGTGACACTGAGAAATGAATGACACTAAGGGCTCTCTCTCTCGGTGGCTTGGCATTGAGGGTAGCTGGGATGGATTATTCTCTGGTCCTAGAAGAGGAGGCAGGTCCTGTGGGACCTGGATAAGCTCTCTTCTCTCCTCGGTCAGGGTTAGTCATGCCTGGATTCAATTTCGCAAGGAATGGGGAGTCCTAGTGTCTCCAGATGCTGGGCAGCTGGCGTCTCCCGGTACCGCTGGGACTTTAGCCTGCATCTCTTGGTGCCTGAGTCCCAAATGCTTATCTTTCGCCTCCTTCCTTGGGCAAAGCCACTTTCACATTTGTCCTTACAAATGGAGACCAACAAGGGGTTCTGATGACCCATCAACTAGACAGCTGTGCCACAGCCAAAACAGCTGCTGCTCTTCTGCCCACAAGTTCCAGGAGCACCGAGCAATGCTTGCTGCCATCTGTTTCAAGTTCTTTCCGCCATAAATGGGAAGCTGGGGGAAGGTGAAGGCGAGGCTGCATGGTTTGGTGGGGCCAAGTTTGAAAGGGTCTTCTGGGTCATGAAACTTGAACTTCATCCTTAGGAATGAGAAAGCAGGGGAGGATTTTCAGCCTAGGAGAGCCACGGTCTGATCTGTGATTTTGAAAGATTTCTCTGTTGGCTAATGTGGAGGATGGGCTGTAAAGGAGTGATACTAGGGGGTTCCCACTGTGGTGCAGTGGGACTGCTGGTGTCTCTGGAGCACTGAGATGCAGGTTCAATCTCAGGCCCGGAATTGTGGGTTAAGGATCTGGCGTTGCTGCAGCTACGGTGTAGGTGGGAACTGCGGCTCCGATCTGATCCCTGGTCCATGAACTTCCATATGCCGCAGGGTGGCCCAAAAAGAAAAAAAAAAGAACAATAATAGACATTGGGGTTCACAGGAACGTTAGAGCCAGCCGTTGTGTTTCTTTTGTTCATTACTTTCCCCAGGGTCTAGAGCAGGGCCTAGCCCGTGGTTAGACTCCTTAGATAGTTGATGAATGAATGAGACCAGTTAGGAAGCTGTTGCTGTGGTCCAGGTGAGAGATGATGCTTGAACCTGGTCAGTGGCTTGGGGATGGAGAGGAGATATCGAGAGAGTGTGGACAGAGGGTTTTGGATGGGGTGGCATAGCTGGAATAGCAACTAAAATGGCTTTGCTCCTTGAGCCCAACACCAAGGATGGAGAATTCAGTAGCCTGACTATAGTGGAAAGGACCATTGGTCGACCTAAGATTCTCTGTTTTCCATCCTGGGGTTCAGGCTCCTAGCCTTAGGAGTCATGGGCTCCATGATGAGCATCCTTTTCCAGGAAGTCAGGCCTGGGTACCATCCTGTCCTTGGTGAACTCTGTGATACAGTGACTTCCTGGTGCAACTGATGGAATTGTTGAATCTGCTATAGTGTGCCATGGAAGGCTTCCAGAGTTTTTGCCTCTGACTCATTTTTCCGTTTAAAACTGGAAGAGATACTAGCTTTTGTTTTTTAAAATCTTTATGGCTCAAGGGCAGTTTTTATATACATATTGGATACTTCATTCATTTCAATTCAATAATTTTTTTTTGTCTTTTTGCCTTCATCTAGAGCCGCACACGTGGCAAATGGAGGTTCCAAGGCTAGGGGTCTAACAGGAGCTGTAGCCGCCGGCCTTCGCCACAGCCACAGTCACGCGGGATCCGAGCCGTGTCTGCAGCCTTCACCACAGCTCACGGCAACGCCGGATCCTTAACCCACTGAGCGAGGCCAGGGATCGAACCCGCAACCTCATGGTTCCTAGTCGGATTCGTTAACTACTGAGCCACGAAGGGAACTCCTCAATTCAATAATTTTTAAAGTATGGTTGATTTACAATGGAAAGAGATAGTGTTAAAATACAGTTTTCCTTCCAGATTCTTTCAAAACTCAACCTCTCATTCTGCCCAGGAGCCCTTGGTGATCCAGGCAAAAGGATCCCCCAAACTAGTCTGTACGTGGACAAGCTGTTGGATCCGGCACGTGAGAGAAGGCTAGCTTCCATTTCACAGATGTGGGACCTGGAACTCTTTGACGGTTAACAGATAGCGCCCACGAGGGGTCAGCATACACACTTCTGATTTCTAGTCCAACAGTCTATTTCCCCCACTGTGAGCCAGGCAGTGTGGGAACTCCAGATCTTATGATTTGTGATATGGCTCGAGGGGGCGCACCTGACGTCTTTCTGCCTGGAAAGGAGGAAACCTCTGATCTCTTTCCTTGTTTCTCCCCCTCCCTCTCTCCAAATTTGCAAAGAGGAAGCAGCTCAGACAGAGCCAGAGCCAAGCCTGGCTGGTAGGGAGTGGGCTGTACAGGTGGCTCGCTGTCGCGTGCCCCGGGGGCAGCAGTAAATTCATATTTGCTGATCTCCAAGCCTCTGGCAGAGACGGGGAGGGAGGGCTGGGAAAGTGACATTGCTGTAAATAACCACACCTGCTACTCAGAGCAGAAGGATTGGCGTGTCCCTGCAGCCTCATCAATTACCATCAACCTTTTGCAAAGGGAGACTCAGGGGGAAGAATCTCTTCACACTCTTATGATTATTTATAGATACTTCCCCCCATCTGCACTCTGAGAAGTGTATGGTCTGCTGGCAGTGGCCTCCTTCCAGAAGTGTTTATATTCCTCCAGGCCCAATGGAATGCGTCCTTCCATCCCTGCACTACATGAGGGAGCGAGGACGCTGGACCTGATGAAGATGCGGAAGGGGAGACGCGGGGCGGCGTGCCTGAATTTCTCCGCTAGATTCATGCATCTCCTGGCGATCACTAATTGAATAGCCACTTTGCTGTTAAAGAAGGCATTTCAGCACAATGGTTAAATAAACACGCTTTGCAAGCAGACAGAGCTGGACTTAAGTCGTAGATCCGCCAGTCACAAACTGTGTGGATTTGGTAAAGTTACATAAAGCTTCTGCCTTCATTTCCTCATCTATTTTTTTTTTTTTTTTGTCTTTTTGCCCTTTCTAGGGCCGCACCCGCGGCATAGGGAGGTTCCCAGGCTAGAGGTCTAACAGGAGCTGTAGCCGCCGGCCTTTGCCACAGTCACAGCCACGCAGGATCCGAGCCGCGTCTGCAACCTACACCACAGCTCAGGGCAACGCCGGATCCTTAACCCACTGAGCGAGGCCAGGGATCGAACCCGCAACCTCATGGTTCCTAGTCGGACTCGTTAACCACTGAGCCACGACGGTAACTCTGCTTTACTCTATTTTTAAAAAAAATAACGTTTCTTGTCTTTGTAATATTCTTTTTTTAGCTGCACCTGTGCCTTGCAGAAGTTTCTGGGCCAGGGATTGAATAGGAGCCACAGCTGTGGCCTGAGCCACTTCAGTGACAATGCCAGATCCTTAACTCACTGTGCCACAATAGAACTCCACTTTACCGTTTTTAACACACACACATTCATGTCAAATCAATGTCAAATATATGATTAGTGAAAATATTGTTATTTTATTGCAACTCAAGTATATCTTACTAGAGACGTACAGTTGAATTAGTGTATTTTCAAACCATCTAAAATAAAACTTCTGCATAATTAAGCTATCAACTCAGTGAACAGTTGGGCCATTTGTTTTATTTCGCCCTTGATTTTAGGAGTTATTTTTTTCATTCTGATTTAATGTCATTTATAACCCCCTAAAACATTTTTATTGTTCCAAAGTCGAATCTAAAAAACAAAGTATTCGAATTCCCTGGTGGCCTAGCAGTTAAGGACTCAGCATTGTCGCTGCTGTGGCTCAGGTTCGATCCCTGGCCTGGGAATTTCCACGTGCCATGGGTAAGGCTAAAAATAAAAAATTCAATAATCAAAAATTTAGAAAAACCAAGGTGTTATTCAGAGAAGTCCAGCTTCTGTCCCAAACTCACCTGTCTCTTTTTCTCCTTTCGCTTTGGACAACAAATTTTATTTACTTTATGGTTTATCCCACCATAATTTTGTACTTAAGTAAAACCATACATGAATACATACACACTCGATTAGCTAGATGGTAGCTTATTATATATACTTTAGTTTCACTTTTTTCCCCCCACTTAGTGTTGCATTCTGGAGACTATGCCATAGCATTGTATAAATATTCCACATTTCTTTTTAAACTTGCATAGTGTTTCACTATTTGAATGTATCATATGTTATTCAACTAGTCCCCCATTTATAGACATTTGGATTGTTGCTATTACAAAAACATATGTTCAGGGAGCCCCCGTTGTGATGCAGTGGAAACGAATCCTGACTAGGAACCATGAGGTGGTGGGTTCGATCCCTGGCCTCGCTCAGTGGGTTAAGGATCCGGCATTGCCGTGAGCTGCGATGTAGGTCGCAGATGCAGCTCGAATCCTGCATTGTTGTGGCTGTGGCATAGGGCAGCAGCTGCAGCTCCGATTCGACTCCTAGCCTAGGAACTTCATATGCCGCGGGTGTGGCCCTAAAAATAAAAAAAAAGAGGAAAAAAATATGTTCTTGTTCGTGTTTTTGTCAGTGTTTCTTTAGGATGGATTCCTACAAATAGGCTTCCTGGGTCAGAGTGCATGTTATTTCACTGGATATTGCCAAATTCTCCTCCATAGAATTTTTGCCTCCCTTTGAGCAATGATGGGAGTGTCTGTTTTCTTAAAGCCTGAACAAAAGAGAATTTGTCAGTCTTTTGGATTTTTGCCACTCTGATAGGTAAAAAATGATATATTACTATATTTTAAGTTTGCTTTTTTATTATGTGTACGATCAAGATCTTTTTTATATAAAGAAGAGGCTTTGTATTTAGTTTTCTGTGATTTGTCTATGCGTATCTCCAGCATTTTCCCACTCTGTAGAATTATTGCCATTTCGTTCTTTTTAAAAGTGCTTCATGTACTGGAAATATTAACTCTTTATTTGTGATCAATGTTGAAAATTTTCCGCAGTTTATTTGTCTCTTTACTTTCCTTATGGTGGTTGTATTTGGTTTTGCTATGGCAAATAAATAATCTTTCTCCCCTTATTTGCATATAATAAAATTCATTGATCTTTTCCCCTATTGATATTGAGTCAGAGGTAGGAAAGTTCCCTGTCATACCAGAATTGTAGAATAATTCAAACTTGTTTTTCTCTATACTTGTATGGATTCATTTAATACATTTAGCTTTTTCATGTACCTGAAATTTATCTTGGTATATGTTGTGAAGAATGGATACACTTTTATTTTTTACACATGGTGATCTAGTTAGCCCATAGCTTTGATTAAAAAGACCGCCATTGGAGTTCCCGTCGTGGCGCAGTGGTTAACGAACCCGACTAAGAACCATGAGGTTGCGGGTTCGATCCCTGGCCTTGCTCAGTGGGTTAAGGATCCGGCGTTGCCGTGAGATGCGGTGTAGGTCGCAGACGCGGCTCGGCCGCGTTGCTGTGGCTACGGCGTAGGCTGGTAGCTACAGCTCCTGTTAGACCCCTAGCCTGGGAACCTCCACATGCTGCGGGTGCGGCCCTAAAAAATGACAAAAGGCAAAAAAAAAAAAAAGACCATCGTTTCCCCGACTAATCTGAGATTCTCCCTTCATAGTCTACTAAATTTCCAAATACAGTTAGATCTATTTCTGGATTTTCTATTTTGTTCTATTGGTCTATGCACGTAACACCACCACACGTTTTTAATTAAAGACATTATAATATGTTTAAAATCTGACAAGGCTATCCCTTTCTTCTCTTTCTGTCTTTTTTTCTAGCTGTTTTTTAAGGATTTTTCCCCCTCTTGTTATTCTTGCTTATCTGTTCTTCCAAGTGAATTTTATAATAAACTGATCTAGCACCTAGAAAGAAATTTATTCATATTTTTATTGGATTATATTAAATGTTTGAGTTGTAGTAAATTAAATTTTATGAATTAGCTTAGGGATGCCCGAAATCTTTGATATTGATTCTTTGCATCCAGTGATACACTATATCTTTATATTTATGCAAGGTTATTTTTTGTGTATTTTTGAATTGTTTTATATTGGTTTGGACATGTCTTCAGGTAGGTTTTGGACATTTCTTATTAAATTTATGCCATGGTTTTTAATTTTTTTTAATTAATTTATTTTTTTTGGCCATGCCCGTGACATGTGGGAGTTCCCAGGCCAGCCCCTGAGCCTGTGCCACAGCAGCAAGCCAAGCCACCGCAGTGACAATACCAGATCCTTAACTTTCTGTGTCACAAGAGAATTCCCATGGTATTTAATTTGTTTGGCTTTCACAAAGGGCATTTTACCTTCCATTATAAACTGATTTTTTTGTATATATTAAGACGATATTTGGAGATAGATTTTATAACCTATTTTACCAAATTTTCTGTAGTAATTTTCTATGTTGTTTTTTTTTTTTTAGTTTTCTAGATGCCTACTTATATGACTCTCTCCTCTAATAATATGATGGATGAAACTAATGGATTTTAGAATATTGAATCTGCTCTATTTGGTCATGATGAATATTTCAATGTACTGTTAGATTTTGTTTGCTGATTATTTAATATTTTTATTTATTTTATTTTTATGTTATTTTATTCATCTTTTCTTTTTATGGCCACACCTGCAGCATGTGGAAGTGTCCAGGCTAGAGGTTGAATTGGAGCTGCAGCTGCTGGCCTGCGCCGCAGCCATAGCCAACACCAGATCCGAGCCACATCTGCATCCTGTAGCGCAGCTTGGGGTGACACCAGATCCTTTACCCACTGAGTGAGGCCAGTGGTCACTTCATCCTCATAGCACTGTGTCCAGTTCTTAACTCACTGAACCACAACGGGAACCCCTAATATTTTCATTGATATTTAGAAGTGACTTTGGTCTCTAGTTCCCTTTTGCTGATAAAATCTTTTCCTATTGAGATTGAAGTTATACTTATTTCATAAAATAAGTTTTAGAAATAGAATTTCCCTGAGAAATAATCTGGACCTGCTATATTTTTGTGGGAAAGCTCTTTTCATACTTCCTCTGTTTCTTCTGCGGGATTTTATATGTTTAGACTTTTTCCACCGGAGTTGATTTTGACAAGCTGTGTTTGTCTAGAAATTATCTGCTCCATCTACTTTTCCAAATTTATTTGCAAAGAATTGTACAAAACAGATTCTTATCATTAAAGAAAGTGTTCATTTTGGTTATTTCCTCCTTGTCGTTTCTAATTTTATATATATGGTCTGCCCCCCCATTGCCACTTTTTTCCACAGTTATCTTAGCTTATGAGTTTTTTTTTTATTAAGTTCTTTTTGAAAAATAATTAACTTTTGGATGTATTTATTAGTTTTGTATTTTTCTGTTTCTCACTCATATCTTTTTTGAGATATAACTCATGAACTGCAAAAAGCATTATGGGTATACTTGGTGATTTTGACAAATGTATACACCGACACAACAAAACACCAAAGAAGATTGTCTTCCATGTTTCTAGACAACTTTCTACTACACCCCAGAAGTAACAGTGTTCTAGTATCTATTATCACAGTTTAGTATGTTCTCAAACGTCATATAAATGGGATCACACAATACGTATTATTTTGTGTCTGACTTCTTGTACAGAATATATATATTTTTAGATTCACACATGTTCTTGAGTGTATCCAAGGTATGTTTTAAAAAAATGTCTGAGTAGTAGTCCCTATTACATACGCCACAGTTTATGAATCTGCCTTTTGCTGACTCTGGTTTGTTCCAGTTTGGGTCTATAAAGAAAGGCTGCTACAAATATTTTTGCACGTGTCTTCTTGTGGACCCGTGGTCTCGTCTGACTTTGATGAATGTCTAGAAGTAGAATAGTCGTGTAAGATAGGTGTATGCTACACTGTACAGAAACAGGCGATTCCGCTTCTGGGTATTTATCACTCCCATGTTCATTGCAGCAATTTTTTTTTTCTTTTTGTTTCCGTATCCATGGCATATGGAAGTTCCTAGGCTAGGGATCAAATCGGAGCTGCAGCCGTGGTCCTACACCACAGCCACAGCAATGCAGGATCTAAGCCCCATCTGCGGCCTATACCACAGCTCACGGCAACGCCAGATCCTTACCCCTCAGAGCAAGGCCAGGGCACACATCTTCATGGATGCTAGTTGGATTTGTTTCCGCTGAGCCACAGTGGGAACTCCCCATTGCAGCAATTGTTTTACAATAGTCAAGACATGGAAGCAGCCCAAGTGTCTACCTACGAATGAATGGATAAAGAAAACCTCTCTCTCTCTCTCTCTCTCACACACACACATGCGCACACACAACGAAATATTACACATCCAGGAAAAGAAGGACATTTCCCATTTGTGATCACATAGATGGATCCTGAGGGCATTATGCTAAGTGAAATAAATCTGACAGAGAAAGACAAATACTGCATGATCTCGCTTATATGTGAAATCTAAAAACAAAAGAAAATGAATAGAAAAAACTGAACTCTTGATACAGAGAACAGATTGGTGGGGGGAGGGGGTTGAGGGTGAAATGGGTGAAGATGATATATAAATTTCCAGTTATAAAATAAGTAAGTCCTGGGGATGTAATATACATTTGGTGACTGTAGTTAATAATACTCTATTGTTTATTTGAAAGCTGCTTAGAACATCTTAACAGTTCTCATCCCAAGGAGAAAAGATGTGTAACTATGGTGACGGTATCAACGAGACTTACTGTGCTGATCATTTAGCAACACACCAAAATAGGAAGTCATTATGTTGTACACCTGAAACCAACATACTATTGTAGGTCAGTTATACCTCAAGAAAAAAAAAAAAAAAAGAAGAATGAGGAAGCTAAAATTTTTTTAAAAGAGGAAATAGGCAATTATTTTTCCACTATTGTATTATTAGCAATTCATGAACAATGGATGACTATTCCAGTTGCTCTAAATCCTCATTAACAATAGGCATTATTAGCCTTTTAAATTTTAGCCCTCCTAATGAGGAGTGATATTTCATTATGGTTTTAATTCGAATTTCTTTGATTACTAATGTTAAGCATCGTTTCATGTGTTTATTAGCTGTTTATGTATCTTCTTTTATGAAGCGCTTTTTGAACCATTTGCCCTTTTTGTTGAGTTTTTGGTCTTTTTATTATTGATTTATAGGAGTTCTTTATATATTTTCCATATAATTTGTCAGATATATGTTTTGTAGCTATTTTTCCTTTAGTCTGTGACTTTTTCCTTATTGCTGTCTTTTGATGAGAAGATGTTCTTAGTTTTGGTGAAGCCCAATTTGATTTTTTTGTTTGGGTATAATGCATTTTGGATAATTTCTAGAAAAATTTTCCCAGCCCTAAGATCGTAAGGCTATTCTTTCATGTTTTCTGCTAACTTTGTTTTAATATTTACATTTAAGTCTATTTTCTTTTTGTCTATTTTCTAACTTGAATTAATTGTTGTATATGGTGTGAGGTGTTTGTTTTTGCTGTTTAGCATGAATATCCAATTGTTTTATTTGTTGGAAGGGCTTTTCTTTCCCCATTAAACTGCCTTAGCATCTTTGGTTAGGATCAATTGACTATACATATTTAGATCTGTTCTTATTTTCTCTAGTCGATTCCATTCATCTGTTTATTTATCTTTACACCCATACTATACTGTCTTGATGGCTATATTTGAAAGTGAGTTTTGAAATCAGGTAATGAAGTCCTATGACTTAAAAAAAAAGTTAATAAGACTCTTGTAGCTATTCAGACTATTTGTATTTCCATTTAAATTTTAGAATCAGCTTGTTAATTTCCAGAAGAAAGCCTTTTGGTTTTTCTGGGGGCGGGGGGCAGACTTGTGTTAGTTTGATAAGGCTCCCATAACAAAATACTACATTGGGTGGCTTAAACTGCAGAAACGTATATTCTTATAGTTTTGGAAGCTGGAGTCCAAGGTCAAAGGGTCTGCAGGGTTGGTTTCTTCTGGGCTTGCAGATGGCCACCTTCACACTGCGTCATCTTCACACGGTCGCTCCTCGGTGCATGGGCATCCCTGCTGTCCCTGTGTGTGTCCAGAACTTTTAGTATAAGGACACCAGGCAGACTGGGTTAAGGCCCACCCTAAGGAGTTTGTTTTAACCAAATCACCTCTTTAATGGCCCTGTCTCCAGATGCAGTCACCTTCTGAGGTCCTGGGGCTTTGACATGTGAATTTTGGGTGGGACACAATTCGGCTCATAACAGGATTGTACTGGATATATAGATCAGTTTTGAGATAATCAACATCCTAACAATATTGAGCCTTCCAATCCAAGAGTATGTTATATGTCTCCATATATCTTAGTCTTCTTTAATTTCCTAGAAATGTTTTATAGTTTTCAGTGTAGAGGGTTGCATGTATTTTGTTAAATTTACCCTTATTTTTTTCCTTTTTTTGGCTATTACAGGTATTAAAAGAATTTTTTTTCAGCCATTTGTGACTAGCATGTAGAAATGCAATTACAGTTTTTAATTACTTAATGAATTTTATTACCTTTATAGGCATACAACAGTCATCATAACCAAATTTTATAGCATTTCCCATCCCAAACCCTCCGTGCATCCCCCCACGCCCCCATCCTGACTCATTTGGAAACCATAAGTTTTGCGAAGTCTGTGAGTCCTCATCTGTTCTGCAAAGTTCATTGTGTCCTTTTTTTTTAGATTCCACATGTAAGTGATAGCATTTGATGTTGGTGTCTCATTGTCTGACTTCACTTTGTATGGTAATTTCTAGGTCCATCCATATTGCTGCAAATGCTGTTCTTTCTTTCCTTTTAATGGCTAATATTCCATCGTGTACATGTACCACATTTTCTTTATCCGCTCCCCTGTCGATGGCCCTTTAGGTTAAGAAGTGCAATTACTTTTTGTATAACAACCTTGTATCCTTATATCCTGAAATCTTGTCAAATTCCTTTATTAGCATAGAGCTCTTTTTTTGTTCTTGGACACATCCATGGCATGTAAAAGTAGTTCCCAAGCTAGGGATAGAATCCACACCACAGCATCACCACTGCAGTAACAATGCCAGATCCTTAACCTGCTGTACCCCAAGAGATTTCCACCTTAAACACCGTTGACTTATTCCTGATCTTAGAGGAAACGTGTTCCATGTTTTGCCAATAAGTATAAGACCATTTTTAGGGTTTTCATAAATATCCTGTTTCATAGATGCCAGTGACTATGAAAGCGTACCTTTCAGATTCCCAAGTGCGGGATGGTTGAAGACTGATAGCCCCAGCCGTTGCATTCTGAAACCCATCACTTTGTGCAGATGCCACACTTCCCAAAAACTTCTCCCAGCAAATGCTTAGGAGATGTGGGATTCCTCTGGTGAGAGCTGTTGGTTTGTGGACTCCACGATGGCTTTGCCTAACCCTTTAAAATCTGCACTTTTGTTTCAGATGCTTCTGCTTCTTCGTCTCCTCCTTCCCCTGAGGTCAGGTTCATATCATGATCCAACAAGTCTCTCATCATCTTCCAGGCCTTCTCGTTTCCTCTCATAAGCATTTCCTCTAATACATCTCTTCTATGTCTAATCCTGTTTTGGTATTTGCTTCTCAGTGGAACCACACTAGCACAAAGACTGGGGAATTCCTGTTCTGTTCCTGGTTTGCTGAGAAGTGTCTTTTTTTCCCCCCTTTAGTCATAAATATGTGCTGAAATTTATAAAAGAATTTTTCTGCATTTACTAAAATGATCATATGATTTTTCTCCTTTTTTTTTTTCATGTTACGTTGATGGCTTTTTAAAAGTTAAGCCAACCTTGCATTCCTGAGATAAACACTAGCTGGTCATGAAGTTTTATCCTTCCTATATATTGTTGTATCTCAGTTGCAACAGTTTCAAAGGTTTACATTTCTATGCATGGGAGATATTGATCTGTAATGTCTACTGTCTTCATACGGTTTTGGTACCAAAATTATTCAGGTCTCATAAAATTAGTTTGGAAGAGTTCCCTGCTCCTTTACTTTCTGAAAGGGTTTTGTAAGATTGGCATTCTTTCTTTTACATGTTTTGATAGAATTCATCAGGGCAGCCATCATGCCTGGGGTTTTCTTTGTTTTCTTCTCTGCGTGTTTAGTCTTTATTTCTGGCATACTTTATTGTCTGTGGGGACATTATTCTGCTCACTGTTTTCTTTTTATCTTAAAATAACTTTGTGTGGGATTAAAGCACAATCCTTTTTTGTTGTTCATGCTTAAAGGGCATGAGTTCTCCTATTCACTTTGGAGAAGAGTGTGGGCCAGGATTGCTTTCCTAATTTCACAGCTCTAGACTTCACCACTCTGTTGTTATTTCCAAGTGTTCAGATGGCCTTATATATTCTAACACCTGTTGGCTCAGTTACACCCCCATCCTCCAATTCTATCATTCTTTCCTTTTCCTTTAATGCTTTGTCCTAGATAAATTAGATCCTAGCAGTGTTAACCTTTGTCTTGAAAGAGAGTTCTTTTTATTTTTTTAGTTTTTAGGACTGCACCAGAGGCATATGGAAGTTCCCAGGTTAGGAGTCGAATTGGAGCTGCAGCTGCCTGCCTACACCACAGCCACCGACAGCAATGTGGAATACCGATTACATCTGTGACCCACACTACAGCTCTCGGTAATGCCGGATCCTTAACCCGCTGAGTGAGGCCAGGGATCGAACCCTGCATCCTCAAGGATACTAGTCTGATTTGTTTCTGCTGCTCCACAGTGGGAACTCCTGGAAGGGAGCCCTTGTTAGTGCTAGGAGTTCGTAGAACCCAGACTGCTCCAGCGTTCTCTGACCTCGTGCTCATAACCTGCAGCCCGCAAGGCACCTGCCAGTATGCCCGTTTCCCCCAGATTGTGTTCCTCCTCCCGTGGGAGTATCTGCTGACAACTTTGAGTTCTCTGAAAATCAAGTTCAACATAAATCCCTTTGCCACTTCTTTGCCTGTCCCTGCACACTTGTTGATGTCACATGGTCTTGGTGATATCTACGGTTTTTCCTCAGCCCCACGTATTCTGGGGGTAGTGTGGATTCCTTGTTTTTCTGTACTGTCTGCAGAATTTTGATTTTGCTCTCTGAGGCTCCGTGCCTTGTGGGGTGATTCAAAAATATTAAAAAATTACAAACCATTATTACCACCTTCCTAGAATCCATGAACATCTCTGGAAATTTTATGGTGGAGGTGGGGATGAGGGTATCCAATTATACGCTCACCTGGGAGCTTCAGCAATATACCCAAATCATCTAGAGTCCTACGTGATTTTGAAAATGTTAGGACTCTTATGAGAAACTCCAAAAGACCTTTAGAATTGATGGCGGCAAGCCCGGGACACTAAAGTTAATACTTGTTAAATCGGGAAGAGGAGTTCCCATCGTGGCTCAGTGGTTAAGGAATCCGACTAGGAACCATGAGGTTGCGGGTTCGATCCCTGGCCTCGCTCAATGGGTTAAGGATCTGGCGTTGCCATGAGCTGTGGTGTAGGTTGCAGACGCGGCTCGGATCCCGTGTGGCTGTGGCTGTGGCGAAGGCCGGCGGCTACAGCTCCTGTTAGACCCCTAGCCTGGGAACCTCCATATGCCGCGGGTGCGGCCCTAGATAAGGCAAAAAGACAAAAAGAAAAAAAAATCGAGAAGAAAAATAAGCTTCTTGTTGAGTTCTTCTTGGTACCAGGTGTTGTCCAAAGTCTTTTTCATGAGTTTTCTCAATTAAGTCTCTCAACCACCCGATAAGGCGGGTACTGTTGTCACCCTGACCTTATCACTTTATCACTATGAATTATCATAAGGCAAGTGGTATCAGCCCAAATTTACAGGGTTAAAACTGAATCACAGAGAGGTTTGTAAATTTCCTACTGTCCCCCGTACCTCCCACACTTCAAAGATGGTGCTCTAGCCATTCTGCCATGCCACCTCCCTCCTCCATGTGTATATACACCACTGGGGAACAGAGCTCAGAGGGTCGGGGGTCCCATCATGCCAGGCATCACTCTCAAGTAGGTACCTAAAGTCTTGCTTGTGTCCTGAGGAGGGCACCGTGTGCCTAGCCTTAATGACTTGTCCTGAGCGTACAATGCAGCCCTTTTCTTTCTCTGCAAAAACTAAGAGCTTTGAAGGAGGATTGTAAGAACGTGGCAACTCAAGGGTCCAGTGGCAGGAAGAGAGGGCCCTCCTCAATCAGGCAAAGCAGCCCAGGTAGATGTGTCAGTAGTGGCGAGACCAGCAGCGGAAGCGTCAGTGGAGGTCACCAAATGGGGGATGGGAGAGCAACCTGGGAGAAGCATCTGAGAGGCTTAGGCTGATCTGTATGAGAAAGTATGAGCCAGTTTGCCATGTTGAAGGAAAGGCAGCGGGTTCAGATCTTTGGTTTTCAAATGATTCTCTGGAGAAAATAAAGCCATCGATGGAGATTGTCATGCAGAGGCAATATGGATTCCAGAGCAAGACACCTGGGTACACATCCTGGCTTTGTCACTTCCTGGCTGTAGGACATCCAGCAAGTAACTTTACTTCCTTTTTGCCTCCACCCCCTGAGCTGTACAGTGGCGACGACAGTAATGCCATCTTCATTACGTTACTGGTGGGATTAAACGAGTCAATACACGCAAAGACTTAGAATGATTCCTTGTGCCCTTTAAGCGTCTGTATATGTTCCTTCCAGTTACAATCCATCCTCATTATTTGCAGATTCGGTATTTGCATATTTGACTACTAGCTACAATTTATCTGTAACCTCAATGTCAATACTCATGGCGCCTTCATGGTCATTTGCGGACCTGTGCAGCATGATGAAAGGTTTGCATCAACTGATGCAAGTTCGCATTCCGGGCTGAGGCTAAAGTGATGCCCCCACCCCACCCCCTGGCCTGCTTGTTTCAGCTCAAGCTGTAAACAACTGTGCTTTTTGTGGTTTATTCAGAACCAGGTTTTCTTTTGCATTTTTGTTGGTGACTTCACCGTCTCAAGTGCCCCCTAAGCGGAAGAGTTCTCAACTGTTCCTAACTAAGCACAGGAAAGCTGTGGTGATCCTTACAGAGAAAATATGCGTGTTCGATGGGCTCTGTTCAGGCCTGAGTTATAGCGGTGCGGGCTATGAGGTCAATGTCAATGAGTCGATAATATATATTAGATAAGGTGTCTACCCAGAAACACACAGGCTTCTGTATTGATCAGAACAAGGTTATGTATTGATCGATGATGAAAACGTGACCGGAGGCTCACAGGAGGTGGACCCCAATTTTCCCAAGCAGCGATGGTTCTGCAGCCACATGCGCTTTATAGAATTAACTACTGTGAATGATGAGAATCAGCTGCCTTGTCTCACCTGTACTCCCCCAGCCTTCGCGGCCTCCAGAAGCCAGGCTTGTGGCAACGAGCCGTTATCTTGTTCCTTGGGGCTGGAAGAGAAATGTTTTAAGCTCCTAACTACATTTTCACGTGGTTGCAGGCTTTTCCTGACAAAATGCAGGGAGGACATGTGTATTGTGGCAAATGTCCACTGGGGGGGTGGGTGTCTCTTTGCAGCAGTTGGGGCCAGAAGCTGGACCCCTGCCTTGGCCCTTGGTGATTTTGGAGTCATTTCTCCTTGCCGATGCCTGGCAAAGGTTAATCCAGGCTGAGGGATGGAGCTGTGCCTCTGCTCCCGGCCTGCTTCCCCTGCCGGAGACTCTTATGTGGCAAGCTTTGGAAAGCACCTGGCAGACACCTGCAAGGGTGCTGGGATCAAATTATTAGGGTTCCCATGAAGCGTCAGTGCTTGCTCTTACACCTGAGGAAAAACGTGTGTGGCATGTTTGAAACTCTCTCTGGGGTTGTGGGAGGAAATGGACTCGGACAAACTTAGAGTCTTGGGCACCGAAATGAAATGAAAAGACTTTCTGGTACCTCAAATGGGTTAGGAATCCCTGTGGCGAGAAGAGCAGTGTCACATAGGATCTTGCCTCCGCTTCATGGTGCGAGATCACAAAGCCGGGACACAGCACAGTCACCATGGCCTGGGACATCCTGGCCAGCTGGCATCACAACACGAACACATTGCACAGCACACTGCAAAACGGGACTTGGCACCAACACAACGCCACACTTGCCGTAACATCAAGGTTTTTTTTCCGTCTTTTTTTGCCTTATCTAGAGCCGCACCTGCGGCATACGGAGGTTCCCAGGCTAGGGGTCTAACAGGAGCTGTAGCCGCCGGCCTTCACCACAGCCACAGCCACGCGGGATCCGAGCCACGTCTGCAACCTACACCACAGCTCACGGCAACGCCAGATCCTTAACCCACTGAGTGAGGCCAGGGCTTGAACCCGCATCCTCATGGATACTAGTCGGATTTGCTAACCACTGAGCCACGACGGGAACTCCAACGTCAAGGTTTTAATGCGGCAACCCAGTAGCCCCCCTGGACCTCCCATGATATCAACATATGAATATCATGATATTGCAACACTGACAACACGCCAGCATATTGCAAAGCCCTGACCACACAGCATTCCTTTTTGCCAGATTCTCTGACAGGGTCTCATCAGCTGAGAGTCCAGATGTTTCGGGGTTGGAGGGCCAGCCCAGAAGCACCACTGATGCAAACACAGAAGGGAATTCCCTCTGGCCACTCCCTCGCTTGTGCTGTGGGTGGACGTGCCTGCCTCCCCCGCTGGATGTGAGACCAGAGATCATTTCTTCTTTATCGTTGTGTCTCTCGGCACTAACGTCGCACCTGACTCAGAGCGAGTGTACATAAGGAAAAAGCTCTTTGGCGAATGTGGCATTGAGTTAAAGAAATCCAGTGACATCGAGAGGCCAGTATATAAATCGCAGTCGGAGATGCAGAAGGTACCTCAGCCTAGAGTTGCTGCTTCCCAGAGTTTACTCATTCCCATATTCATTTTTGCTATATTCATGCATTATCTATTATTAGCTCAATGTTTTTAAGTGTACTCATTAAAATTAAAACAAAATCCATTTCTTTTCTTTCTCCCTCCCCCGCCCCCCCCTTTTTTTTCTTTTTAGGGCCAAACCCGCAGCATATGGAGGTTCCCAGGCTAGGGGTCGAATTGGACCTGTAGCCGCCGGCCTACACCACAGCTCACGGCAACGCTGGATCCTTAACCCACTGAGCGAGGCCAGGGATCGAACCTGCGGCCTCACTTATGCTAGTCAGATTCCGTGCCACAGAGCCATGACAGGAACTCCACAAAATACATTTCTTCAAAGGAAAATGAAAAGCCAGAAGAACAGATGGCCCCTTGTGCTCTCTCCCTGTGAAGCTAACCTGATGTTGGCCTCTGTGCCCTGTTGATGTGTGGAGGCCACATTTCAGAAGCTGCCGGCAGGTAGAGTCCAAGCCAATCTGTGCCGCCTGAGGAATGGAGGGTTCCATGGATCCCACTGATTTGGTGGAATCAGCCTGAGTTGGGAGTCAGGGGGCTTTGGGGCTGTGCATGACCAAGGCTGGGCAATTGGTGGCCTTGGGAGACTAGGAGACAAAGATTGGTCCCCTTGGTGTCTTCCTGTGTCAGGGGACTGAGGTTCTTACAGTTTGCCTGGCAGTGGCTATGCTCCTGGAACTATTCTTTGTTACCAGACCACCCTAGCTAACTTTTACTGATCTCTTTTGCTCAAGTGTCTTACTTATTCTCTTTAATTTACATACCAGCTGAATGAGCTTGGTACTTCTCACTATCCCCAGCTTGACATTTGGGAAGCTGAGGCTCAGAGTGGTTGTGCCCTGCTCAAAGTCACACAGCAAGTGAGAAGTAGAGCCAGACTCCAACCGCAGTCTCTCCAGCTCCAGAGTCTGGGCTCTCGACCATTATACTCAACTCCCTTTCTGAGCTGTTTTCCCCAATTTGTACCTGGCTGCCTTGTGTAGTCAGGAGATCAGGGTGGGTCACTGAATTTATGATGATGTCCTCATCACCCTTTTTCCTTGGACGAAGCTGTATTCTGAGGGTTTGAAAAATGCTAGAGGGACACAGATGGATCTCAGGCATAAATAATGTATAACATGAGAAGGTGGGATGTGGCTAATTCTATTGCCACCGTTTTGCCTAATTGTATAGTAATTAATGTATGTATAGTATTTAATCCTTTGTCATGCCCCTCTTTTCTTCCATTTGCTCCTAGAATCCACCTATAATCCGAGGCCTGTCCTAGCTATTTCTGAATCTGTGACCCTTTTCATCTTGCTGGCTTGCTGGGACCATCCTCATTTGGAGCACAGGGATGTTGGCTTCTGAACATGGGCAGCCCTAAGTGGAAGGAAGCCTTGAGATGGTGAGCACAGATATTTGTTCTAAAGTATAATTTCATTGATATGACATAGGAGTCAAACACATGTTCACACACATTCATAGAAGGCTTATTCCCAATTGCCAAAAGGGGGAAATGACCCAAATGTTTGTCAGTGGATGAATGGACACACAAAATGTGGTAGATCCATACTGTAGAAAATTATTTGGCCATAAAAAGGAGGAGGTATTAATAAATGCTACGATATACACCAATCTTGAAAAGATTATACTGACTGTAAGAAGCCAGGCTCAAATGTATATAGGAAGCATACAAATTGTATGACTCCATTTATATGAAGTAGCCAGCAGTGGTAAATCCACAGACACATGTAAATTGGTGGTTACCTGGGGCTGAGAGGAGGGGGAGATGAAGAAGCATTGCCTGACGGGTCTCGGGTTTCCTGCTAGGGTGATAAAAATGTTTTGGAACTGGATAGAGGTGATAATTATACAACATTGTGCGTGGACTAAATGCCACTGATCTATTTATGTTCAAATGGTTAAAGTTATGTTATGGAAATCTCACCTCAATAACATGAGGTCAACTTTTTAAAATAGTACAGAGATTTGGAAATGCTCTGTATCTACAGATACGGGTACGACAGATATTAGGAGAGATTTGGCTAAAGCACCATATCGTTATTGGAAAAGGGGCTGAAGTCATGACAGAAGCTGCCTAGTCCTTCCGCAGAAGCAACATATGGTTTTCCCTATCTTCGCACACCCCCAGCGGGCAACACATTCCCTGGCTGACAGAGTGGCAGCAGGTATTAACCAGGCATATCCCGGGAGCGCATCTGGGGTGAGAAGAGAGTGAGCAGTGGGGAACGGAGAAGTGCTCAGAAGGAGTTAGGCTCCAGGTTCAAGACACACCGGGGCCGCCTCTTCTGCTTGGGAGAAGGGAGGGAGCAGACTTTGCATAATCCAGTTTCTCTAATCCAGCAAAAAGCAACTGACTAGAGAACACATAATTAAATAGTAATGTATTTATTTAGATTCACCACTTATTCCCCGTGCAGAATTAAGCATTCTTCTTTTTTCCATTATCGTTGGTTTACAGTGTTCTGTCAATTTCCTACTATACAGCAAAGTGACCCAGTCTCACACACACACACACACATATACATATACACTCTTTTTCTGACATTATTTTTTATTATGTTCCATCATAAGTGACTAGATATAGTAGTAATATATTTTTAGAGAAATGTTCTCCTTGTGAATATTTTTCTTAAAGTTCATTGAATTAACTATGAAAGAAACTTGCTTACAGACTGGGAAGCACAGAAAGGGATAAAGAAAAAGGGGGAAAGTCACTCATTAGCCCACCACACAGAAGCAGCTGCTTTTAACAGTTTAATATATCTTTTCCAGTGTTTTATTTTTGCCCGTCATTCACGTAGCTTGAATCACACGATGTGCACAAGTTTTTAACCTGTTTCTTTTTCCCATAATATCCTAGAATCAGCATTCCTCTGGTCTATTAAAACTGCTTGTAAGCATCATTTCATCGGTTGCACAATAGTCCATTTCAAGGAGGTGTGGTTTATATAACCACTCCCTTGTCAATAGGCATTGACAACGTTGCCTTTTTTTCCCCCATTACTTAATGAATTTTATTACAATTATAGGTGTACAAAAATCATCACAACTCAATTTGATAGCATTTCCATCCCAAACCCTCAGTGCATCCCCCCACCCCCCAGCTTGTCTCATTGGGAAACCATAGGTTTTCCAAAGTCTGTGAGTCAGTGTCTGTTCCGCAAAGAAGTTCATTGCGTCCTTTTTTTTAGTTTCCACATGTAAGCAGTAGCATTGGATGTTGGTGTCTAATTGTCTGACTGGTTTCACCTCGCATGATAATTTCTAGGTCCATCCATGTTGCTATAAATGTTGTTATTTCATTCCTTTGAATGGCTGAGTAATATTCCATTGTATATATGTACCAGATCTTCCCTATCCACTCCTCTGTCGATGGGCATTTAGGTTGTTTCCATGACTTCGCCATTGCATAGAGTGCTGCAATGAACACTGGAGTACATGTGTCTTTTCGAGTCAGGGTTTCCTCTGGATAGATGCCCAGGAGTGGGGTTGCTGGATCAAATGCTAATTCTATTTTTAGTTTTCTGAGGAGACAACGTTGCCCTTTGAGAGTGAAATACGAAACTCAGCACACGCACTAGGAGTCACGGGTGGAGGGACCCAGGAGAGCCCGTGGAACCGACCATGTGGCCAGGAATACACAAACCTTCAGGCGAGGTAGCTGAGTGTAGTCTTGGGGAGACAAGACTGCTATGTGATTAAAATCTCGTTAGTGGGACTCAGGCTCACAGCAGTGTATCTCCTATTTGGAGAACAAACCAAAGGGTGATGTCAGCAAGCAGCCCGGAAAAGAAAGAACCAGAAGCTGGCAAGCTCACCAGGGCACTGCCCAGCAAGGAGGAGGGAAGCCTGGACCAAAGAACTGTCATTTTCATATCTTCAGTAACCCTTTCCTGAGCCTCCTCTTAGTGGCAGGTAAAGGAAACTCCATAGATTAAGGTGCCCTTCAGGCCTCAAAGGACTGTGTGGAGCAGGCGGCCAGGCCATTCCTTGTGACTGTGAAGGTGGGGAGCAGTGAGGTCCATGCTGCGATGTGACTATATGCTGGGAGCACCAAGGGAGCATCCCCGACTAGCCTTGGCATTGGGGGCGGGGGGTGGGGACAAGGTGGCTTCCAGCAGAAGGTGACTCGTGAGCTGAGCCTCAAGAGAAGAACTGTGATTCAAGTCCTGAGCACCACCGTGGGTCCCCCCCCAGGGCCACCCCCTTTCTGATTGCACACTCCCTATGTCGCCGTTGGTAACTAATCCGGCTTCCGATAACCACAGAGAGAACATGTACCGTTCGGGTTCACGTGATGGGGGCACTTCTTATTGCCACGGCCACCTTAGCATCTGCTCTTGAACTTGGTTCCCATGAGTTTGTCCCTGAGAAACGGGCCCACTCTTTGCTCTGACCTGCTGGGTTTTTTGAGCCCACGAGGCCAAGGATGCTTGGACCAGAGGGTGGGCTGGACATCCTCGGCCTTGGAGGCCCAGATGAATCGGTGACCCACGGCTCCCAAGAGGCCCTCTCTGGGAACACCAGAGCTCTGAGCTATGCACGCGCCTTGTCCCTTCTAACTGCTGCAGGTCCCCCTGTAGGGTGCTGTGCAGATTCAGTGGGCTGACATGACGTGGGCGATGGCCCTGGCTTCGAGCTGGTGCTCCGAGGGCTACTTCTTGTCCTGCCTCGCAGACTCTGCCTCTCCGGCTCCAAGGATGCAGAGGAGTGAGAAGGATGAGTCACGTAGTTCGCCAGCACCCCCAGCGACTGCTCCCAGTTCATTAACCAAACCATCAGTCACCGTGACTAATTGTTACTTTTCGAGATAAATGTTTAAAATATCATCTTCTATGACAAGGTTCTTTAAAGGCTCAAAGACTTGCCGGGGGTGGCAGGGGAAGGTGATAGACGGGCACAGAACCACCGGAAAATCATGCTGGGAGTTTTTTGACTGTGCAGGTTTCTTCCTAAGCCTGTGCTCGATGTTTATAGCCAGCATCCCACTGTGACCAGGGAGTGCCCACATGACACCTCTTCCCTTCAAGGCCTGGGACAAAGGCTGCCTTCTCTTCTTTTGACTCCCTCTCTCTCTGCATCTCTGCAAGCACCAGACACCTTCATGTCTGCGTAGGGGCCAAAGCTCTCCTTCACTAGACCTCTGTGACTCAGGGATTAACCCAGAAGGGGTCTTATTGAAAAGCCTGATGTGGGCTCCGCCTCGGAACTGAAAAGACCCTGCTCTTGTGAGCTGAGAGCTCAGTGAACTTGACTAAGCTTGGTTTCTTAGGTGGTGGCAGGGGTTAGCGAAGGATGGGAGACAGATGCCTTAGGCAGTAGTTACATCATTATAAGCCTGGGCGAGGCTTTCAGAACTTCCGCAGCTGCCCAAGGCGGTCTTGGAATTGAACTTAGGCCTTTAGGGCTCCGAGAGTAAACTCTTGTAGATGGGATTCTGGGTGGACTCAGTCAAGGCCATAGCTTCCTGGTTTCTAGACGCAGACAAGGGTCAAGCACACATTGGGTGCTGGGGCTCTCAGAAGTGCCAGGCACTTCCCTGTGCCCTCTGTGTGTGGGCTGCAGCATTAAAGCCTACCTCTGGCCTTCAAAAATACACATAGTGCTGCTACAGGGCTGTGCTGGCGGCTCTGTGACATCAGAGCTGAGACCTCGGAAACATTCATTGTTTTACTTGGAGTTTTGTTGTTGGTGGTGGTCTGTTTGTTTGTTTGTTTGTTTGTTTCCTGCTTTTTAGGGCCACAGTCTTGGCATATGGAAGTTCCCAGACTAGGGGTTGAATCAGAGCTCCAGCTGCTGGCCTACACCACAGCCACAATAATGTGGGATCCGAGCCGCGTCTGCAAACCACACCACAGCTCATGGCAACGCCGGATCCCTAACCCACTGAGCGAGGCCAGGGATTGAATCCGCAACCTCGCAGTTCCTTGCCGTGAGCTGTGGTGTAGGTTGCAGAAGCGGCTCGGATCCCGCGTGGCTGTGGCTGTGGCTGTGGCGAAGGCCGGCGGCTACAGCTCCTGTTAGACCCCTAGCCTGGGAACCTCCACATGCCGCGGGTGTGGCCCTAGATAAGGCAAAAAGACAAAAAAAAAAAAGAAAAAAACTGGAAGAGCCACAGATAGGACTCTCCATAGACCCTGCGGAGCCAACATGGTCCTGTCGGTGCTTTGATTTTGGCCCAGTGACACCAGTTCTGAACTCCTAACCTCCAAAACCATAAGAGAATAAATTTCTGTGCTTTAAGGCACCAAGTTTGTGGTAATTTGTTACAGCAGTCATAAGAAAAAAATGAATCCGTGGATGCTACCAATACACACTTGCAGGCTGAAGCCCGTTACCACTTAAAAACTTGGGGAGTTCCCACCAGGGCTCACTGGGATGGGCGGCGGTCTCTGGAGTGCCGGGATGCAGGTTCAATCCCCAGCCCAGCTCTTTGGATTTGAGGATCAGGCGTGGTCGCAGCTGTGGCTCAGATCTGATCCCTTGCCTGGGAACTCCACATGCCTCAGTGTGGCCATAAGAGAGAGAGAGAAAAAAAAAAGGAAATAAAAATGCTTGGACCCCATATTTGCAATTCAGAGCCTAGGGGTAGGATAGGAATGGGGGGGGTATAGGTCAAAATTTCAAATTCACTGCTTTAGGGAGGCAGGGTTCTGCTACCACTTCTTCATACTCCTCCTCCCCTCCATGCTTAAGGCACTTAAGGCCAGAAGCTTCTAAAAGGTCTGAGAGGATCTTTTTGAACTTGTGAATTCACTCTTTCCCGGCAGCGCTTGCATTTAAAAAAGTGTGTCGTTCCCCCATTATCCACCTTCAAAGTGCAGATCTTTAATCTCGTGTCTTCCTTAGGTTCTGCAGGTCCCCGAGGACAGCGATTTCATGGGCCCCTAAATGCTAGTAAGGAAATAAAAAGACCCATGAAAAGCAGGGTGGGTGAGGCGATGAAGGGGTTTAGATAGGGTGCTTTTCTGAGGACATGACTTTTATGCTTAAAATCTGGGTCATTCCAGAAGTTCCTGTCGTGGCGCAGTGGAAATGAATCCGACTAGGAACCGTGAGGTTGCGGGTTCGACCCCTGGCCTAGCTCAGTGGGTTAAGGATCCGGCGTTGCCGTGAGCTGTGGTGTAGGTTGCAGACGCAGCTCGGATCCCGCGTGGCTGTGGCTGTGGCGAAGGCCGGCAGCTACAGCTCTGATTAGACCCCTAGCCTGGGAACCTCCATATGCTGCAGGTGTGTCCCTAAAAAAGAAAAAAAAAAATCTGGGTCATTCCAGGCAGAGAAAAATGCAGTCAAAGGTTTCAAGGTAGGAAAAGACATCAGACGTGTTCTAGAACTGAAAGGAGGCTGGGGTGGCTGGAGAGTACAGCTAAGCCAATCATACAGGAGCTTTGGTGACAACCCTGCTGGGGGGGGGGCTGGATTTTTCTTTCCGTAGAATGCAAAGCAGCCTCACTCGTTAGTGCAAAATCTCAGGCCCTTCCCAGTTTCAAACCTACCAGTGCTATTTTTACCACACAGATGAAGAAACTGAGACACAGAGAAATTGATTAACTTGCTCAGAGTCACGCAATGAATAAATGGCGTCTGGATGAAAACCTAGGACTCGATTATTCCAGACTCTTGGGTCTTAACCCCCATGATCCAGGGTCTCCAGTGGCTTCACTGTGATATACAGCTCAGAGTGGCTGTGAGTAGAGATGGGCCTCTTGGATCGTAGCTTCCAGGGTGACAAACTCTAGTTATGTCATTTAGAGACTTGATCACCCCAGAGGCAGTGAGCACGTGTGGTGAATTCGTCCCGCACTGCGCCCATCAGGTCCGTGGCTCTGACTCCTAATTGTCTGAAATGCCTTTCTCATCTAATGTTCTCCAGGACATAATGATCCAGAAACTGCTGGCTAATAATAGAGGAACGAGAAAGAGAGGGAGAGAGAGAGAGATGGGGCGTGGGGGGGGGGGGTTGGGGGGGCCCTTGCTTGCTTTTCTATATGGGCTGGGATCTTTTGGCAAAATGGTTTTCTCACCCTTTTTCTACCACTCCCACTGCTCAACAAACGTTGCTGTGATTGTTAGTAGGTATTCTTTCCTTAAAGCAGTGGGATTATGGGGAAACTCCCCAAAGAGGAAGAAAGCCAAGAGGAGCAAAGAAGGGAGGACCTCGCGGGGGCGGGGCTTACCTGGCGGGATGGGCGGGGCCAGTCTTCTTGCATCTGGGCTGAGCCTGAAGCCATCGCCAGGACATCGCATGGAGAGGAGGGGCACCAAGGGCCCTGCAATTGGACCTCCTTGGGAACTCTTTAATGGAATTCCAGGTCTACTGGCTCCCCGCGTCCTACCAGGTTCAAGCAGAGCCGAGGAGATCCTTTAAATGTGGGAGAGGAACACTCAGTTTTGGAGGCGAGGGTGGGCGCTCGAAGCAGAGGAATGGGGAGTGCCCTTCTTCATCTCTGTTCTTATTGTTTGGCCCCATACTGGGCGTACAATGGACCCTTAGGAAGTATTGCGATGCAGGTGTGGACGGAATGAGGTCGTTTTGTCCCAGCTCTGCTGCCGGTTCTCTGCGTGACGGTGGTGAAGCTCTATTGCGTAATTGAACTGGGTTCCCCCACCGGGCTTGAGAGCTGGAGCTACCGGTAGAGTTCGTCTTGATGAGAAAGCACAGCAGAGACGCCGTGTGAACTCTGAAGCCCTAAGCAATTCCAAGACGCCAACAATCTCTAAGACTGTGTTTGTTGTTCCTTTTCCAGTATGCCCTGGTATCACATTTTTCTCATGGTTAACAGCACAGTTCTCCCACGCACATCTTGCTGCATAATAATGAGAAAATACACATTCCTCTTCATGGGACTCAAGAAAGCTGTTTTCGGGAGTTCGCTTTGTGGCTCAGTGGTTTACGAACCCAGCTAGGATCATGGGATGCGGGTTCGATCCCTGACCTCTCTCAGTGTGTTAAGGATCCTGTGTTGCTGTGAGCTGTGGTGTAGGTTGCAGGAACGGCTGGGATCCGGCGTTGCCATGGCTCTGGTGTAGGCCAGCAGCTGTAGCTCCGATTGGAACCCTAGCCTGGGAATTTCCATATGCTGCAGATGTGGCCTTAAAAAGCACACAGAAAAAAAAAAGAAAGATAAAAGAAAGCTATTTTTTTGTTTGTTTTTTAAAAAATTTATTTTTTTAACTTAAGTATAGTTGATTGACAATGAATATTTCAGGTGTACAGCAAAGAGATTCTGCTATGCACACATATCTATTATTTTGCAGATTATGTTCCATTATAGATTATTACAAGATATTAATATTATTCCCTGTGCTATACAGCAGGTCCTTGTCTTTTATCTGTTTTATGTAGATTAGCCAGTATCTGTTAATTCCAAACTCCATAAACATACACCTTCCCCCATTAGTCTGTGCCAAAAAAAAAAAAAAAAGCTCTTCATTAGCTCTTCATTGATTTCGGACAAAAATATCAGCACCATTATTTGTGCATCATGAAGACTTTGTCTCCAGTCCCAGCACCGGAACTTTCTTCTCCTTCTTCCTTCTTCAGCTTTGGACAGCGTTATGTCCTGAAGAGCGATTTCTCCACGACAGTCTCAAGAATGCACTGTGATCCTCTATCCTTGAGTTTCTGCGGGCCACCCGGAGGGGCCCGGCTCTGCTCTGTGCTGGCAGGGGGTGGCTGTACCAAGCCATTCCCTAAGGCCCTGAGCTTTCTCCCTGAGCCGAGATGGCTGCGAGTGACACATCTGGGGACATGTTCATCAGGGGGTGCTACGTTCTAGTGGAAACGTCTGGCAATGCCCATGTGACAGCAGCCAGGAGGGCTGGAGAAGGGACACGTTACTACCTGTTTTCTAATGACAAATCCAGATTCATGCTGAGGGTGCATTTAAAGAAAAAGGCCACCCAGCAAAGACGACATTCTGGGAGCCTCTGTTTCTGCCTCCCCAG
>PVHT021183666.1:34770110-34916958 GCA_004024745.2 Catagonus wagneri
AGCCACCATTCTTCTCGACTGCGGGTTAAGCTGACTCTGGGCTCTGCCCATGCGGTGTGGAGGCCACTGGGATCCCCACCCGGCCCCCCATCCAGTCCTGCTGGCTCGTTGTCCCCAGGCCTCCCCAGCTCTCGACTTTCATAACCGGCCACTGCCAGGCTCAGCCCTGCCCAGGGCCCACAGCCAATGGGATCCTGGCCAGGCACAGTGGACATTCCTCCCCAACAGAGAGTGACTTCTGGAGTTGACCTGATGCTTCACATCCTGGGATAGGTGGTCTGGAATGAGTGAGCTGAGCAGGAGGTGGTGACAGAAGCATCAAGTTG
Source organism: Catagonus wagneri (assembly GCA_004024745.2). NCBI lineage: Eukaryota > Metazoa > Chordata > Mammalia > Artiodactyla > Tayassuidae > Catagonus > Catagonus wagneri. The sequence goes on from PVHT021183666.1 coordinate 34,770,437, forward strand.
CAGCCTCCCTTGCTCGCCCCCTTGGCTCCCTGGACTAAGGCCAGGACACTGGTTTCGGTTCAGTTCTTGCATCACAGGACTTGGTGGGCCTGGAGTTTGGTCTGGACTCTTGGCTTTGATCCGACTTGAGTGTATCTTGGTCAAGCAAGTTGCTCTATTATACAGGTTGGAGGACAAATAGTACCCCCAGCCCATTCCCAGAATGCAATGCTCGAGTACTGTATTAACCAGAGTTTTACGGAGAAACAGAACCAATTTTATACACACACATATCTATATCTATCTATATCTATACACACATATATACACATGAACATCTCTCTCTAAATATGTATGTATATATGTAAAGAAGAAAGTATTTATTTAAAGAATTGGCTCACCAGCTGTAGGGGCTGGCAAGTCTGAATCTATAGGGCAGGATTTCTGTGTTGAAGTCTTTTTTTTTTTTTTTTTTGCTTTTTTAGGACCATACCCATGGCATATTGAGGTTCCCAGGTTCGGGGTCAAATCAGAGCTACAGCTGCCGGCCTATGCCACAGCCACAGCAACAGCAACGTGGGATCCAAGTCATGTTCCGGAATTATACCACAGTTCATGGCAAGGCCAGATCCTTAACCCACTGAGTGAGGCCAGGGATCGAACCTGTGTCCTCATGGATGCTAGTCGGAGTCGTTAACCACTGAACCATGACGGGAACTCCTGTGTTGAAGCCTTGAGGAGACTTCCTTCCTCTTTGGGAAACTTCAGTCTTTGCTCAAGGCCTTCAACTGATTGAACTAGGCCCACCCACTCTATGGAGGGTAATCTGCTTTATTCAAAGTCTACTGATTGAAATTTTAATCACGTCTAAAAAAATATCTTCAACATCTAGACTGGTGGGGGACCAAGTAGCTGAGGGCCACAGCCTAGCCGAGTTAACATATAAAATGAACCGTCACGAGCACCCATCTGAGAATAACAGCAGCAAGTCCAAAAGTCCAGTCCACGCCCCTCACAGCTCCTTGTGATGGATCGAGCATGGCTTCACAAAGCGAGTTCCCTTATGGCTCAGAGGGTTAAGGATCCAGCCTTGTCACTGCTGTGGCTCTTGTTACAGCTGTGGTATGGATTTGATTCCTGGCCTGGGAACTTCCCCACCCGGTGGGCACTACCAAAAAAAAAAAAAGTAGCCTCACACAGAAGCTCCTATAGAGACCAGACACAGGTGTCAACATAAACAACAGTAGCAACCGTCCCCGGCATTGTGATCAGAGGAGGGTACTAGCTTGTCAAATCCCTAGGCATGAGGAGATGGATTTTCCCATGGCAGACCCAGGCAACTAGAAGCAAAATGCCACTGGCTGGACACCAGGACGCTTTCACCAGCAGAAAGCAGAGGCAGCTCAGCTCCCCCGCAGGTGATGTTGAGGGCAGGCCAGCGGAGGTGCATTCTTTGCGCTGGCGGCCGCTCAGGCAGCAATGCATGGCATGTGTTTGGCGGCTGGGCCCTCCTGCCCTGGAAGCTGAACCCCCAAGCGGAAGAGAGAGCACTGTCGAGTTTTGATGATCCAGCTCCCGGTTCTAATCGTAGCCAGGTGCCCTACCGGAAAGCCTTTTCCGTGAAAGAAGCTGGCGGCTGCTCTCTGTACAAGCAGTCCTAAGAGGTCACCGATCTTGATGGAGGTGACCGTGAAGAACACCCGCCAGGCTCTGCCTCCCCGACCCCGTGAACTGTGCGGGCGGGGCGAGAGCCCGAATGGAGGACCGTGTACCATCTGCTTACATACTTGAAAGCTATAAATCATGCCGACTACTGTTAAATACGTCGGATCCTCCTACTAGCCTGCACAACTATAGCTTCATAAGCACCTGGAACTAGAGCTTCATAAGCACCTGGAAGCCCGGTTCGAATTTAGAATCCTCCGCCTCCTCAGAGTTCTGAGAAGATGGTGTTGCAGGCGGAGCTGACACATGGCCCTCAGCCTCCAGACTGCCTCTTTTTCTCTTCCTGTTCCTGGTCCTGACCCCCTCCCACTCCCACCCCTCTCCTCCCGCACCCCCTCCCCACCCCCCGCCACCGGAAGGGCCATGGGTGCACACAGGAGACGTCCCTGAGTGCGTCTCTAAGCCTTGTGAGCAGCTCCTCAGGGCCACCACTCAAGCCTAGGGACGTCCACACTCTTGGAAGGGTTTAACTTTCGGATGGTGTGCCCAGGGAGGAGGCCTGCTCAAATCTGGAAGCATGGAATTCCCGTCGTGGCTCAGTGGTAGTGAACTTGACTAGTATCCATGGGGATGCAGGTTCGATCCCTGGCCTCGCTCAGTGGGTTAAGGATCCGGCGTTGCCGTGAGCTGTGGTGTAGGTTGCAGATGCGGCTCGGATCCCGCGTGGCTCTGGCTGTGGTGTGGGCCCGTGGCTACAGCTCTGAGTCGACTCCTAGCCTGGGAACCTCCATATGCCGTGGGTGTGGCCCTAAAAAGATCAAAAAAAAAAAAATCTGGAAGCAGACTTCAGGCTGTCCAGGCAAAGAATTAAACTCGGGGGAACTAGAATGCCATCTGGGTGCGGAGTGTGGCACTAGCTGAGGGTGGGCTCGTGCTCTTGTCCCGGCGGACGCTCTGCTTTATGGGGAGGGGAGTGGCCAAAGCGGGACTCTCTAAAGGGTGGGACCAGGGCAGGGACCCCTCTATGGAAGGGTGGTTCTGTATATTGGAATGGTCTCAGGGGTGCCAGCTCAAGATTAGCTTCTTGCTCTGGGTACCAACTGTTTTGTGATTTGATCTTCAATCTGTTTCCATGGTTATCACTTCCCTCTCCTCATTCTCATCTCCTTTTTCCTTCACCTCTAATCTTGGAGATTTTTCCCAAGTTTGCCCTTCGAATCACATATTAGATTTGTGTGTGTGTGACTGTGACGGGCAGGCTGGGTGTCAAGTTTGCCAAAAACTACCATTTAGGAGGATTTAAAATGACTTGCTGTTTTTGGAGGGCGGGGTGCCATGTCTCTTAAAATTTTCATCCAGTTCCCTTTTCATGCCAGGTTTCATCTTAGCTTGGGTCCCCCTTTGCGGTTCTTTCAGGCTGCCTGGCAGTGACCAGGTCTCCTTTCATGGTTCTGAAAGGTCAAGCAGGCGTCTAAAAATTTATTCTGTCTCTTGCGGTAAATAATTTTTCAAAGATAGGGTTTTGTCTGTTTCTTCCTTGTGTCTCATATTGGATTTTTCCAGTTGTTTGTTCATTTGTGAGAAGAAATTAAACTAGACTTTCATTTTGCCAACTGATTGCCTTTATTCCTCAAGGGTCTTGGCATCCAACCAACCTGTGTGTGTCTTGACCTGCTGTGTGATCTGAGAGCACAGCCTCCTACAGGTGTCTGCCTTTGGACAAAAAATCGGTCCCCTGTTTTGAGGTCCCAGTGCTCTAAGCGTGAGCCTGAGTCCAGTTCCTTTTCTCCTGCCGGTAGCACATGCAAAGCCCTAAGTTCTGGAATATTGAACTTCTAGGGGGTCTGTCTCTGTCCCCACTTAGAGTTTTCCAGGATGTAGCACCCACTACTGTCAACAGTAATGTATTCTTGGAGTTTTAGTTTCTGAACAGTTCTGGAAAATAGGGTGGGGGGTTGAGAGAGAAGGGAGCAAAACAATTTAGCATGAATTTGGCTGCCTTGGAAAACAAATACCAGAATATACAGTTGGCACGCTCTTATTTTGGGGAGATACTGGCGTGTTCATGCCAGGGGAAGATGCCGGGGGAATGAAAGGCATCAGACAAAGCTTTTGACTGCCTTTTCCCCTGTTCCCTGTTTTGGGTTCAGAGGGCAGGGTATTTAGTTATTAACCGTGTAACTCAGTCTGACCTTAACAGGAACATACCAAATGTTTGCTTTTAAAATGAGCTCTATAAATTAGAGAAATTTCCACCCTGAATTCCGGCAGTGACCTTCTCTTAACCTTAGTTTCTGACTTTTTCAAGGATTATTCGGTGCAAGTGACAGGACCACGCAAGCTAATTTAAGGAAAAAGTAGAATTAATCAGGAGGACATAAGAGCTTCTCAAAAACTCAAGGCTGGGACATAAATTTCTCAGCCCCATGAGGGACTGGGTGGTCAGAGTGCTCTGATTTATACTGTGGGATATGATTGGCATGCTTTGGCCAAGACTCAGGGGAGAATGCTGTGCCATCCACGCTGGGAGCAGTAAGAGAATCAGAAACCCAGTTTTCCCTTCCAAGGCCACAAAGGCCTCCCCCTTTATATGTGCAATGCTTATACTTTCAGCTTGGGAACCCCACGTATTCCATTGTGGTGCAGATTGTGGTGGAAGGGTGCTGGCCGCTGAGTTAAAGCTGATCTCAGTGGGTCAGGTCTAAAGTTAGGGTGGCTGTGGCAAGGAACTTGGCTTCATCTTGCCTCAGACATAGTACAGTTCAAGAGGCCACTGCCTGGGAGTTCCCTTCGTGGCTCAGTGGTTAACGAATCCGACTAAGAACCATGAGGTTGTGGGTTCGATCCCTGGCCTCGCTCAGTGGGTTAAGGATCCAGCGTTGCCTTGAGCTGTGGTGTAGGTTAGACGCGGCTCGGATCCCACGTTGCTGTGGCTGTGGTGAAGGCCGGCAGCTACAGCTCCTGTTAGACCCCTAGCCTGGGAACCTCCATATGCCGCGGGTGCGGCTCTAGATAAAAGGCAAAAAGACAAAAAAAAAAAAAAAAAAAAGAGGCCACTGCCTGGTGAAAGGGCTCCCTAGCAAAATGACTCTATCACCCAACATCTGCCATAATGTGTGGAGCCTACACCTTGAGTGGCCCGATCAGCACCATGTCCCCCTCCTTTCCGGTTGTTAAGAAAATGCAGTAAAGCCCTGTGGGAAGTCATTCAAGGCACATAACTAGCTCTCAGCTTATCCCCACTTGAATCTCTACCCTAGATGCTAGCATGGAACCATGCTCTGATTCCCCAGGATTGTAGTTGGGAAGCCTCCATGTTTTAAGCCTGTAAGTTATTAACTGGCTTTTTTTTTTTTCAGTGCAATTCTGGGTCCCAGAATAGGGCTCAAGTCAGAGCTTAAAAGGCTGCATAAAGCCTAGCCCCAGTGCCTACTAACCCACAGTCTCTGTTCCCTTTCCTAAGAGGATGGCAAAACAAACCACAGTTTCTACTTGTCTTTATTTCTTTAACAACTTATTTGGAGAATTCCACTGTCACTGGGCATCTTAAGTTTACCTCGTTGATATTCCTCCTTTTAAGTCTTGGAGGGAATGGGCTAAAAACAATGGGTTTCTTCTTTCCTGGAAATTGTCCATGATACAAAATTTCCCCACTTTTGCATCAGAGCTCCCCATATCATAAACAAGTAAAAGGGTCCCATGGTGTCTTTCTCCACGGCTGAGGCTGCCTACTTTACAGCTGTAAAAATAAGTGAGGGCGTCAAGATCAGACTACGGTGAACATGGAGTCTTTCTTCATCACCAAAGGAAAAAAAAAGATTATGAACTCAGATGGGGCACTCTAGGATAACCTGAACCAGGAAGCGGATGTCATCAGCCCCAAAGGCAGTTTCCTCCTCTTCCCTGCCCCTCCCCCGGGCTGGTCCTCTCCGCTTCTCTCAGTGGACCGCTCCATTCTGCCATTTTTGCAGAGCGCCTTTCTCTATCCTACTTAAACTTGACACAAAGACAGCTGCCCTAGTCCCAGTTTTACACACCTCCCCAGCTGGAGTGCTCTGGAGACACCAAGTAGAGCTCCAGGGTTGCAGTTTTAAAGTCTGGGAACTAAGAATCACCTTGGTCAATTTGGGTCAGGTGTATATCAGAGGACCAATCAGCTCTAACCAGGGTGTGGCGTCAGAAGCCCATTGTCCACTCAGTGGAGGCAGTGGGAGGGGTGTCTCTGAGAGAGGAGATGGCAAGGCTGGGAGAGTGACTGCCAGGGTTTCCATGGCTTTATTGTGTTTTGTCTTGGTATTTTGATGAAAGGTAGATGAGGGTTCCCCAAGGGCTCCATGATAACCTGAGAAGTGTCACCGTGTGATACCCTCCTGTGGCATTTGGTCACCAGTCAGTTTCTGTGTTCTGGCTTCATGGGACTGAGACTACTGACAACAAGCAGGACCCTAGGGCGCCCTCCTGGGGACAGACTCCTGTGTCCCCTGACTCTTGTTTATAGTAAAGCTTTGGCCTCCTAAGCCTTCCTCAAATTCCAAAGAGCAAATGAGAAAATGCAGAAAAGATGAAAACAGTCAAGCATGATAAACTAATAATAGTTTAGCCATAAAACAAAGTCAAGGACCCTTTGTTCCTCCTTAAGGGCTGTAGATAAGATCCTGAGCCATGTCCTTGAGTTGTTTGGCAGTTACTAAGCTCACCACCAGGTGGAAGAAGTCGATTCATGCTGACCACTAGCACATAGATTCCAGGCCAGTTGGAGACAGAAAATTGATAAATGAGATTCCTGAAACACACTCTGTTACTTCGCCACCAATCAATCGGAAGGATGTACATGAGCTGATCATGCACCCTACCACACTCTCCCTCATCTTATTTTTAAAAACCCTTCCCTGAAAGTCGTTGGGGAGTTCAAGTCTTTTGAGCATGAGCTGCCTATTCTCCTTGCTTGGCACCCTGCAATAAATTCTGTACTTTCCTTCACCACAGTTCAGTAGATTGGCTTTGCTGCATATCGGGCGAGTGGACCCAAATTTACTTAAGTAACACCAGCAAACTTTAGAGGGTGTGGAGTTTTGTTGTGAGCCACACGGGAAGTCCAAGGATGTGGAGGTTTTATACCTAGAAATCCACTGCACTTTGATCAAGCATTGACATTTTAAGGATACAGTGGAGAATGATTCCAAGATGTGATCGTTCTTAGTTTGAACTCAGTAATTCAAAGGGGATGGGATACAGCAAGAATGAAATAAAGTCTGGACTATGGGGATGAGGATGTAGAATACAAGGTTGCAAAAAAAATTGTTTTATTTTGTAATTTATCTAGGTCTATAAAACCAATGCAATATATTTTCCCTCCCCGCCCCCCGCCCTCCTCCAGCGAGTTCCCTGGGCAGAGCTGTGTCCCGCCCCTCTGCACTTCCATAGTGCTTTGTTCTTATCTCAATCTACCATTTATCACACTGTGTGGTAACTATTTGCTGATGGGTCTATTTTCCTGGCTAGAGCAGTTTCCTCTAGCGAAAAATCTGTATTGTGATCCCTTTGTATTCCTAGCATGAATTGGATTTGAACATAGTCAATGTTCAATAAATATTTGTTGAATAAACCAGACCCAGAACTCCATGAGCCCAGGCAAGCCTTGGGTATCTGTGCAGCATCCAAGATGAAGAAGTCCTTGCCTCTTTGCTTCTTATTATGTGAGCTCCATTCACACTCTGAGATCCTCTTGTGGATCTCTGCCTCCTTTCACATACTTTCTTTCAGATTAGGGATCTTATCCAGATCTGAGCCCACTCGGCTACAGCCTTGACCCTGTGCCCACCCTTCCTAGCCCTCCTTTCAGCGATCAGACCCTGAATTGTGTTCCTGCCAGCACTGCCCGGATCCAAGATGAGCAGACAGATCTCTGGCACCATGCTGTAGAATATACATGATATAGCACAGCTGCCTTCTCTACGGGTGCTCTTCTGTTCCCCCCCACCCATGTTAGATTAGGCAGTGATCTCTGCACTCCCTTTTCTGTCCTTTGCTCCAGTGTAGACCATATTTAAACACCATAAACACTTTGGCTAGTGCAGCCCTCCCTCCGCCTCCATCTAATTTGGTATCACTCACTCTTCTCACGGTATTGGCTGATCTCTGCTTTCCTAATTTTGTGCCCACTGTCAGCTCATGCAAACACCCCAGCACCTAAAGACTCCGTCTTCCCTGAGTCACTGTGCAGAAGGCTCGGTGTGAACCATTCCTGGTCCCTTTCAGAACTTTTTCTTGCTTTACTAGTAAGGAAGGGGCATTCAGTGTTTCCTCAGCTGATAGTTGCCCTGGCCACCATGTCAAACAGACCCTCCTGAAGCTAAGGCTGGGATATTCTGACCCTCTGTAAAACCAAGGCAAATTTGCACTTGGCTGGTTGACTTAGCGTGGAGCTCAGCCCTGCCTGGTTTTCTGAGTCAGGACTGGGAATTCCTAGGACTGAATAAGGCTCCTCTACCAGAAAGGGAGAAGAAACTCTAGGCAGACTTAGTTTCCGTCTGGCAGGAAAGCAGGTGTCTGTAGGGACCACAGTGATGGCAGTAACTGAATTTGTTTCTAGGGCTGCTGTCACAAAGTACTACAACATGGGTGCTTAGAACAACCAATTTATTGGCTCATAGTCATGGAGGCTAGAGGTCCAAAATCAATGTGTCAGCAGGGCCAGGCTCTGTCTGAAATCTGTAGGGGAGAGTTCTTCTTCACCTCTTTCTAGCTCTGATGGTTTGCCAACCTTCCTTGGTGATCCTTGGCTTGCAGCTGCTGCACTTCAATCCCTGCCTCTGTCATCACATGGCATTCCTCCTCCATGTGTCTGTGGCTCTTTTCCTCTACTCATAAGAACACCGGTCATTATGGGATTAAAGTTCCATCCTTCTAAAGTATGACCTCATCTTTAACTAATCACATCTGCAGTGACCCTATTTTTAAATAAGGACACATTCTGGGGGTACTGGGGTTAGGATGTCAACCTACCTTTGGGGAGGCACAATTCAGTCCATAACAGTAATGTTGCAGAGGGTGTCAGAATAACCTAAGTTTGGGGATTTCATTAAGCAGATGGGACTAATTAATGGAGAACTTAGAATGAATGTTAATCAGGAATCTTGGTCAACCAGGTTGTTGGCTGGCTTAAAGTTAAAAGGGAGTTTCTATTATGATGCCATTATTGCCAGGGATACAGGAGTGCCTAGATGCTGACCCTTAACCAAGCGAGGTACCCACAAGGAACAATGGCCAGAGGGGAAATAAAACACCACTCTTAAAAACTGAGCAAGCTCCTGGACTCCATTAGTAGAATATGGTGCGTTGATTGTTCAGATTGTGCCATAGTATCTTCTCCCTTAGAGAGAGCTAGTAATGTGAGAGGCAGAGAAAGGCCTGTGGTGGTACGGACTGGTGTAAGGCAGCTGGAGAGCAGTCCTTGGGCCTCTAGCCACTAGTCTGAAGGTCTCCATTTTACTGGAGCATGGATTTGGGAACGGGGATCTAGGTGGTCATAGCCCAGTTCTATGAATGGGGTACCACGTCAAGACTCAATCTGGGAGCATGATGGGTATGTAGGAGTTCGGTACATGCGTAATGAATCTGAAGATGCACATCACGGAGACAAAGACCAAACCCAAAAAGCAGGGCTGCGAGCTGATTACATCTGTCTACCAGTCTCCAGTTGGAATCAATAATGGCAAGAACAGATCCTAGTGCAAAGTGTCACCACGCTTTGTGGGGAGACAGTAAGAAAGAGAAGCACAGATGCAGAACCTGGAAATTGAGATGGAACCTGACCTTCCTTTGTCCCTTCTATTGAGCATCCACTTCATGATCCAGAGTTTTCGCCCCTAGTTTAGTCCTTATGTGTCTCTCTGCATCCATCATACTCACTTGGCAAAACTCCAAGCCTGGATGAACTCAGCCCTTCATCTGCATGAATTTGAGAAACTGAATATCGCTGGAGAAAATCACACAAGCTGAGAAACTTCCCTTTAAATTTCTAGTTTTAATGCACTGTGCAGGATTAATACAGAAATATATACATAAATACATATATATATACATAAATGTATACCTATGTATATACAAGTAAAATAAACTTTCTACTCCATCCTTTAGGATGATATTTCATACCTTCACCTCTCTTCTTAAATCTCCTGCTTCATCCCTATACTTCTCACTCCGATCTAATTATCCTTCATCAGTTGTATCCAAGTGAAAAATTAGCATCATCCAATAAGAACTCTCTTATTCTATGTTTACACTCCTCTGCATCTTCCCTGTCTGCCCTCCTGGAACAAAGGAGAAAGTGTGTTGCTTCCATCACAGTTCAGCTCCTCCTAGAGTTGGATCCTTATGGGCTCTGGATGCCATCCTCTCTCACTTTCTCAAGTTGCCCTCCCCCACTTATCTCCCCTCCAGCCTAAGTCATCAATCTTCTCCTTTTCTGATGGGCTATTCTCTTCAGGTCACAAACATGACCGACTCTCCTTTTTGCCTTCAAGTCCTTCTTTGTGAGCCTCACCCTTTTCCAACTACTGTCCATTTCTCACATCCCTTCACAGCTTAACGTCTCTCAAGACAGTTGTTTATATACTTATCTCCACTGTTTCACCTTTGATCACGCTTCAAAAGTCTCAAATTGGGTCTCTTATCATCTCATCAAAGCTTCCTGTGTCAAGGTTACCATAATCTCCATAAGGTCAAGTTCAATGGACCGTTTGTTTTCTTATCTTTCACACTCAGTTGTGTTAGACCCAGGTGACCATATCTTTATTTGACAGTACACCATTGATTTTCTCCCTATCGCTAATGTCTCTGACAATTTCTTCTCAGTTGCTCTTTTCAGACCCTCTTCTGATGTCTAAATATTATTGTTTCCTAGGGCTGCTTCTCTCTCTACACTTTCTTCCTAAATGGTCTATTTTTATGGCCTAAGACATCACCTACACGCTGATGATGACCAAGTTTGTATCTCCATCTGTCATTTGAACTCCAGACCTACATACATATCCAACCCTCTGTCTGAGTTTTCTACTTGGAGAGATCATAAAGCATCTCAACCTAACTATGCCCCAGAGCTCCACTTAGTTCCTCAAACACATTAAGCTCTTTCCTATCACCAGGGTCCATCTATGCTAGTCTATCTATTTGATTCCAGGACTCATTTCTTATTCTTTGGGCTTCAGGGAAATCTTCTGCCCTCTCCCATCTAAGATTCCCCCCATTGCTATTTCCTGTTAATTTTTTTTTCATTGCACTAATTACTCATGTATGGTTATTTTTAAATTTATTTATTTATTTTTTTTCTCTCTCCTCTACTGGACTGTGTCTTGGTAAAGTCAAGGCTGTCTGTTTTCTTCTCCATTGCACACCCAGCCGTCAGTATGGTGCCTGGCCTGTAGGAGGTGCTTAACAATGATGTGCAAAATGAATGAATCCCAATGGACTGGGCTTTATTATTTTTTTTTTTTTTTGCTTTTTTTTTTTGTCATTTTATGGCCGCGGGTTTATGGCCGCACCCGCGGCATGTGGAGGTTCCCAGGCTAGGGGTCTAATCGGAGCTGTGGCCACTGGCCTGCGCCGCAGCCACAGCAACGCAGGATCCGAGCGCGTCTGCAACCTACACCACAGCTCACGGCAACGCCGGATTGTTAACCCACTGAGCAAGGCCAGGGATCGAACCCGCAACCTCATCCCGCAACCTCATGGTTCCTAGTCGGATTCGTTAACCACTGCGTCACGACGGGAACTCCCCAATGGACTGGGCTTTAGATTGCTTTGGAACTGCAGGTCCTTGGGCGGGGTGAGGATATCCCCCAGGGCTGTGACAAGCTTTCAGAAATTAGTATCAGGGAAATAACATGAAATTTCTGTCTAGGAAATCTGAAAACCTTTCAAATAAATGTGCCTATTCATTTAAATAATTGCACAGAGCACTTTCCAAAAGCTCTCATTCTGAGTACTTCAGTGAAATAGTGTAATGAGTCAGAGTGTTGAGAAGAGACAAACTGCCTTGGAACTCGAGGTCATGAGAGGATTAGGGCCAACCCCACAGGCATGGCTTCTCTGCACGGAGGGAGGCTGATCCAAAAGTTCAAAGCGGGTCTGTCACTGGATATCGGGGCACCAGATTCAAGGCTGGGAGATGGCTTCTTAGCCTGAGAATGAAGTCTGCTTTTATATTGCTGTAGAAAAAGTGTTAGCCTGGCTAAGTAAAGTTAGCCTCTGGGGCCTGGCTTCCCAAATACATACGACTTCTTTAAAGATTCATGTGCAGGACTCTTTCATTCATAGGCAGCCTTGGAAGATGAGGATGAGCTTGTCTAAACAACTGAGGCAGGGCTCATGATGCCTCTTGCAGAAAAGGCAGCCCAGAGGCTGGGTTGGAGATATACAAAAGAAGAGAGCAGTGGAGCAACCGATCAATACAGCAATATTTTATTTGTTTCAAAGACTGCATGCTTCAAAGTTAGCTGCTCTTCCCCCAAAGAAGGATTTCATCCAGTTATTCTGTATGGGCCAGGGGAGAAACTGGCCTCTCTGGGAACCAAGCTATTATCAGAGAAGAATCTTAGGCTCGAAGCAGTAGAAATGGACTCTGACTCAATAAGAAAGGGGGAATGTTGGGAGCCTAGTGAACAGCCTTAGGACGGAAGAAAAAAGCTAAACAATCAGGAATCAAGGGAGCTCGAGGGTTCTCAATTGCAGAAACCAATCAACCTTTTTTTAGGGAACCATGACCCTGTGGCTTAGATTTAAAATCTTGCAGAGGAGAACCTGACTGACATAACCCGTGGGCCATCTGCCTGCTTCGGTGGGTGACAGGGGGCGGGAGCCTGAGACTCTCCATCCCATCAGAGCCACAGGGAGGAGAGAAGAAAAAAAAGACATTTCACAAAGGGCTCGGTGTAGGGCAGACAAAACCAGCAATTCACGATTCTGGTGGTGGCAGAGGTATCGGTAACCAGACTAATGAATTCATTCATTATAAACCTTATCAGCATTTATCGAATTCAGTCACGTGACTATGAGCTGCATTTCACAGATGGCATAAAACATACCGCTTACCCTTAAAGAAGTCACCACGCAGCATTGGGAGGCAATTAAAAAGGCAGGCGAAATTGTTCGAGTTATGGCTCCTTTGGTTGCAAGAAAACAAAACTCATTCATAGTTACTCAAGTAGAGAAGGGTGTTTATTGCAAGGAAATCGAGCTCTCACAGAGTCAAAGGGCGTGAAATCAAGTGCAGCCAAGCGTCGGGGGAGATGAGAAGAACGGAAGCAGCTGGGTTCTACCTCTATTTCCCTCTCTTGGGCCACAGGCTCTCCTCTCCTCTTTGCTTCTTGTCAGCTCCATTTTCCTTTCTCTGTAGAACAGACTCTCCCTTTTACACAGCAACTTGCAAATGGCCGGCCATTACTTTTATTTTTTATTTATTTATTTATTTTTGTCTTTTTGCCTTATCTAGGGCCGCACCCGCGGCATATGGAGGTTCCCAGGCTAGGGGTCTAACGGGAGCTGTAGCTGCCGGCCTACACCACAGCCACAGCAACGCGGGATCCGAGCCACATCTGCAACCTGCACCACAGCTCACGGCAACATCGGATCCTTAACCCACTGAGCGAGGCCAGGGATCGAACCTGAATCCTCGTGGCTCCTAGTCCGATTTGTTTTTGCTGACCCATGACGGGAACTCCAAAAGATGTTTCGTTTACAGCAATACAGTTATGATGAGTCAAAGAAGATGTATAACGTATCGATAGAGACAGCCCTATGGTATCCAGGCTTTGGAAACATCTAGCCGAGAAGGGAAGGGGACAGATGGAATGGAAGCTTGTGGAGGTAGCGAGTAGGACAGAGGGACGGCATGATGAGAATCTATTGCTCATGACAGACAAACATCCCCTCCTCTGCTTTTGATTCACGACACAAACTGTGTTTTACCTCTGGGTCTCACCACACCTTCCCTCTGTTGTCTTAATCTGGTAATTTCCTCTGAGAGCCTTTCGTCTTTACATCTACCCCCCAGAAATTTTGATGGTTTGCGATCTTATTTTACTAGGTGAAAATATTGTCTAATTTCCCTTTTGATTTCTTCCTTGTCAAATGAATTATTTGCAAGCATGTTGTTAGTTTCCAAACATTTGGCGTTTTCCAGATGTCTTTATGTTAATTATTCAGTTTAATTTCATTGTGATCAGAAGACATACATTATATAGTTTCAAAGCCTTTTGAATTTCTGGGTTTTTTTAAATGGTCCAGAATGTAGTCACTTTTGGTAAATCTTAAATGTGTACTTGAAAAGAATGTGTATTCGGCTGTTCTTGATCAGAATGTCCTATACGTGTCTTTGCTTTAATTTGTTCATGTTTTCCATATCCTTAGTGATCTTCATCAAGGTGTTGAATTACTGAAAAGGTGTTAAGATATTCAGCCACAGTTACAAATTTTTCTAACTCTTCTTTCAGTTCTATCTTTTTTTTTTTTGTCTCTTTGTCTTTTTGCCTTTATGTAGAGCCGCACCTGCGACATTTGGAGGTTCCCAGGCTAGGGGTCTAACAGGAGCTGTAACTGCCGGCCTTCGCCACAGCCACAGCCACGCGGGATCCGAGACATGTCTGCGACCTACATCACAGCTCACGGCAACGCCGGATCCTTAACCCACTGAGCAAGGCCAGGGATCAAACCCGCAACCTCATGGTTCCTAGTCGGATTCATTAACCACTGAGCCACGATGGGAACTCCAAGTTCTATCAGTTTTTACTTCATTTTTTTTTGAGGTTCTGTTAAACATATACACATTTAGGTCTGTTCTGTCTTCTTGATGGATTGACCAATTTATTATTAGAAATACATCTCTTTATCTTTTAATATTTCTTATCCAAAAGTCTTTTCTCTGTATTAATGTAGCCACTCCGGCTTTCTTTTGCTTAGAGCTTTCACGGTATATCTTTTTGCATTCTTTTACTTTTAACTTATTTGTGTCTACATTTTTATTTTTTTTCACTATTTCTTTTTAATGTTTTTAAATTAAAGTATAGTTGATTTACAATGCTGTGCCAATTTCTGCCGTACAGCATTGTGTCTATATTTTGAAAGTGAGTTCTTATAGACAGCGCAAAACTGGGCTTACTGGGAATTCCTGTTGCAGCTCAGCGGAAATGAATCTGATTAGCATCCAGGTTCCATCCCCGGCCTTGCTCAGTGGGTTAAGGACCTGGCGTTGCCATGATTTGTGGTGTAGGTCGCAGACGCGTCTCGGATCCTTACGTAGCTGCGGCTGTGGCGAAGGCCGGCAGCTACAGCTCTGACTCAACCCCTAGCCTGGGAACCTCCATATGCTGTGGGTGTGGCCCTGGAAAGAAAAAAAAAATGGTTCTTGGGTTTTATTTTTTTTGTCTTTTTAGGGCTGGCACCTGCGGTACATGTAGGTTCAGAGGCTAGGGATCAAATTGGAGCTACAGCTTCTAGCCTATGCCGCAAGCAACACAGGATCCGAGCCGCGTCTGCGACCTATACCATGGCTCACGGCAATGTCAGATCCTTAACCCACTGAGCGAGGCCAGAGATCAAACCCACAACCTCATGGTTCCTAGCCAGATTCATTTCCACTGCGCCATGATGGGAATTCTGGTTCTTGTATTTTAAATCCAATCTTACAACCATTGCTTTTAATTGCAATGTTTCAATCACATACATTTAATGTAATTATTGATATGTCTGTTTAAATCCACCATATTGCAGTTTGTTTTCTATTTTCCTGTTTTTCATTCTTACGTTTCCTAGATTCTTTTTAGGATCCCATTTGATCTGTTTGTTGGCTTATTAGCTACGCCTCTGTTTTCTCTTTTTTTTTTCTTTTTTCTTTTGGCTATTGGTTGCTCTAAAGCTTATAGTATGCATCTTCAACTCATAGTCTACTTTTAGATAATATTACACTACTTGGTGTGAAGGGCAAGAAGCTTCTCTCATCTTTCATATTACTGTTGATTCCATGATATACTGGTATTATTTTTGTTTTCAATAACCAATTTTATTTTAAAGAGATTAAACAATGAAAAATGTCCTCACAGTTCTCTTGGTTCCTTTGGGTAGATCCAAATTTCCATACAGTACTGTGTTTCTTTCCTTATTTTTTTTGTCTTTTTGCCTTTTTTTTTATCTAGAGCCGCACCCGCGGCATATGGAGGGTCCCAGGCTACGGGTCTAACAGGAGCTGTAGCCGCCGGCCTTCGCCACAGCCACAGCCACGCGGGATCCAAGCCGCGTCTGCAACCTACACCACAGCTCACGGTAACGCCGGATCCTT
Organism: Catagonus wagneri; assembly: GCA_004024745.2. NCBI lineage: Eukaryota > Metazoa > Chordata > Mammalia > Artiodactyla > Tayassuidae > Catagonus > Catagonus wagneri. The sequence goes on from PVHT021183666.1 coordinate 34,786,413, forward strand.
AACCCACTGAGCAAGGCCAGGGATCGAACCCGCAACCTCATGGTTCTTAGTCGGATTCGTTAACCACTGAGCCACGAAGGGAACTCCTTTTTATTTTTATTTTTTTGTCTTTTCCAGGGCCACACCCATGACATATGGAGGTTCCCAGGCTAGGGGTCCAATCAGAGCTGTAGCTGCCGGCTTACACCACAGCCACAGCAATGTGGGATCCTAGCCAATTCTGCAACCTACACCACAGCTCACAGCAACACCGGCTCCTTAACCCATTGAGAGAGACCAGGGATCGAACCCACAACCTCATGGTTCCTAGTCAGATTTGTTAACCACTGAGCCACGATGGGAACTCCAATGCAGTACTATGTTTCTTAAGCTGAAAATTTTCCTTTAGTATGTCTTCTAGGGCAGCTCTACTGGTACCGAATTTTCTCAAATGTTGTTTGTGTGAAAAAGTGTTTATTTACTTTTTTTTTTTTTTATGGCTACACCCATGGCATCTGGAAGTTTCCAGGCCAGGGATGGAACCCAAGCCACAGCTGCAACCTATGCCACACCTGAGGCAATGCCGGATCCTTTAACACACTTGTGCTGGGCTGAGGCTCGAACCTTGAACCTCTGCTGTGCTACGGCAGGAATTCCTACTTTGATTTTTGAAACTTTGGCTGGCACGAAACTAGTTAACAGCTTTATTGTCTTCTGGTTTGCACAGTTTCTGACATAAAATATTCTGTCATTCTTATCTTTATTTCTCGGTACATAATGGGATTGTATCCCCTGGCTGCTTGTAAGAATTTCTTTTATCCATTGTTTTTGGTAATTTCATTATTAAGTGGTCTGCTGCATTTTAAAAATGTTTAGTCTCCTTGGAGTCATTGAGCTCTTTTGGATCTATGGACTTAATAGTTTTTGTTTTTAATTTTGTTGCTATAGTAATGTTTTATCATTAACAAAATAAATTTCTTTTTAAAGAACTTTTTTTCTAGCTTCATTTCGGTATGATTAACAATTAAAAATCATATTGGCATACCCCAAAGATATTCAGACCACTACAATAAATTAAATCCCAAAAGTGCAAGTCACACAAATTTTTTTGTTTCTCAATGCATACACGTGTTATGTTTATACTGTAGTTTATTAATGTGCAATAGCATTGTGTCTTCAAAAAGTACATGCCTTAATTAAAAAATTCTTTATTTTTAAAAAGCACTAACCATCATTTGGCAACCCAGGGTTGCCACAAACCTTCAATTTGCAAACGATGCAGTATCTGTGAAGTGCAATAAAGTAAAGCACAATGAAACAAGGTATGCCTGTATACATTTAGGCTGCAAGAACATGGTTTCTTTAAAGTGTACAATGTGATGACTTAATATATGTATACAGTATGAAATGATGACCACAATCAAATTAATTAACATATCCATCGTCTCACAGTTTCCATTTTTGTGTGTGTGTGTGGTGAGAATGCAAGATCTACTCTCTTAGCAATTTCAGAGTATTATTAACTGTAATCACCATGCTGCACATTAGTTCTCTAAAACTTATTTGTCTCATAACTAAAAGTTTATATCCTTTGCATGTCTGGTAATTTTTTATTATATGCCAAACTGTTGATTTTATGTTGTTAGCTACTAGATTTCACTCTATATATGGAAAAATAATTCTGGGTTTACTTTATGTGGCATGCAATTAAAAGTTGAAAGTTAAAAGTAGAAAACTCCATATTTCTAAATAATACACCTCCACTGCTATTTCTCATTTATTTATTGTCTTTTTTTTTTTTTTTAGGGCCACACCTGTGGCATGTGGAGGTTCCCAGGCTAGGGGTCTAACAGGAGCTGTAGCCGCCGGCCTTCACCACAGCCACAGCCACGCGGGATCCGAGCCGCATCTGCAACCTACACCACAGCTCACGGCAACGCCGGATCCTTAACCCACTGAGCGAGACAAGGGATTGAACCTGCGTCCTCATGGATACTAATTGGGTTCATTAACCCCGAGCCATGATGAGAACTCCTTAGTTTCATTTTAGATTAACTTATATTTTTCTCTCTATCCCCTGGCCCCTGAAATTGCATGTTCATGAATTTTTAAGGTGACTTTTTTTTTTCATTTAATGTGCCAGATAGCCTCTGGATTCTTTCAATCTGGAGACATGTCTTTGAGAAAGTGAAAATACCCTCTCTTCTACTCCCCTCCCCTAATGTTCTCTGTTCTTTGTTTCTGTTATTTCCTATAATTTGTATGATAGAGTTCTTGGATTTATCTTCTATTGTGTTTTTTTCCCTCCCCCTTGGCCATCTCTTGGTCTTTTTGTTTTATTTTCCTTCAGATTTTTGGGACTTTATTTTGTAGGCATCCTATTCAAGATTTTTATTTTGGCAATCATATATGCTAATTTTCAAGAGCTCTTTCTTAGTCTTTGAGTGTTTTCTGTCTTGGTTTCCTACTGTTTAATGCACGTGTTTCTTTTATTTTCATATCTGACTGAGGGTAATAATTTAGTGCAGATCTTTTCTTCTGCTTTGCATTATCTCTGTTAAAGTGTTTTTTTTTCCTTTTTTTGATTCCTTGCTTTCTTGTTAGAGGTTTTTCTCAATTCTTTGGTGAGCTTTGGTTGTTCATATTTAAAAGTAAGACACAAAATGTGTGTGTGCACACGTGTGTGTGTGTGTGTGTGTGTGTGTGTGTGTGTGTGTGTGTGTCTAAGACTGTGTGTGGGAGTGGGTGATGGTGGTGCTTTTCAATGGATGGGCTTCACTTTAAGATACCTGGACGGGTAGCTGGTCATCTTACAGGTGCTCCCCAAATGCCAGAGAAGAAACCTCCAAAAGACACCCAGGGAAGTGCCTGACTACCACCACCCTGCCTAGGGTCTGGATGATGGGGACAAAGGAAGACCCATCTCTTCATTTTACAGACTTTCAACTAATCTATTTGTTGTTAATTCTGCCCTCCGTCACTGAGGTGCCTCTGAACTCTGAACTTCTGTTAAATTTTGCCAGAGAAGAAAACTCAGATCTTTTGCCTTGTGAAGAAGTGAATGGGTTGGGTACCAGATGCCTTGATCTTGGTGTTCTGGACTCCCTTGAATTCTTTCCAGGGTTTTATGGATCAAATTGCTTTTCTTTTTTTTTTTTTTGGTCTTTTTAGGGCTGCACCTGCGGCATATGGAATTTCCCGGGGTAGGGGTCAAATCGGAGCTGTATCCACTGGCCTACACCACAGCCACAGTAAGGCAGGATCTGAGCCACGCCTGGGACCCACACCACAGCTCAGGGCAATGCTGGATCCTTAATCCACGGAGCAAGGCCAGGGATCAAACCTGCGTCCTCATGGTTACTAGTTGGGTTTGTTACTGCTGAGCCATGACAGGAACTCTGAAAATTGCTTCTTTTTCACGCCCACCTCTGGTTTCCTTTATCCTGCCCAATCAGTAACTATTCTTCCAACAGACTTCAGCTTTCTAAAAATTTCTTGCAATCTCTCATATACTGACGTCTGCTTTCTATTCTGTGTGGTTTTTAAAGAATTTTTCTTTCTGTCGCATTTGTGGGAGCACGAAATGAAGAAATAAACACATGCTAGCAAACTGCCCTTTTTTAACCAGAAATCCTGTTTAGACAATTTTTACTGATACTGCTATAATGAACACTCTTTTGTGCCTATAGCTTTTTTTCCCCTTCTTTTGCATTTATGGATTAGTATAGGATCAAAAGCAAAAGTAAGAAATTAGATTTAAATAGAGGGACATTTTGTCCCATTTTCCTGAAGCTGAGAAGAGCTGTAGAGAGAATGTGAGGCTAATGAGAACTGAGATAAGAGCTCTGTGTCATATACCTTCAGTTTTTTTGTTTTGTTTTTTTTTTGCCTTTTGTAATTTTAGGGCCACACCCGCGGCATGTGGAGGTTCCCAGACTAGGAGTCTAACTGGAGCTGTAGCCGCCGGCCTACACCACAGCCACAGCAACTCGGGATCCGAGCCGCGTCCGCGACCTACACCACAGCTCACGGCAACGCCGGATCGTTAACCCACTGAGCAAGGCCAGGGATCGAACCCGCAACCTCATGGTTCCTAGTTGGATTAGTTAACCGCTGCGCCACGAAGGGAACTCCTACCTTCGGCTTTTAAATGAGATTATACGTAGCGTCACAGGCCTGTGAATGTCTTGGTCTCTTTAGGTAAGTAGGGGAGTCTAGAGCACTTTTCTCTGAGAAGGAAAGAGCTCCACAAGGGTAGTTTCTCCAACCTCAGTTTTTTTTGGTCTGGGGCAGGCTCCATTGGCAGCCTAGAAGCCTTAACTCCCCAGGGAAATAAAAGCTCCATTGGGAAGCCCAAGGTATTAGGCCTGAGGACCAGACATCTTCCAGGAATTGTGCCTGGGTGTGCCAAAGGCCTCGGCTTCTCCGAGACCCCACCGGCACTGGGCCACGTGTCTGTTGGGCCCCCTAGGATGAAGAAGGAACTTGCAAGGATCAGCCGGCAGGTAGGAGCTGCTGTGTCTGGGTGGGACCAGCCACCTGCACAAGGCTCCCGCAGATGAGTGACCACACTTGTTAGTTGCTTAACTCCAGGCTCTGGGTCTCGGCTCATTGACCTGCGGTCTGTAGCAGGAGGCTCCTAGCCCACTCTTCTCGGTACCTGGGCCCTCAGCGCCTGGGGCCAAATGAGCAATACATGGTCCTAGGTTCCCAAACCAGAGGGAACCTGGTCTCTACTTTTCCTCTTTTTTCTTTTCTTTTTAGGACCACCTTAGTCTCTACTTTTTTTTTCTTTTCTTTTTAGGACCACAACTATGGCCTATGGAAGTTCCCAGGCTAGGGGTCCAATTGGAGCCGCAGCACTGCTGGATCCACCTCATATCTCTGACCTACGCCACAGCTTGCAGCAAGGATCCTCAATCCACTGAGCGAGGCCAGGGATAGAACCCACATCCTCACGGATGCTATGTAGGGTTCTGAACCTGCTGAGCCACAACTGGAACTCCCCCCCCCCCCGCCGCCAGTCCCTACTTTGGATTATGAACTCTTCCAAAACTTTGATTTCTTAAATTTCCCCTTGAAGGCCTCATATAGTAATGTGATCACAGTAGAGGTGCGAAGAAAATGCTTTTTAGTTATAATTAGTCCAAAGAGGGTAGTAAATGACAGCTTTTCCCATTTGCACAGCATTTTATAGTTTCCACATCCGCTTTCTGTGCACTGGATCATCGAATCCCCAGCACAACCCCAAGAAGTTCTCAGGATAATAAACAGTGTCTTCCTTTGATAGATGAGGCAACTGAGATTTCGATAAATTACACTTATCTGAGGTCAGAGAGCGAATGTGTGTTGGCAACAAGACTCTGTCCCAGGCCTGCTAAACTTCAAGTCCAGGGTAATTTCTAGTGAATGATGTGGTCTTAGAAAAATAACAGCAACATCAGAAATAGCCATGAAATCATATTATACCCAGACACCTGAGTTTGCTTTCAAGAGCTTTTATTATTTATTTTATTTTATTTTATTATTTTAATTTTTTTGTCTTTTGTCATTTTAGGGCCGCACCTGCGGCATGAGGAGGTTCCCAGGCTAGGGTTCTAATCGGAGCTGTAACTGCCAGCCTACACCACAGCCACAGCAACGCCAGATCCAGGCCATATCTGTGACCCATACCACAGCTCACGGCAACACCGGATCCTTAACCCACTGAGCAAGGCCAGGAATCTAACCCACAACCTCATGGTTCCTAGTTGGATTTGTTTCCACTGCACCACAACGGGAACTCTCAAGAGCTTTTATAATCTAGGTCTATCTATCATTTGATTGGTTGATTTCCAATTGTTTTACATTGACTAGTTCATTCGTTCACTCAAAAAATAACCATTGGGGAGTGGTGCGGTGGGTTAAGAATCCAACTGTAGGGCTCGGGTCACTGTGGAGGTGTGGGTTTGATTCCTGGCCTGGCGCAGTGGGTTAAAGGATTCAGCGTTGCCACAGCTGCAGCGTGGATTCAGTTGCTAGTCCAAGAACCTCCATGTGCTCTGGTTGCAGCCATTAAAACAAAACAAAACCCCACTGGTTGCTTACTTTGTGTTTAGTACTATTTAGTAGCCAGAAGAAAAACATTGACCGTAGTCCATGACATCTGATAGTTTAGCAGAAACTGTGCAGTGTAATAGGTGGGTATATAAATTTCCTATTGTTACCATAACAAATTACCACAAACGTAGTGGTTTAAAGCAACCCCCAATTTTTATTTCACTGTCCAGAGGTCCTCATTTTGAGATGAGTTTCACTGGGTCATAATCAAGTTGTGGGCAAGGCTGTGTTCCTTCTGGAGGGTCTAGACAAGCATCCATTTACAACTCCCTCTTCCCAGCTTCTAGAGGCTCCCTGCATTCCTTGACTTGCGGTCTCATCTTCAAACCTAGTGATGGCTGGTGGAGTCAACTCACAACGCCATCTGTCATTCTGGCTCCTCTGCCTGCCCCCTTCCTTATTTAAAGACCCTGTGATTACACTGGGTTCACCTGGATCACCCAGGATACTCTGCTTAACGTCACCTGATCAGCAACCTCAATTACACCTGCAACCTTAATTCTCCCTTGCCTCATAACATAACAGTCACAGGTTTTGGGGATTAACGCGTAGATGTCTTTGGGCACCTATTATTCTGCCTACTAAAGACTGTAAGAGATTTTCCTGAAATTACACCAACATTGTGGTTCCAGGCATCAGGTCGAGTGCCAAATGAGTATTATAGATCAAAAATGAAGAGATGAGGAAGAAGGCCTTCCTTGGGCTTGAGTGATCAAAGGACTCTTCATGTTAGGCAAGGAAACTGAATAAGCAATGTCTCGGGGATAAGAATGAGCACAGGGAGCCACAAGAGATTCTTAAGCAGAGATAACCTGAAGATGAAGACAAAGGTTTTGTTTTGGTTTGGTTTACCAGGCACAACTGCGGCATGTGGAAGTTCCGAGGCTAGGGACTGAATCAGAGATGCAGCTGACGGGCTAATTCCACAGCCACAGCCACAGCAACGCGGGATCCGAGCCACGTCTATGACCTAAATGGCAGCTTGTGGCAACACCGGATCCTCAGCTCACTGAGCCACGGATAGAACCCGTATCCCTATGGAGACTATGTTGGATTTTTAACCTGCTGAGCCACAATGGGAACTCCTGAAGACAAAGTTTTGAGTGGATGAGTACGGAGCTTGGATATGCATGGTCCTCATTTGAATATCACAGGCTTTGTCCTTGTCTATTTTATAGCAGAAAAAGCCAAGATCCAGAGACTTTGAATGCCCTATGAGAAAGTTAGTTGGCAATGCCCCCGGCCAGATGGGAAGGTTTTTTTTTTTTTCACGGTTTTGAGGAGAGGAGGCTCTAACTTTTGCCACTGCCCATGAGTACTCTCAGTAAACCAAGATCTCTTTGGAATTATTCCCAGAAAATCCCTCAAGTTAGCTCTTTCTATCTTTGCTTCTCATCATCCTTTCTTATGGGGAAGATGCATTTTTCAGAGCCCCACTGTCCCATGCTCGTTTTCAGCTGCAAATTGGTAGGAGGGGGATGGTTCTGGAGCACAGGTTGGGACAAGGGATATATAAGCCTTGCCTTAGAATGTACTGGGAAGTCCTTGCCTTCTGTAGTAATTTGCCATTCAAGTCACATTGGGTCATCGGCGCTGGACTTTTGCCTAAAGCTTCAGCTCCGTTTTTAGCTGCACTTCTGGGAAGTGAGACAGAACAGGGCTGAGAAAAAGCGCTGTAGGAAGAGGCAGAAGAGCTGGCTCTGACTTTCTGTTGGTGGTGACTCTAGGTAAGTCACTTTTCCCAGCCTTAGTTTCCCCACCTTTCAAATGGGCTGATTTGATGCGGTAAGCCTCCTGAGTCCTGACAGTCTGTATTCATGACTCTAGGATTCAGCCTCAGTGGAGGTCAAAGGTGCATCTGGATCTACCACTCATATGTCCAGCTCCCCATTTCCCTAACTTCATAATTTACTTTCATCACCTGCTTTATTTTTTTATTTTTTATTTTTTTTTGTCTTTTTGCCTTTATCTAGAGCCGCACGTGCGTCATATGGAGGTTCCCAGGCTAGGGGTCTAACAGGAGCTGTAGCCGCTGGCCTTTGCCACAGCCACAGCAACGCGGGATCCGAGCTGCGTCTGCAACCTACACCACAGCTCACGGCAACGCCGGATCCTTAACCCACTGAGCAAGGCCAGGGATCAAACCCGCAACCTCATGGTTCTTAGTTGGATTCGTTAACCACTGAGCCACGAAGGGAACTCCTCATCACCTGCTTTAGATCTCCTCCTCACCTTGGTATGGCAACCCTTTCATCAGAGAGGTCTGAAGTATGTGTCATCAGATGTCACTCATTCATTGATCCGTCCATCGATGCATCCAACAATTAAGTGCCAGTTTTTGCAACGTGAGCCAATGCCTTGTTCCTAAGCCTTTCTGTTAGGTGGGAAGGAAGTGCAGTCAGGCTTATTACTGAATCATGGGCACCAGAGAAGATCTGATTTGGAAGGACACTTGGAAACCAAGTTCAATAACGGTCTTCTTACAAACAAGGAAACAAAAGCCTAAAGAGATGAAATGATTTGCTTCCCATGGCTAGTAAATGTCAGAACTGGGAACAGAATCAATTTTCCAGTCTTCCAGCCCCACTCTGCCTCCTCCCTCCATTATCTACTCTATTCTATTAACTGATAGGAAAACAAAACTCTAATGAGCCCTAACTTGGTTTTTCCTCAAGCACAAAGAATTCTTAATTGGGGAAAAATGGGCCCAAATTTGTGATGAGAAAAAACTAACACAGCCTCTGTGGAATTACTGGGCCACGGCCCATTGTTTCAACAAAGGCCTTCTGGAAAAGGCGAAGAACAAGAGGATGAGAAAGAGGAGAATGCTTCCCTTTCTTGTTCTCAAAATCTTTTGCCTCCCTATTCAGGTGCAGTTGTTTGTCAAACGTGAGCCTAGTAAGCCTCACAGCCCAAGTAATCCCAGCTATCCACCCCAATTCCTCAGTTCTGCATTTGGCATCTGACTGCTCAGCTCTGTTTTGGGGCCGAGTTGGAAGAACAGACCTTGGCTGACTTGTGATTATAAAGAAGGCCCTGGGTACGAGGACCTCATCTTCTCCGTGATCCAGTGGGAACAGGTAGGTGCCTGCCTTATTTGCCTTCAAACTAGGCCGCCCACCCCACACCACATAGAGCCAATGAAAGTGAGAGACCAGACTCACAACCGCAAGCAGGCCAGTTGCCACCCACCTTTCTCTTCAATCCTGCTCTGGTGTTTCACTCTCTACTCCATCCCGATTTCTAACAGCTCCCCAAAGTTTTAACTTTAGCTTTGTCTCCTATATTTCCAGCCTCGTTGAGCCAAGCTTTTTTTTTTTTTTTGTCTTTTTGCCTTTTATGTAGAGCCGCACCCGCGGCATATGGAGGTTCCCAGGCTAGGGGTTGAATTGGAGCTGTAGCCGCCAGCCTTCGCCGCAGCCACAGCCACGCGGGATCTGAGCCGTGTCTGTGACCTACACCACAGCTCACGGCCACGCCGGATCCTTAACCCACTGAGCGAGGCCAGGGATCGAACCCGCAACCTCATGGTTCTTAGTCGGATTCATTAACCACTGAGCCACGAAGGGAACTCTCTCGTTGAGTCAAGCTTTAACTTGACAGCCAGGTTTATTGAGTTCAACTCTTAGGTCCTCCCTGGGTCATGAACTATACTTATACTTTGCCTACTTCTGGCCACTTTGGATTAAAGCCCAATCCAGTTTGGGTTGAATCTATTTCCAAGAGTCAATTTATCCTGACTTCAGGAATCACTCTGCTGGACTCATCCCTGTTGTCTTGCCTTAGTCCCCTGCAAGGGGGAACTTGACATCCAGGTCCCTCTGCCTGTCCCCAGGATCGTCTGAGCTCTCTCCTTCAGACAGCTGCTTGGATCTGTCACTTGTATGTCCACCCTCTTATTCTCTGCCTTGACACTTCACTTTCAGAACCTGCTTCGGGCCCCTTCTTCACCTTAGTTTGGCAAACTTTTTGAGTTCTTGGTTTACCCATCATGGTTCCTTGCAAGCTCTGGGCTCTGCTTTGGCATCATTGGTGCTATTAGTTAAAAGACTCTCCCTCCAGTCTCAAATTGTGGTTTCGTGACTACCTGTATCAGAATTACCTTATTAACAATATGGCTTCTAGGAGTTCCCATTGTGGCACAGCGAGTTAAGGACTCAGTGTTGCCGAGGCTGTGGTGTGAGTCACAGCTGTGGCTCGGATTCAGTCCTTGGCCCGGGAACTTCCATATGCCATGGATGTGGCCAAAACAAACAAACAAACAGATGACCAATATGGCTTCCAAACCATCACCCCAGAAGCACTGAAATGGAGGATTTTTTTTCTTTTTGTCTTTTCTAGGGCCACACTCGTGGCATATGGAGGTTCCCAGGCTAGGGTCCAACAGGAGTTGTAGCCGCCGGCCTATGCCACAGCCACAGCAACGCGGGATCCGAGCCGCGTCTGCAACCTACACCACAGCTCACGGCAACGCTGGATCCTTAACCCACTTAGCGATGGCAGGGATCGAACCCGCAACCTCATGGTTCCTAGTTGGATTCGTTAACCACTGAGCCACAATGGGAACTCCTGAAATGGAGGATATTATTAACTTAATGATTAGGGCAACAAAATTTGAAAATTGCTGATTGAATCTATCTCCCAGATTCCAGTTTGTATCCCATTTAAGCCATCTTTAGCAGTCAAAGGACACTTCTGGTCTTGGCTGGCCTTCAAAGAGGGAGGTTCCGTAAGGCACCAGGTTATGAAAGAAACATCGATGCTGCATGTATCCACTATTTTCACAAAAATCCTCAATAAGTTTACTGGGAAGCTGCTTTGAATAGAACTCTTTCCAGGCACAGCAGGGGTACTAGTTGACTGGAACACTTAGACAAGCAGTGATTCTAAAGTGAGAACACATATTTTCATTTGTGTCTCAGGGAAATTGAGACAGCTGGGGACAGCTTGCAACAAGTCTCACCTTGGCAGAGTGGAGCTGTCAACTTTGGCAGGTAAGTTTGTTCTGATGGCTGTGATAAGTGAAACTACGTGTGGTGAAGAAAAACTGGGTTACCATTTTGAGATCTAAAAATCGACATAAAATTCTATGTGAAAGTAAATCTCTATGGGATGTACCTATCAAATTAACAGAAGCCCATGGAAATGAGGTAAAGTCAAAATATGTAAAGAGGGAGTTCCCATCGTGGCACAGGGGAAACGAATGCGACTGGGAACCATGAGGTTGTGGGTTCGATCCCTGACCTCGCTTAGTGGGTTAAGGATCCCATGTTGCCGTGAGCTGTGGTGTAGGTCACAGATGCGGCTCGGATCCCGCGTGGCTGTGGCTGTGGTGTAGGTCACAGACGTGGCTCGGATCCCGCGTTGCTGTGGCTGTGGCATAGGCCGGCGGCTACAACTCCTGTTGGACCCCTAGCCTGGGAACCTCCATATGCCACTAATGCGGGCCTAAAAAAGCAAAAAAAAAAAAAAAAAATGTGAATAAGGTAGCTGGAGTGCTGGAAAGAATGTGTGTAGAATCATAGATTTCTAATTGGAAATATCCTCAGAAATCAAATTCTCAATTTGATTTTAGCCCTTGAACCCATTTGTCAAACAAAATCTTGTGTAAAATTTCTGTATGAGTGAGTGTATCTATGTATATATATTAGTCAGGATAGGCTAGGTTATATGCAGTGGAAAATAATCTCCCACATCGACCAGCTGTTTCAAAAAGGTTTTCCTTGTTCATGTTATATCTTTCACCGATGGGCATGGGCTCGTCTCTGAACGAGGGCAGATCCCACCACCTCATTCTAGGACCCAAGTGGATGGAGCAGCCACTGTCTTGAACATTGCTGTTGCCATGACAGAAGAAAAGAAACAGTTCTCCAGAGTGCGGCCTTGGTAATTAAATGCTGTGATTTGACAGTGCCACACAGCACCTGTACTCAGTTCGCTTGGATCAAAACCAGCCACATGATCCTACCCAACCACAAAGAGGCCCAGAAGTACAATTTTATCACATGCATAGAAGGCATTTCCTAGGAAAAATGTTTGGTGGAAACCACCATTGACTATCATAGTAAGTGAGCGTGTGTGTGTGTGTGTGTGTGTGTGTGTGTGTGTGCTCTCCCTCATATCCAGTATTACTCCTAGTTACTTCCAGGGAACTCCTACACAACAAAAACTATTTGCATCAGATCCCTTTTTTCATAAATGAAGAGAACGAGATCGTTGCTTAGTTAAGGTCAAGTAACATCAGAACTGGACCAGAATGGAGAGCTCTTGGCTCTCAATCCAGCAATGTTCCCTTTTAAGATAAGAAGATGGTGTGGTGTGATACGTGGGTGTGCGGGTGTGTGTGTATGAGAGAGAGAGGGAAAATGGTGACTCAAGAGTTAAATGCAGATAAAGGCTCATTCTGAAAGGAAATGTGAACTTGAAGACATTTTCCATGAAGGCTTGCCATGCATTCCAAGTGACAAACAGATGCCGTAAAGACATTATATTTGCTCTGATTACCCAGGGGATGCTGGGCAATACAAAGAGTTTTTGAAGAGGACAGCAACTGATGATAAAACATGGTGGGGTTTTTTTTTTTTTTTTTTTTTGCCTTATCTAGGGCCACACCCGCGGCATATGGAGGTTCCCAGGCTAGGGGTCTAACAGGAGCTGTAGCTGCCGGCCTTCACCACAGCCACAGCCACGCGGGATCCAAGCCGTATCTGAACCTACACCACAGCTCACGGCAACGCCAGATCCTTAACCCACTGAGCGAGGCCAGGGATCGAACCTGCAACCTCATGGTTCTTAGTCGGGTTCGTTAACCACTGAGCCACGACGGGAACTCGAAAACATGGTGTTCCTAACGTGGTGAGGAAACCAAGCAGAAATCACCAACTTGGCTGAGACCTGGGAGAAATACTCTTGTCAAGATCACAGACGAGGAGGGCATCTGTCGATTTCACTCAAGTCAAGGGCCTTGTACAGGGAACATCTACCCCGCAGGAGTAAGCGGTTCCACTGGGTTCAACAAACCTGAGCAATCACCCACTCCATCAAACACGGTGTTGGCTGTCAAGAATCCAAAGACAAATTGCACACAGCCCAAAGAAGAAATGGTGACACCTGCACTTGATGCAGAGAAGTAGCGAAAGACACAGGGCTTTCAGACTATTCATATGTGTACTGGAAGGTGGATGGAGGAGTGACAGAAAGGAGCACCTAGAATGACTGCCGAGTTTCTCTTTTTCTAGGGTTTCTCCCGAGGCATTTGGGGCAAGACCATTCATTGGGCACATCTATCTCATCACAGCAGGATACATAACATTCTGGACTCGTGCTTCATTCCCAGTCATTTATGGTGACCCCTACACACACACGCACACACACACACTCACACACACAGCATTTCTGTACGTCCCTAGAAGGACGGCCCCCCCTCTTTCCTGCTCCCTTCCCCTTTCAGAACCACTGACTCTTCACTCTCATGCTCCATTCGACAGCCTGAATAATCTGTATCTCTCTCTAAAAATACATTTTATTTATTTTTTTAAATAAATGGCATATGGAGGTTCCCAGGCTAGGGGTTGAATCTGAGCTACAGCCGCCGGCCGACGCCAAAGCCACAGCCGTGTGGGATCCGAACCGCGTCTGCGACCTACACCACAGCTCACGGCAACGCCGGATCCTTAACCCACTGAGCGAGGCCAGGGATCGAACCTGTGTCCTCGTGGATGCGAGTCAGATTCATTTCCGCTGAGCCACGATGGGAACTCCTAAATATACGAATATTATCCCACCCTTTCCTTTCCTGATTCCTTCATTGCTTCCTAATTTCCTCTGGGAAAATTAGGTGGTAACACGAGGTTGCCCCAAACCTGGGTCCTTCTGTATTTCTGCCCTCATTTCTCTCCACTTACTCCTTTGCCCTTCATTTCCCACACCCATGCTCCCAGTTCATGTGACCACTCATCTCCCTTCTCTGTGCTTTTGCAAATGCAATTCTTGTTATCTGGGTGGTCTCTTTTGTTCTGCTGGTGAAATCCTACTCCCACTCGCCTGATTAGTACTTCCTTGTGGTCACTAGCCAGTACCTGGCTTTAGTTTGTCCTGCACACACTGCTTTGCAATTACTTGTTTACTTAGAGAGGAAACTGCAGAGTTTTGTGCTAACAGTTTAGGTTCTAAACAGATTATGTGAATTTTCCCCACGTCGATATTTAGCAGCAGCAAATTGCTTAGACTGTCTGAATCTCAGTTTCTTCTTCTGTAAAATGAGAAGAGTAATCAGAGTATCTCCTGCATAGATTTATTCTGAGAATAAGACATTGCCGGTAAATACTGGCTAACCAAAGATGATGGCTAACCATGACCATGGTTAAGATTATGCATGCTATTTGTATATTTCCCCTCCAGACTTTGAACTCCTTGGAGAAAAGTGTCCTATTTTATGCAACTTTGTATTCTTAGTTCTTACCCTAGTGCCAGGCACAATAGGAGGTTCTCCACATACACACACACACACACACACACACACAAATATATATATACATATACATATACATATACATATCTATATATATATTTGGTCTTTTTAGGGCTGCACCTACAGCACAGGGAAGTTCCCAGTCTATGGATCCAATCACCTGCCAGCCTACACCACAGCCACAACAACACTGGATCTGAGCCGCATCTGAGACCTACACCACAGCTCATGGCAACGCCGGATCCTTAACCCACCGAGCGAGGCCAGGGATAGAACCTGAGTCCTCATGGATACTAGTCAAGTTCACTAGCACTGAGCCACAATGGGAACTTCATGTCCTCCCTATATTTTTGAATGAGTTGAGTTGAATCAATCAGGAAAATGTTACAGCGTGCTCAGTGAGTGATTAGTTTAAGCAGGCAGGTAATGTTATATGTTTTAGGATTTCCAAATAACTTTTTTTTTGCTTTTTAGGGCTGCTCTTGCGGCATATGGAGGTTCCCAGGCTAGGGGTTGAATCGGAGCTACAGCTGCCAGCCTACGCCACAGCCACAGTAACGCCAGATCCAAGCCGTGTCTGTGATCTACACCGCAGCTCACGGCAACGCCGGATTGGATCGTTAACCCACTGAACGAGGCCAGGGATCAAACCCGCAACCTCATGGTTCCTAGTCAGATTTGTTTCCGCTGAGCCACGACAGGAACTCCCCAATTAACATGTTTGAAAAAGAAAAAAATTCTCTTGAAGTGTTTGTTTCACTTACTTGGAAATTTCATTGATACGAACCTGCCATTTTCTTGATGGTGCCAGAGCAGGGGACCACACAGCCTTTTGCAATGGAAAGGGGTGTGGGAACTGGAGTAATGTGGGTTTGCTGTCAGCTGCAACAGGTTCCCATTCTGGCTTTGCTACATTCTAGTTACAGGACCTTGTACTGGTTACCTAGACCTTGTAGTGGGTACCTTGTACTGGTTACCATCAGTCTCCTTAGCTATAGAGTGATGGGAAATTGATCAACTCATTGGGCTGTTTCGATTAGAATGGATGTGTTCTAATCTACAGCTTACCATAGCTCTGGCACTTAGTAGGTGATCATTAAACGTTAGTTATTTCCACCTGCATTGCCAGGTGAATCATTGCTTTATAAGCCTGTGAGTAACTTGGAGGTGGGATTCTAGGTCAGTGTAAGTCAGGGACTTTGGGGTGGCAAGTACACCCATTCACTGAAACTCAACTAGGATTCAGGGAAATCTCACGAAATACAATCGTACAAGTTCTCTCTTTCTTCTGTGTTCACCTGGCTTCTATCTAGTAATCTGCTTTCATACAGCCCATCCTGTTCCAAAATAGTCATCTTGGAGTTGCCATTATGGTGCAGTGGAAACTAAATCTGACTAGGAACCACGAGGTTGCAGGTTCAATCCCTGGCCTCGCTCAGT
This sequence comes from Catagonus wagneri, assembly GCA_004024745.2. Lineage (NCBI taxonomy): Eukaryota > Metazoa > Chordata > Mammalia > Artiodactyla > Tayassuidae > Catagonus > Catagonus wagneri. The sequence continues at coordinate 34,802,401 of PVHT021183666.1, forward strand.
GGGTTAAGGATCTGGCGTTGCCATGAGCTGTGGTGTGGGTCGCAGACATGGCTCGGATCTGGCATTGCTGTGCCTCTGTGGCTCTGGCATAGGCCGGTGGCAATAGCTCCGATTAGGCCCCTAGCCTGGGAACCTCCATATGCTGCACGTGTGCACCCCCCCCCCAAAAAAAGACAATAAAATAAAATAAAATAAAATAAAATAGCCGTCTTATCTCCTGATTCTGCACGACTACCCTCCTTACTCCCCACTGGTAATAGATTTTTTTTTTTTGTCTTTTATACCTTTTCTAGGGCCGGAGCCACGGCATGTGGAGCCAGATCTGAGCTGCTTCTACAACCTACACCACAGCTCACGGCAATGCCGGATCCTTAACCCACTGAGCGAGACCAGGGATCGAACCCGCAACCTCATCATTCCTAGTTGGGTTCATTAACCACTGAGCCACAACGGGAACTCCCCCGCTGGTAATAGATTTGATCTCTTGTGTTTCAATCACAGATTCTTGGGAGAGAGAATCTGACTGAGCTAACCTCCAACCAAGAGGTGCCCATCAAGTTTAATCAGCTTTGCCAAAGCAGGGCTGAGGGTGGTGGGAGAAGCAAGCAGGGAGGCAGGGCTGAGGGTTCCTCTGACGAGAGAGTGTGGGTGCCTCTGGTACAATGTCCTGTCCTCTCAACTTTCGTATCCTTTCAATTTTCCATGGGAGAGGAGAATAAGGAGGAAAAGATGGGATTTTGTGGCAGGTCCCAAAGTGGTCATAACACAGACTAATTTTATTTTCTTCCTCTGGCTATCGAACATGCTGCCTTCCTTGTTTTGCCTTTGTGTTATAATTTTTGTTTGTTTCTAACCCCTTCTGTGGTGCCACCAGGAACACCAGTTTGTGTGGGATCCAAAGAAGTCCTTTCATTTGCCTCTCAATTGTTTTCTCTTGGTCCACCCCTTGAAGTAGGTCATTAGAATAAACCCCAGGCTGAAGATTAATTAATCAAGTACTTATTGAAAAAAATGAGGTTATAGATGTTGGTAACATCTAAGATGACAGGGGATCTCCTTCCCTTCCTATGATTTTCAATGGTAGTCCTCAACGCCCCTCTGCCCCCATTACTGACCATGTACATTACACCTGAATATGTCAGATGGCCTTGAATCTATAGCCGTGACCTTGATCTGAGACACAATCAGGTTAGGAGGCTGTAGGGACAGCGAGGTCTCCAACTGGGATCCAGGGAGACGAGGAGCCGAGGAGCTGGAGTGTCAGGGGCAGAAACATCCAGCCAGAAGGGAGCCTGGGCTGGGCTGCAAGACTTTAGACAGGAAGGGCTGGGACAGGGGCTGGTGGTGGTCCTTTAGGCAAAATGAGAAGTCTCCACCTTAAAAACTCGATCCTAAGGGTAAGCATTCTGTGTTCTTCTCATTTGCCTGCCTACTCCAATGCCCAATTGTGAAGGATTCATGGTTTCTTTAAAATGTTTCCTTTTTTCCCCCTCAAATGTTCAATCCATGGGCACAGAGAATGAAAATCCTTAAGCCTAGAATTAGGACTGGCTGTGCCCATCAGCTGCCAGGCTGCTCTTCAGGGAGGCTTGGAAAGTTCCAGCGAAAACCCTGCCTTTGAACCCCTCTGCCATCGTCTGCACGTGGATCCTTTGTAGGAGACAGAAATCTTTGTTCTCTATAAACAACAGGGCAGCACTCTTGTTGGGCCCTTCCCTCTACTGAGAATCCCAAGTACCACTTCATCATCCCCGACTGCTCTGTGATGCTTTAATGTCTGGCAGAGCATGAATTGTAAACACGTCATTAGACTTAAAGGCTGCCCTGAGATGATGGCTGGAGGAGAAGGCCCTGAAGTAAAGAGGAGTCTGGCTGAAAATGAGCTGCTGAATAATTTATCACAAATTGAAAAGTCAATACCTTAAGTGAGGCGTGGTGAAGCTCGGGAACTTGGAGGTAAACACTGCGAGGATGTAATTTTTGAGAGAATGTTATCAAAAGGAATGGCCCTTTGCAAAGATCAGGAGGCAGAAGGGCCCCCAGCTGAGGGTGGGACAACTCTGACTGGGGCTGGGGCACAAAAGGAGAGGTGGAGGAGAAGTTGCTTTCAAGGCCACTGCATCCTGGCCAGAGGAGAGGTGGGGATGGAAAGGAGCTGGGGAATGATCAAGCACAAAAGGAGGAATGTCAAATAAGAGATCCAAGAAGAGTGGAGCAGTGGGCACAGGAAAGCTTGCTGGAGGAAGTCCTGGCTCTGAAAGGGAGGACTGGACGAGGCGAAAGGAGGTGAAGGGAATTTCATCAGACAGGCTGTTAAACTGAAGCTGAAGAGGCCATTGGTAGGGCAAGTTGAAGAATGCCATGTGGAAGAATGGAAATTTGTTCAAGTTTGAAATGGGAGCCCCCACAGATTCTCGGGCAGGACACTGCCATTCATTTACCCATTCAGCAAATATTGAGCAATCATTGAGTAGCCAAGTCGCCGATTCCACACTCAGTGCTAAGCAGGCCTTAGTAAGCACAAAATAGGCATGGTTCCTCACCTCATGGGGCTTACACTTTGGTGAGGAAAACAGATAATCAAAAAAATAGTAATCACCTTTATTGTGCTAAGTGCTCTATCTGCACTATCTCAACCCTCACCCTGAGGTTAAAAGGTAAAGTAATTACCTCCATATTATAGATAAAGAAACTGAGGATGAGAGCCATTAAGTAATTTGACTAAGGCAACCCAACTAGTAAATGGTGGAGCTACAAATCTACAATACTATTACGTAGTTGTGACTGGGGCTAAATGTTTGGATGGGGAAGTAGATAAGGTCTTGGGTCAAAGCTGGATGCGTAACTTCATTCAGGCAGGCTTTCTAGAGGAAGGGTTAAGATGAAACATATGGAGTTCCTGTTGTGGCTCAGTGGTTAATGAATCCGACTAGGAACCATGAGGTTGCGGGTTCGATCCCTGGCCTTGCTCAGTGGGTTAAGGATCCGGCGTTGCCGTGAGCTGTGGTGTAGGTCGCAGACGTGGCTCGGATCCCGCGTGGCTGTGGCTGTGGCGAAGGCCGGCAGCTACAGCTTCTGTTAGACTCCTAGCCTGGGAAACTCCATATGCCGTGGGTGAGGCCCTAGAAAAAGGCAAAAAGACAAAAAAAAAGATGAAACATATAAAATGAGCTGGGTGGGGTTGCGTGGGGCGAGGAAAGAGTGACCCACACAAGGGCCTGGGAGTGAAGAAGAAGCAAGGTAGGTAGGGCCAGGTCTGGCCAGGGCAATGAATACCTCTCAAAGGCTACGTGAAGGCAAACCTTCACCCCCAGAGCAATGAGAAGCCACTAAAAGATTCTCAGACGGAAGGATGGAGGGTATATGCGTGTGTGTGTGTGTGTGTGTGTGTGTGTGTGTGACAGAATCCATTTTGCATTTTCAGGAGATGACTCTGGCTGCTTTGTAGGGAATTGATTGCTGGGGCCAGGAGTGCAAGCTGCTGGAACAGTGAGGAAGTTGAGAAGCAGGAAATAAGTGAACCAATAAATGTGTCAAACCCTTGAATACTTTATTCATGGGAGAGTCTCTCAGTTCCTTGCTTAAAACCTTTATATCACAAAAAGCCTTTTCCCCCCTCATTTACATCCAGTTCTAATAATTCAGCTGTTTGTTTTCCCAGTTTATAGTAGATCAAGAGTAACCACTTAAGAAAGAATTTGAGTTCAGTGGGGGATTTAAAAAGAATACTAGCAGTTGTGAAAAGTGGCAGCTTGATTGTAAGGAAAGGCACAGCTTAAAAGTACTAAAATACACAAATCGCTCAGCAGGTTGGGATTAGTCAATAGAAAGGCAAATAGCTATACCCCAGTGCCATCTTCCCATTAAGTCACTATTTGATAACGTTCGTGATTAATTTCACAACAACTAAGCCTGGCATTAAATACTAACCTCTCTTTAAAAGTCAAGGGCAAAAGCACAGGACGACTCCACATTCCCAGCAGCCCTTGCGAGTCCTGGGCGGACGGAGGCCAAGATGGCGGCGAGCGAGGCTCGGAGTTCCGCGTCTCTCCCCCAGCCGCCGAGCCCAGCGCGACGTCTCTCTCTCTCTCTCTCTTCCCCCCCGGGCGGCCACGTCGCGGTTGTCGGAGTAGAGGCTCGGGAGCTGGGTCAAACCTCTGGACTCTCATCGGTGAACCCGGAACGTGAGCGGTGGCGAAGTGACAGCGGCTATGGAGGCCAAGGGCCTCCTCCCTCAGGAGAAAGTTCAGCCGGAACATTTTCTAGAACCCCCGCAGCCTTTCAGCGATTTGGAAAGGTTGCAGTTGCGGTGGGGAATTCCTCAGAGAAGCACTGAGTGTAAAAGATCCCTCGGCGCCCGGACTCGGGGATTTGACCTAGCGAGGACGTGGCTCCGGCTCGTCCCTGGGCCCACCGCGAGCGAGGGATGCTCTCGGTTCTGTAAGGACTTAGATCCGCTCGTCTCCAGGCGTGGCCTGATGGCTCCAGCTGCCCCTGTACTCGGGGATTATCCACGGGGTGGTGACCCATGACCTTTCACAGTTGGCCAGGTCAGATGCCAGCCCCAGGGTGAATCGGCTTACCTGTTAGCTTGCTTCAGTGATTAGAAGTCTGGCCCGGGAGCTGGCTTCTCTTTCAAGGTGCCGTCTTTTGCTCTTGTTAGCATAATTAGCAGACTAAAGAAAAATTACGTTATTTGGTTAGGATCTGGGAGGCTGAAGTATGAAAAAATACTGTCTGAAGAGTGGGAAGGCCCCTCAGGCCCAGATTCTAGGAGGACTTTAATCCCCTATCGCCTCTTTCCACTATTCTGGACTCTTGGTCTCTACCGAGTTACTGGAGATAGTTGGATTCCTTCTGGGGAGACATCAGGAGAAAAATCTTCAGCAGAAGATAGTTGAGTAGGTCTGAGAGGCCTACTCTGGGCCTCAGCTTTTTACTAAGTTATGACATAATGAGTAGGAAGTATGACTATTAGAAGTGTGACTTTTGAAGCTGTGAGGTCTCTTTGGAGACTTCTGCTACCTTGAGTTTTAGGCATTTTTTTTTGTTGTTGTTGCTATGATAAATAGAATTTTTTCATTGCTTTCAAATTGTTTTTTGAAGTGTAGAAAAGCATTTGATTTTTGTTTATTGATCATATATCCATCAACTTGTTAAATTACCTTATTTATTTTTATTGAGGTATAGTTGACTTACACAATTATATTAGTTTCAGGTGTACAACATAGTGATTTGGTATTTTTATACATTACAAAATGATCATTATGCTAACTCTAGTTACCATCTGTCACCATACAAAGTTATTATGTATTATTGACAATATTCCCTGTGTTGCACATTACATCCCCAGGTAGTGGGATTTATTCCGTTGTTAACTACAAGTTTGTAACTCTTAGTCTCCCTCACCGGTTTCACTTATCTGTCACCTCCCCTCTGGCAGCCACCAGTTTGTTTTCTGTATCAGTGAGTCTTTCTATTACTTTTATTTGTTCATTTTGTTTTGTGGATTTCACATATAAGTGAAATTATATGGTATTTATCTTTTTCTGTCTGTCTTATTTCACTTAGGTTAAACCCTCTAGGTCTGAGCATGTTGTTGCGGATGGTATGGTTTCATTCTTTTTTATGGCTGGGTAATATTCCTCATGTGTGTGTGTGTGTGTGTGTGTGTGTGTGTGTGTGTGTGTGACATCTTTGTCCATCTATCAATGGATGCTTAGCTTGCTTCCATATTTGGCTGTTGTAAGTAGTGCTGCAGTGAATGCATGGGTGCATATATCTTTTCTAATTTGTATTTATGCTATTGTTGGAAAAATACCCCAAAGTGGGACCGCTGGATTGTGTGGTAGTTCTAACTACTTGAGAACACAAGTGTTTTTTTTTTTTTCAGGTTTTAATTTTTTCTATTTAGTTGATTTACATTGTTCTGTCAATTTCTGCCATACAGCAAAGTGACCCAGTCTCTCTCTCTCTCACACACACACATTCTTTTTCTTGCTTTATCCTCCATCATGTGGAAGCACAGGTCTTAAGCACTCTATTCTGGAGTCTCTCAGCTCCCTCATCATACTTGCAGATGCCTGGGTAAGGTATGCCATGCACAGTGGAGAATTTCGAGCAAATACCTAGATGCTCTTTGGGTTTGGACTCTCAGAAAAGTGATTATATTGGTACCTATAAATATATCCTGCTACATCAACCTATCTACTGGCACCTGCTGAGGCTGTTTTATCTGGAATCATCCATCTGAGTACTTTGTACTTTTGTTCATCTGCATTTGTCTTGGAACCGAGTGAATAGAAGTTCTTTGATGACAGATTCCACAGTTCTCTGAGGAGTCTGAGGAGGGGCTCTGGGCCTGCTGCAAATGCAAGCTGTCCCCATCTCTGGTCTTTGGCTCTGTCACAAGAAGCAGATTGTTGACTTTCTCCCAGCTGCTTCTTGCCACTTGCAATTTGTGCTTTCTCCCGAAATCACTCTGTTCTGAACAAGCTAGTCACCTCACTGTGAAGAGGAGGTTGTGTGTCTGTTGAATATTTTATTTACCATCTGGCTGGCAGTGAGGCACAGAACATACTTAGGGGCCAGTAATGCCCCTAGACCATCATATAACAATCCTGAAAAGGTCACTTGCTTCTTCTCATGCCTGGCTGGCACCAGGCATCCCTCACACAGGTCCTGTGCTATTCCTTTGAGGCTTTGGGAAGGAGGGCTCTGTGCTATGAAGCCGCTCAAGGAGCTTTCTGTCTTTTTACCCAGGTGTGAGGGGAGCCTCCAGGCATTGTCTAAGAAGGAGGACGTTTTACCATCCCAGCTCTTCTTCCTGTCTTCCCGAAGCCCAGGAAAGCCCCTTCCTGGGTTTGAGGTTGAGGAAATCTGAGATTGTACTTCTGCTATCAGCAGGGGCTCAATAAATGTGACTTCCTGTTCCCTCACTTCACCAGCCTTTGGAATGTGGGGATTTAGTAGCTCTTTCTCCCCCCCCCTTTTTTTTTAGGGCCGCACCCGCAGCATATGGACGTTCCCAGGCTAGGGGTCTAACAGGAGCTGTAGCTGCCGGCTTACGCCACAGCCACAGCAACGCGGGATCCGAGCCGTGTCTGTGACCTACACCACAGCGCACGGCAACGCCAGATCCTTAACCCACTGAGCAATGCCAGGGATTGAACCCGCAACCTCATGGTTCCTAGTCGGATTCGTTACCCACTGAGCCACAACGGGAACTCCATGTGGGTCTTTTTTTAAATTGGTCTGAATCAGCCAGTTGTTCCTTCACTGAAGATAGATGTTCCTCAACAGACACCCAGGAGGAGTGTGGTATACCGAAGGAGTACTGCGTGTAGAGTTAGAACCCCTCTACCACTTTTAATCACTAATGTTTGCCTTAGATACAGTTTCCTTACGTGGAAAATGGGTGTGGTAACAACTTACCTCATGGGATGGTGTTGTAAAGACCAAGACAAGATATATAATGAACAGGGCTCTGTGGATTGAATGGTACCAGTACCCTACCTGCCTTAGAGGTCTAAGTGGTCAAACCAGACACATCGCTCTTCAGCATGGTTTTACTTGATTGCTTATATAAATTGTGTAGAAAACTGATATTCGTCTCTTTAATTAATAAAACATTATAAATATACATTTGATCCTTGGGCTGCAGAAGAGTTAGGTTCCTTAACCTATGTTATAAAATATGTATAATTATGGATTGCAAATGAAATACCGTGATTTATTATCTAAATAAAAATGTTAAGTACTGTTAAAATTAACATTTGTTGAATGCTTACCACAGACTCAGTACCAAGCTTTACAGGTATTATTGCGTTTAATCTTCACAACAACGCTATGAGGTAGATATGACATTTTAAAGATGAGGATATTGAAATGCAGAAACTTGAACAACTTGCCCAGATTCACAGAACTAGTAAATGGCAGGTCTAGAATTCAAACCCAAGTCTGCCTATGTGTAACCTCTGTGCTCTATTGCTTTCCTAAACATCATATCTCCTCCTGAACATCCTTTTAAAGAACAGGAAGCCAAACCCTTGACTGCATCTCCATTAGCAGGAGACATAATGTTATTTACGTAAAATACGCAAAACTAAGAAATGGCTCTGAGTGAGCAAAAGAAAGAGGTGGTGGTTGATAACATTCCTGTTCTCACTATGTGGTGAAAGTGGTCATGTATCTTGATGATGATTCCTTTTATTTATTTTTTCATAGGAAGCTCAGGAATTGTGTGTGTGCGCACTTGTTTTTATATTTGTTCAATGTGGCAAAAATTTTCCTCTTATGGTATTGTTCTCTTCCCTATAGCCATAAACCATGAAGGCTGGGCATTTCCCTGATGATGAGGAATCATCATCATAAATGTCAAAGGCTGAGTTGTGTTTGGTGTGCTGTGTTCAAAGCCTACCAGTGTGTAAGGCTGGGCTGAAGTGTAATTACTATTCCTCTTTACAGACTAGGAAACAGGCTTAGAGTGCCCACAAAACTAGCTCAGGTCACAAATCGTGGTGACAACCAGTGTGAAGCAGGTTTTAGCACAACACAAGGAATCATTTTTTAAATTAAAAAATAATCACTCACATTTCAGAAGTATAACTTAAAGAGGTATTCATTATAAAAATTCAGATATTACAAGTGAACCTGGTAGGAAGTTCAGCAGTTGACTGCTACCCTTAATCGTGGTTCTTTTTACCAAAGAAGGCCTGTGGTTAACAGTTTCATGTGTATCATACCTCAGATTTTATTGTATATGTGAGTCATCTGAGGATTTTGTTAAAATGCAGATTCTGATTCAGTAGATGTGGGATGGGTCTGATACTCTGCATTTGTAATAAGCACCCAACTGGTGCATGGACCACACTTTGAGTACAAAGCACGTACATTTTAAATTTCATCATTGCTGCCAAACTGCATTCCATAGTGATTGTACCAATTATACTTTCACCAGCAGGATCTATGTGTACTTATTTTCCTCATATTCCCTCTAATACTGAAAAAGCATTGCCTTAAATTAGTCAGTTTGATAGGCGAGATGTGTTATCTGTACTTTAACAATGTCTTTCCTTATTTTTAACAAATCTAAACATCCTTTCATATGTGTGTTGGATATTTTTACTTTCTCTTTAGTTAATTCCTTGTTCATATTCTCGGCCCTTTTTTCCACTTGGATATTTTTATCTATTTTGTTCATTTATATGATTTCTTTATATATTCTGGATATCAATCATTGGTCTACTAACTATCTTGCAAATATTTTCCTCTAGATCTAAAGAACAAATTCCCAGCCAGCAGACTGCCCAATAAATGAATGGAAGTGGAGCTGTTCAGAAGTTGCATATTCACCTATTTGGGAAGAATTTGGTATGTCTATCAACTATTTGTGCCATTCTCTTTCATGTTAATATAGTATATCAATTAATAGCTTATCAGACTCTATTACAGTTTATTTGTTTATTTGTTGGCCTCCTCCATAAAACAGTGATCTTGAGAGCAAGGGTGCAGGTCTGTGGGACAGCTCTATGTTACCAGGAGCCAGCGTTGGGTCTAGCATAGACCAGGCACTCAGAAATATTTAGTGGATGAATAAGAAGACAGATGGTTAGATGGCTCTAGTTGCAAGATTCCAGTCAAGGTCTGCTCTGCAATTGAGCTAGGAGTTGCCTTGGGTCCTCCCACAAGGTGAAAGAGGAGGAGCCAAGAGTCAGTTTCCTAGGACCTTTTGCTCCTAGTTAGAGGAAAGTTCCCTCAGGGTGGCTTGAATCTCTTTTTGTTGACCTTTCAAAAAGCGATAGCTAATATGTATAAAGTGCCTTCAATGTGCTTTATATTTTATGGATGAAGAAACTGAGATACAGAAAGGTTACATAATTTGCCCAAGATCATGCTAGGAAATGGTAGACCTAGAATATGAATCTAGTTCTCTAGGTCCTTAGTCTGTGCTCAGGAGACAGCCTGTGAAAAATACTAGGCCTGAAACAATGGGCAAGTACAGAACAAACATTCCTCACTTTGTTCACCATCTCCTACCCAGAATTATGCCTTTTCTGCCAATCACATCTCAGTCCCGTGGCTTGGCAGAATCCAGTCTTGGGCCTATTGTTCCTCCACAGCCTTTGTCTCTGACCCTCGCATCCCTCCTCATAATCCCTGTTCTCCTAGGGACCTGGAAAACCCATTTCCCATGCAGCCAGCCCCAGGGATTGAGACTTTCCATTATCAAGGCTCATTTTTTCCCCTGTAGTCCCCAAATCCCAGTTGGCACCTCTGCCCCCAAGGCTCTGCATGGTGCTGCCATCTGGTGGGTACAGATGACCACTGACACCACGCTCTGGTAACTGACTCTTGCCATTGACCAAGATTGCAGCCCTGTTCCTCTTTAGCCCTCAGGCCAGGGTTCCCCACTCAGAATACAGTCAACTGGTAGTTAAATTCCATCAATGACTGCCTTTTCTAACTCTGGCATTAAAGATGCTCTGAACGTAAGCGTAGTATTGGTGGAATGACAGAGTAGCTATACTTGTGGGTAAGAAGGCCAGTTTAGTCCTCTCTCAAATCATATCAAGAGGGCAGCTGCTTACCAAGTATAACACATGGGTAAGATCAGAAGGTTGTACTGGAAAGGCCCTATCCAGGATCTCTGGCCCTTTTTTAGATTCTTCAAGGGACTCACTTTCCTCTTGCAGCAGGAGTAGGAGACCCTAGGTTCGAGTTCTAGGCACAAGTTTAAGGAAATATATTGTACTAGAGTCTCTGGTAGGCCTGCTTACACCTCTTATCTGATTAACTTCACAGTGATCCTCTGATGATTTTTAGCAGCTTTCCAGGCTCAGAAAACGGGCCCATATAGGGACTGTGAGACATAAGTTATATCTGCATGTTCGCAGTAAACTGGGCAGGGCCCAGGGCAACTAATTGGTCATTCAGACAAAATCTCAGGGGCTCAGTAATTACTTGTTGGATTGAATGTCATTGATATAAGGGTCAAAGAAATGAATCTCTACCCAGGCATTGTTTATTAAAATAAGGACACAAAGTTACCTCCTAGTTTATAGGAGGGCTTCTGTAGAGGCTCTTTTCTGTCCTTGTGACTTTAAAATATTTCTGGGTTAAGTCTTTGTGTTCCCTTCGAATTCACTTATTTAAAACCAAGGAATTAGGGGTCTAGAGTGGGAATTAGAGGGTCCTGGGGGGAGCAGTCCTTGAAACCAGCTGTTCATTTTGAACAGCCTATCAGCCTCTGCAGATCACTGCCCTACTGATGGTGGCGACAGACATTATGAATAGAAAGCCAATGTGCTGGAGCTCATCTAGGCAAGACAAGCACGTTGCTGCCTATAGTTTTAGTTTCTGTTAACTTCCATTACGGGAGAGAGAGCAGATGTCGATTGGTAGAGAATCCAGGTACTGCTAAACAGAAAATGGAGTTTATGGAACTTCAGAATTTACCATATCCTGGAAGGAAACCCCACAGGATCCCGAGTACTTACTATGCGTCCTGCACTAATGAAAACCCTTTCTGGTGCATTTCCTCATTTAATCCTTCACAGCCAGTTCATCGGCAAGTATTGTTTACATTTGACATAAGGGGAAATTGAGCCCCAGTGCTGTTTTGAAGCTCGTCCAAGCTCATGTAACTAATAAGTGGTGGATCTGGGATTAGGGTCGTGGAGTTTGGCTGCACCTCTAGTGAATATTGTTTGAACCGGTCAACTTGACCCTGAGACCTTTCCAAGAAAAGAGACTGTGCCTCATTTTTCTTTCGTTGCATTCATCTGCTTCACAATTACAAATACAGGACAGGACCAGCTGGACCAAAATATAAGGTCACACAATCTACTTTGTTTTCTCATTGAACCTTATTTTTAAAATTAGGTGCATTTTTTTTTTTCCCATTAAGGATGTGAAAAATGAGTATTGCTCCTCTCTGTTTAGCCCTGTGGTGGAAGATCCTGGGAAGAGCTGAACTTCCAGGCTTCCTCCTGGGAGAGAGTGTGGAACAGAAGGAATAATTAGACCTTTGTCATTAGTTGTACTCAAGGCCATCACTTGTAAGTTACCCAGTCAGAAGAAAGTCCAGACCCTCCATTTGTGATCTGATTCTACTTCCAGAGGAGAAGGGAGAGACAAGTTTCATTCCCCCATGGATGCAGATTTCTGTCCTTGATTTTTTTTTTTTTTTTAGAAATCACTCTCCCTTCTCATATATATCCGCTGGTACATACTATCCTTCTCTACTCTCTTCCCACCCACACCTATTGTTTTCTCTCTCAGCTCTGGGTAAAGAGAAGTCTTCTGAGATCCCTATAGTTGTCTGTATTCAGAGAATTTAGTGGGGGGAGTTATTGTAAGCAAAGCACCGTTTAAAGGGCCCCTGGCTGATGGCCATAAAGTGGCCCTTCGTTGGTTTTGTGCCTTCTTTTCCGAGGCCAGTTCTTTGAATCCAGAAGACATCACTTGAGGGAGCCACCTTGAGTACCAGGACCATGGCTGGCTGGGGTGCTGGCACCTAAAGTGACACTCTTCAGAACAGGAAAATGCGCACCCCCCCCCCAAGACGGAGAAGAGGCTAGAAATCTGTGTTTTAAAAAGTCTTCATTTGAAAGAATTTGACTCAGGTTCTGAGAAGAAGTGAGTGTTCAGCAGAAAGGGATAATATAAATAAGTATTTGCTCTAAAAACAAATTAGTGTCAGTCACCGGAGTCCAGCTATGCCCATCTGCTGTCAGGCACAGCTCCCACCCCCATGACATCAATCACGAACAGCATGTACGAATTTACCGTTCACAGAGAGCTTAATCCCACCAGGGGTATTTCTGCGCAGGATCCCCTTGTGCACTGGGATGAGCTTGGTCCCACGTACATGACAACTGCAAGATACCGTTTGTCCGGGAGCTGCATAGACCTAAAAGAAATATAGCTCGGGGCAAAAATCTTCCAGGGGGATGGTGGTGGTGGTGGCGGCCCAGAATCCCTTAGGAGATTCCTAAGAGGGTTGGCTCCTGTGACAGTCGCTGAGTCTGGAGACATCCAGGAAGACAGCTGACAGGGTGGAGGTCGAAGTGAGGCCAAGAAAGAAGCGGACGCGTGCGGGGCCTGACTAAAGGCAAGACAGGACAGGCGATCCGGCGCTCGCTTCCCTGGCCTCTCTACATCCTGGCAACCAGCAAAAGGATCGAGGAGCTGCCGGTGGAACCTACGAGGGAAGCCCGGCGGCCGAGTCGGGCGAGGGGAGCTGAGCCGAGCCGAGCCAAGCCAAGCGACCTCCGGAAGACTGGAGGTTTTGCGCAAGAGCAAGAGGTGGAATCCCCCCCCCCCAAAAAAAAAAAAAAAGGTGGAATCTGCCGCCCGAGGTCTGGGACTGGCAGCGCGCCCTCTCCAGGAGTCTTGGGTCTGGGGCAGCCAGCGCGCGCAAGGGTGGAGGCTCAGGAGCGTCCCTGGAGGGCGGGAGCCAGGCGCGGCCAGCAGGTGGGGCCTGGGGACCGGACTCCGCCCCCCGCGCCCTCCCCGTTGGTCCGCGACCGCCCAGCCCCGGCCCCTCTCCCGAGCCGGAGCGCGATTGGTGGCGGCGCTTGTCGCTCGGAGGGGGCCGGGCCGCTGAGCTCCGCGGCTCTCCCCGCGGTAGCTGCTGCGGCCGCCGTCTTTCTAGCAGCGCGGGATGGTCGGACCGCCAAGGCAGTCGGCGCCCGGCTCTGGGAAGCGGAGCGGCCGCGGACGCAGGCTGTGGCAAAGTTTCCCAGACGCGCGTATCAGGGCGCGCGGCTGCCGGCTACCGTGACCGCTCCTGCAAGGGCTCGGAGATTTTTAATTTGGAAAAAAAAAATCCTCTTCATTCCTTTGTCAAGCTCTGTCTCCCGGCGGCCAGCGGCGGGAGCTCCAAACTTGGGCACGGCGGCTCCACCGCCAGAGGTCTGGGCTTTGGAGAACGTAGAGACTCAGGTGCTGGGGCGCCCGGCGGCCCCGGGCGTGCTAGGGGGTGTGAACGCGGGGGAGCCCGGGGTGTGCGGAGCGGAGGAGTCTCTGGGAGCTCTATATGGAGGAGGGAGCCCAGAATGGTGTGCACCAGGAAGACCAAAACTTTGGTGTCCACTTGCGTGATCCTGAGCGGCATGACCAACATCATATGTCTGCTCTACGTGGGCTGGGTCACCAACTACATCGCCAGCGTGTATGTGCGGGGGCAGGAGCCGGCGCCCGATAAGAAGCTGGAGGAAGACAAAGGGGACACCCTGAAGATTATTGAACGCCTGGATCACCTGGAGAATGTCATCAAGCAGCATATCCAAGGTACGGGCGCCGCGGGAAACTCGGGCCGCCCCAGGGGCTGGGGAGTGCCCAGCAACGCACCGGGGTTCGCTGGGGCTGGTGATCGTCGATGGAGCGACCGCTGGGCTCTGAGGCCGCAGGCGTGTGGGGGGCTCCCCCTTTGCCTGTGTGTGGGACCCTCAGTGACTGCGGCCGCGCGCGCTTCTCCAGGGCACACGTGTGCGCGCGGGGCTCCACGCGCGGGTGTGTGCACCTCATTGGCGGTGTGGGGGCGCGCTGCGCACGTGTCCCAGTGTGCGTGTGACTGCCGGCTGGTTGCTCCTGGGCCCTTGGGATCACACACAGGTCCAGCTCGGAGTGTGAGTACTTGTGAATGTTGGTGTGTGTAAAAGGGAGCGCGTGGGCAATCAGAGCTCATTTGGCCACAGTAAGGCCCAGGATGCCCCCAGCGGCCCCAGCTGTTGGCATCTAGAACCCACAGGCTGTGAGATGAGCTGGGCGAGGAAGACTGCACAGCCCCAGCCCCTCTGTGTGCAGCACATAGGTGGCTGGAAGTGCTGCCTGAACCTAAGTGGTCTTCACCTCCACAGTGGATCGCGGGTCCCGCACCCTTTTCAGAAGCAGGTGTCGTCGGCAGAAAGAAGCCTGGGAGCCTGGAGCTCTGTCCACTGAGGTGGCGCCTCTACCCAGTACTAGGAAAACTGCTCTGGTCTATGGGTGAAAGCCAGGCCCTCTGGTAGCTCCACTCCCAGGCCCAGGGAGTGGCTAGGGCAGAGCAGAGGGACCTGTGGGAAGTAGGTCTGGTGCCTAAGGCTGAATGGTGCGATTGCTCCAGACCAGGGCTGGAGCCAAGGGGAAAATGGGTACAGGGAGCTCTCCTCAGAGACAGAGAGCTCTGGGCACCGCTGGCACTGGTGCTGGCTGTGCACAAACACGTCCATCTCTCATGTTCACATTTCTCTCTCTCTCTTTTTTTTTTTTTTTTTGCCTCTGCTCTCGCTGTTTTCTACCAGGCATGTGAGCTTCTTAAGGGCCGGGCAGGGCCAGCTGAGCCTGGTTCACTTGTAAACCTGGCAGACCCCCCAGGCTCTGGTTCCAGCACCAGGCAGAGCTTGACATGTATGTAGTTGAATATTTCTTGCCCAGGAGCACTCTCTTTTGTTTACTTGTGGGTGTCAGGATCCAGCCCTTGTAACCGCTGCCCCTGCCAGGATGGGGACAGCTGCTCTGTCTGTATTTGCTGTGTTTCTCCACGTGTACAGAATAGTTCCTTCCAGGGGGAGTTTCGGGTCAGTGCCCGAGAAGTGCACATATCCAGGGTGCCTCCTGACAGACTGATGACTCAAGTTCACGGTGCTGACACTTCCCCAGAAAAGGAGACCATTCATCCACAGCTTCTCCTTCATATCTGCCCCTGCCTCTCAGCCTGCCACGGGGCTTGCTTGGAAAACCAGTTTATCTGCTGGTGCCTGTTACTATGTTTCTTAACTTGTCCTTTTCCATCCCATAGATCTGGGTTGGCAATTATTTAGCAATAGAAGTACAATGTTTGCTCCAGGGTGATTCAGGATGTTCCCAGGGATACACAGCCCATACCTTACTTTGACGTTTCCAGTTTGCTAGCAGGCTTTAAGAGATTTTCGTTCACAAATTCTGCGTGTGTGTGTGTTTATGTGTTTGTGTTCTTGGAAAATGATTCTCTCGTGCTTTCCAGTCTGGTTGGGGAGGAGGTGAGCAAGGTACTACTTTGCGAAGCAGTGAGGAGACGTTATTAACCCGTGAGCTCATCCCGAGTCTACATCTATCATGTCGAATGTGGACAGTGTCACATGATTTATAAGGCTCTGCATGAAAATGAAGGCAATGTGGAAGTGGAAAGGACCCTTTCTGCTTTTGCTCCCTGGAAACCTTATAGCTGTGTCTTGTTTGGAACTTTTAAATATACACCTGAAAAAAAAATTGAGAGAGGTGGGGGAAAATAAGAGGGAGCAGTATCCTTACAACGTGTGTTGGTTCAGCGCTCTTGTGTATATGCAATGACTGTATTACGAGTCTTGTGGGTATTCAGAAATGACCAGACTCTCAGGACAGAAAGATGGAAGCCAGAACCCCCAGCAGGATGGGTAAGAGTCAGTGACTTTTGGGAAAGACTAGACCTGAGGCAGGGGGAGGGCAGAGGGTACTTGGCTGGTCGTGCCATGTTGGTGTAGCCATGACAAGTGACAGCTCCGCAGTAGTGCTAGAGCCATCCTGGAACTAGTCTTTAGGGACACTTAAAATAAATTTAGAGGTTTACCTTATTTAGATAAGGGCCTACAATGTTTGGGACTGGCCAGGCGCAGCTTTCTGAAGGCAGAGGGTGGGAAAGAAAAAGACCAAAATCTGGTCCTTGATGATATGGGCTATTTATGTGCAGTCTGCTGTCAACTTTCCTTGAGTTAGTAGTGCTTTTCGAGCAATCCAGTTTACTGCACTGAGCTGAGGGGAAATAAGGGATAATACTAATAGCAGCTAGAGATTATATAGCACCTGCTCTATGCCAGGCACTGTTCTCAGTACTTTATGTGTATTGACTTATTTAATCTTCATCCCTAATGAGGTTGGTAATATTAGCTCCATTTTACAGATGGAGAGGTTGTATGATTTGTCTAAGGTCACACCACTGGTAGGTGGTAGTGCAGGAATTTAAATCCACCAAATGTGGCTTTAGAATCTGTGTTCTTAACCACATACTATACTGTCCTTTAAGAGGGCCAGTGGGCCGCTGGGGCAACAGTGCTCTCCTAGAGTCAGTTGACGGTGGCAGTGGATGTCAGAACGAGAGACTTCAGAAGATGGCCAAGGGATGATGGATTCAAGGTTTTTCCACTTGGAGACTCTTCCATAGTTAAAGCCAAGAAGTTCCAGGATTTGTTTTGTCTCATGCTGAGAGACAGAGGTTAGCTTTACTTCAAAGGCATTTGTGGAACACCCTGGACAGTTCCTGCACATCCTTCAGAGAGTACGTGTTGGATGGGCAAGTGGGTGAATGAGTGAATACACGGCGCGGATGCCCAGTGTGCTGGTTAGTCATTAATAAAATCATTCCCATTCTCAAGCGAGTATTTTTTGCTTTGGAACCTTGCACAGACTCCTTTTTGCTTTGGAAGGGAAGTTGTCCCAGAAGCTGCAAATGTCACAAAATGTTCTATAGGACTCGCAATTAGAAGAGGCTTTGGAGCATCACCCTAGAGCTACGTTCTCGTCATGACTGAAAAGTTTATTTTCCTCTTGATGGTTGCCGTGATATTTCATTTTAATTTGTTTTCTGATTGAATGATTTAATTAGATGGTGTTTGGGAATCTCTTGGGAATGTAAATTGCAGTTTTGATCATTTTTTTTTTAACCAGATAGATGGTAAATGAGAGGGTGGATAATTCCAGATTTTAAAAATAGCATCCCGATGGATTGGAAACACAAAATAAATGGTAGTACAGGTTTGGTCTCAGGATGAGAAAGACTGGAGGAGTAAGCAGAGAGTGCTGGAAGGGGCGGCTGAAGTGTTTGAGAGCTTGGGAAATGGAAATGTGGATGGACTTCTTACTGTGAAAGTCCAGTAGAAACCAAAACAGCTTCTCTTTTCCTTGATTGCTGTCTTTTTGAATCTGTAAAGGAATGTGCCAATATTAAAGAAAATATTTAAAAGAGTATAAAATTGCCTGTAATTCATTCTAATGTAACAGCTATTTTATATCTGGGGCATTGCCTTCTAGCTTTGTCGATCTGATGCCATATTTAGAAATGAAGGTCTCGTTGTGGTTTACATGCAGTTTTATATTCTGCTTTCCTGTTTGCTTTTTGTTAGAAGCATTTTTTTTCATGTTTACTACATAGGTTATTGATTTATTCCTTATTTATTGAACACGTAATATGCTCCAGGTATCACTCTGGGGAGGTATCTTTGATTACAGTAGTGAATCAAAACACTCCTGGTCCGAGTCCTAGTGAACTTGTTTTTACTTTTTATTTATTTATTTTTTTTATTTTTTAGGGCTACACCTGCAGCATAGAGAAGTTCCCAGGCTAGGGGTGGCATTGGAGGTGCAGCTGCTGGCCTATACCACAGCCTCAGCAACACGGGAACTGAGCCGCGTTTGCAACCTACACCACAGCTCACAGCAACGCCGGATCCTTAACCCACTGAGAGAGGTCAGGGATCGAAAGTGTGTCTTCATGGATTCTAGTCGGGTTCATTACCACTGAGCCATGACAGGAACTCCCTAGTGAACTTGTTTTTAAATCTCTCTTATTCCATACAGTTGGGGTTTAAGTTAGTTTATTGAAAAAATTGGTTAAAGAAGAGAATGAAACAAAATATTACACACATGCATTAAATATTTTACTTTACTATTTCTCAAAATGTACATTTATTTGTCAGCTTTTTGATGTGGGTCCAAGGCTTTGTCTTCAGGCTGGGTCTGCCGACTGCCTTTCTGATCATCTTCCTTGCATGAACCAGTCCCATAAGGTGCTGTTTAAAAAGTCTTATTTCTAGTTCTGTTTTCTTAAACATTCATGGAGAACCTGAAGATGCTATGAAGCAGTGTAGTAGCCTAAATTTTTGTGACTTTTTTTGGTCACTGGTCTTTTGCAGTGATTTTGTTCATGTGCAAATTGACTGCTATTTACGTGGCTGCCTTCATAAAATCTTTCCAAAGCTTTAAATGAATTTTCTAAGAAACAACAACTCTTTTCCCTGATGGCCTAGTGTTTAAGGATCTAGCATTGTCACTGCTATGGCGAGGGTTTGATCCCTGGCCTGGGAACTTCCGTAAATAAATGAATAAATAAATAAAAGAAAGGGAATGACAGCTTTCATCTTTTTAGCAGTCATATGCCATTGGTTTATTTAATATGTAATTAAATTATGCTTTACAATGACAAGTATCAAGAGTCTAAATACATTTGGAAACAAACCCAGTGGATTATTGGTAGGTATATAACCCAGTTGTTAGTAGGAAATATGAATGGGGTGGGAGAAGCTGACACAGAGGGACAAAGGTACCCTAGGTTTTTTTTTTCCCCCACAGAATAAAAATATGCATAATCTGGAGAGGTGATTAAGTGGAGGATTTTGTTTTGATTTGTTTTATTTTATTTTATTTTGTCTTTTTAGGGCTGCACCCGTGGCATATGGAGTTTCTCAGTCTAGGGGTCGAATCAGAGCTGTATCCACTGTCCTACGCCATAGCCACAGCAATGTGAGATCTGAGCCGTGTCTGTTACTTACACTACAGCTCACGGCAACACCGGATTCCTAACCCACTGAGCGAGGCCAGGGATTGAACCTGTGTCCTCTTGGATGCTAGTTAGATTTGTTTTCACCAAGCCACGACAGGAACTCTGTGGAGGATTTTAAAAGTGAGCTTTAACTGTATTTTTAGTGACTGCATAATATTCCACCGCCAATATACTATTATTCCTTTCTTTTTTTTTCAGCCTCTGTGTGCAATGGCTTAATGTGGGATCTCAGTTCCCAGACCAGGGACTGAACGTGGCCCACAGCAATAAAAGCACTAAAGCTTAACCACTAGACCACCAGAGAACTCCCAATATACCATTATTGATTTATCCACTTGCCTGTAACTGAACATTTGTCTTTCTATTATAATTAATGCAGAAATAAACATCTTCACCTCATCTTCTTTTGAATAATTTTAACAATGTATTTTCAGAAGTGGGGTTACTACTGATTCAAAGAATGAGCATTTTTATGAAAGATTGTTTTTCCAAAAGAAAGTCTTTCTGCACAGCCACCAGCAATTGTTTTGTTCCTGTTTCACAAAACCTGACTCGCATTGGGTATTATCCTTCAACTTTTTCTGGGGAAATGTAACTACTATCAAATATTCTGTTCTATGCTTTGTACTTCTTTGATTATGTAGAACTTAGTATCTTCCTCCCAGCCCTGTGTTTGTTTTAACCTTATTTTAGTGTCCTTTACCTATTTTTCTCTTAGGATATCAGTTTTGGTAGTTAGTATATTTTAGATATTGGTCTTATTTCCATATACAATTAATTAAGTAATTAAATATACATTATGCCTGTAGTCCATATTCTATGGCATAATTTTGCTTTACACAGATGCCTTAAAGGGACAGTGATTTTCCAGCTTTGTCCCCAAGAGCCCAAGCTTCTGGAAGTTTTGATCTGGGACTTGGGCAATAAAAGGGTCAAGTAAGGTCCCCTGGACCCTTCCTGTATCCATTCTCTCTCCTCTGTGCAACCAATATGCCTCTTTTTTCATCTATCTTATATTTGGTATTCTATAAAATATTTCATTTTTAAAAGGGCTCTGCTTCCCTTTACGAAAAGTTTGAAAATTGCCGTTTTGGAAGAAAAGGAAACAGACCGGTTAGGTTTTTGTGAGGGATGATGGTAGCATAAAGAATTCAAGAGAGTAAACAAATCTGAAAGGGAATTGAATTCCTAGGTGGTGTTCTTGTGACATCTATTTACCCTTCTGAATACCATGATTAATAATGTATTACATTTTGTGACTAATTTCTAAATCCATTGTTTTACTTCATTGAGTCAAGATCATCCCAGCAATGGGAGAGATGGATTATTAACTGCCTTTTGTTTTCTAAAAGTTTATTAGGCATATTATGTGCATATTAATGTACATCGTCAGTAACAGTAGGCTGCTCACCACGATTGCAATTCACATATGGTTCTAAAAATCAGAAAATATCCTAGGCCTGGAAGTTGGGAGTTTTTTCTTTTTTTTGTCCCCCTACAGCTTTTCGTTGTCACTAAGAACTCACTGGTGTCCTTCTCATCTGATCCCTGACTTCGCAGGATTGTAAAGAAGACATGACGTTTGCTAAATGCCGGAGATTATTTGAGGAAAGGGTATCATTTAAACAGTAAAGCTATTTGTCCTTTGGAATGAGCTGTGGCATGTGAAATTATATTAGTAACAGTGATTGATATTTTGAGAGAGTTCAATAGCAGGATTTAGAGGTTGAGCCCAGTTATCTTTATTAATAGCCCAGGACCACATCTTCATGGAGTGAAAAACCCTTGCCAAAGAGTACAACTTTTTTCCCATGGCCAAAGAATTTTCATTTTTATCCAGAAGTGTGTAGGCTGTAAAATAAGTGAATTCCACATTCTTTCCCACTCACTTGACATAAATTGTTATTTGCCCTTGATAAGTAGGTTGATGTAGAATCTCAAGGAGAATTTAGAATGAAATGTCGGAGAGCCACAGGCAGTTTCTTGGGTTTGGCTGGTCTGTTTTTCCAAAGGTGTTTATGGGATTCAGAGCCACATGTGAGATTACTGAAACGTCTTCATTACCATCCTGTAGGATTTCTGGCTTCACTTAACTTGGAAAGCTAAATGGGTTATTGCCTTGATTTGGGGTTTGGGGGGTTGACTCAATAGGATTGTTGCCCCTTTTTGTTGTTTGGGTTCTATTCTGGAGACAGACAGGCTGCTCTGTGGAGAAGCATATAGGAGGGCGGTCCAACTGGAGGTAATAATACACAGAGGTCCTTTTGGGAAACACCAAGCTGAATATGAGTGATGTACATTCATCAGTGTAGCCAGAAGGCACCAAGGTGGGATTTGGGGAGAAAGAAGACAAAGCATGAAGTTGAAGTGGAAGAAGTCCATAAATGTGGCATAGGCACTGAGGTAGAGAGCAAGGGGCAGAGGGGATTAGGTCTGCTGGCTGATGATCCAGAGTCTGTGAATGGTGGGTTGTGCTTTTTATGCTGGCCTTAAAAGTCTCCCTAGGGCTGGAACAGCTTGAATTCTGCAGAGATTTGATCATTCCTTTGTGCCTACAGTTGTCATCTTATCCAATCTCGTTTTGCCTTTGGGGTCAGAGTCGGCTCCATTCCACAATGCAGTACTTGAGCATAGGAGTTCCCCATGTCCTCCCCCCCGCCCCCGGTCGCCTCCCCCCACATGCCTTCACACGCAGTGCACATACTCCAGGGCAGGACCAGGATAATGCATGTACAGACACGTTACATTCATTCTCTAACTCTTTTTCTCCCTATTCAAGAAAGCATATTAGTATGCAAGAGAACATGATAACCTTGAGACTCCTTCAATTGATAGTTAGATTCATTCACATGCTTTGGTACTTAAATTATTGTTAATAACAAACTACCACACAACTGTCCCAACATACAATATGTTGTGACAGGAACTGGGAACAGCTGATGTTCTGGAATCTTCTGTGTGGGTCTAAGTACCTTTTATGGATCCAGCTGAATGCAGCCAACTGGAGCTTTAAGCTGGAGGATTCCTTATTATATGAACACTAATGCGTTAGTAGTTTTTTTCTGGCTACATGATTATGGATTAAAATACGATGCTAAGACAGATCATCCCAGTCAGTGGGAATGCATTTCTGAGATGTGGTTCTGTTTCATTGCCCAGCATTCACTTTCAGTTAAAGGTTTGCTTTCGGGAAGTGAAGCTGCCCTTAATGATGCTGATGGACAGCCTTGAGTGTCCAGCTCCAGTGAGACAGTGAAAGGCTTCCTGTATAATGGCATCGATAAATTGGTACTGAAGCAGGCAGACATACTTTGTTTGGGCTATGTTTGTTTTCACTGTCCTTCATGAGCTCACGAGAGTACAGTGTTTGGGGAGATTCAGAAAAGTGGTATCAGCACCATCTCCCAGGACAGATGAGAACAATGGAAAATGATGCCCAAAGAGGGAACTTAGGCCAACTCTTTGACGTGAATGGATTCATGTCACCCAGAGCTGAAGACTCAGAGTGGAGCACCTGATTGAGATGGTTGGGTGCTGCATCTTAAGCTCTGGTGCTTTGTTTGGCTTCAGTGGTCTGATTGCTCATTCATCTCTGACCCCTGGGGACTTAGATTTAAAGGCCACTGAGATCCCAGGGAAGAGAGAAGGCAGTTCAGGGACCCAGGCAAGGCAGGGTTTGACATGTGGGCTAACTGACATGCTAGTGACGTCTAAGGACTTAGGCAAAGAGTACCAAAATTGCCTGAGTCAATGAATATGAGTAAGAAAGCTGAGGAGAGATTTGAAGCTATAGAAATGCCAAATGAGAATCTTAGCCAAACTGTTGATTTAAGAGCAACAGGCGTGTAAAGAATTGAAGCTGTTTTGTATCAGAAAGAACAGAGGAAGGGAACTAGTCCTGTGTATTAGGCACTGGGCTAGGTGCTGTCCATGCATGATTGCCTTTTATCTTTACCGCACAGTGAGGGAGAATTTTAGAGGTGAGTACACTGAGACATAGCAACTTAGAGTGTTTGCCCAAGGTCACAGAGCTGATAGATGGTGGAGCCAAGAAGGGAAATTTTCTCTAGCATCTGTGCTGTCTCCAGAGGAGAAAAGATGACAGTCTCCAAGAGAGAGGACTAGGAGATCATTTCATCAAAAATTGTATTCAAGTGTGAGCTCAGAGGCCTCCCTCGCTGGTAGAAGAAGGAGCCAGAAAGGTGGCTTGGTCTGCCCTTGTGTAAGTGAGAAACTTTGAGGTTGGGGTGCAGAGGGAGAAGGCCTTGCTTGAAAGGGGGAGTGAGGTGCCACCGTGGAGGCGAGAGCGAGCCCTTTCTCTTGTTTCACTGTGGGCTCCCCAGGAATTTGGCCTGGTGGGAAAAGCAGAGCGTGCATTAGCTGCAGCCCAGAGCTCATTCAGATTCCCTGTGTGCCTTGTGAGCGTCGACCATGTGCCAGGCCCTCTGTGCGTTGGCACAGTCATGTGGCTTCTGGGGTGACCAGCTTATCTCGTTTGCTTAGGCCTTTCCCTCTTTTAAAACTGCCGATAAATTCTCTTTAATGGTAACCCCTAGTAGCGTCTTGGCAAAAACAGCCCTTCTGATTGCATCACATCTGTATCTTCTGCTCTCTGCTCTTGAACACTGACTTTGCCCCAGAAATGTAAGGAGGACGGTGAGGGTCTCAGCGGCCCCACCTGTTTTCCCTGCCCACACAGGCTGCCTTCTCTCTCCTTTTTTATTCGTTCTGCCTTGGTATTCTCTGGCTTTTTTTTTTCTTTTCTTTTGGCTGTCTGGGCCTCTCAGGATTTGGAAAGGAAAAAACAATTGCTGTAAAGGAAAGCGATTGGGCCACAAAACATCAGCAGCTGTTTATTTGCCCAAAACAGTAGGAGTTCGTATTAATCACCCTATGAGTTATATGCTGGGAAATTAAAAGTAAGCAAAAATCTTATTTGAGACCCACAAATGTGGCTTTATTCCTTTATTGATCTAATCCCTCTTCCTGTTGATGTTGGTGACATTTCTGTTATCCATGTGAAAGATCCTTTTTGATCTTCTATTTCAGATTTATTTCCATCTGCCTGCAGAGCGTCCCGGAGCAGAGGGGTTTTTTGGTTTCTCTTTATTGCAGTTATGACGCTTGGTGTTTATGTGGTTCCTGCCTCGAAGGATTTTGATGAGTAGAACAGGCTTTGTCTAATTCATCATCATCATATTTCTCTGACGGGAGAGAAGAAGCCACAGAGGAATGGGAAGGGGTGTGGGTGAGGCTTTAAACCTGCCTCTAAGTTCCTGGGGTTTGGAGAAGAGAGTCTTTTAATGTTTTGGTTTCTTCTGTTTCTAAATCTTAGTTTAATGATAAACTGATCCCCTGATTTGCTTCATTTTCTAAAAGAGTATAAGGAGAGGGCTGTAACATGGAAGGAATTATGACACAGACCCTCCAAGTCTAAAAATTTATTAGAACCCGAGGTTTTATATTAGAAGGAAATCCAGTGGAAAATGATAAAAGAGAGTTTTATTAATGATTCTAAAATTAGACAAAAGAACGAGTGAGGAAGGGTTGTGGAAATAGGTCTGACCTTGTCTGGAGAACAAATCAGAAGGGGAAGAGGATGAATATTTGTTGAGCACCTGTTCTGTGATAAATGCTTTGCATGTGTTACCTCATTTTAACTTTGTAGGCAATCCCATGGGATGATGTTGTCACCCCGTTTTATAGATGAGGAAATCAAGGCTCAGTGACTGTAGTTAACTTGTCCAAGCTGATGCAGTTAGTATGTTACCCCTTTAACACCCCTTAAAAGGGTCTGGGTATCTTCTTGTTTTCTGCTTCAGCGATGCGGGACCATCCCTTTCTCTTAGGAGAAAGCTTGCAGATGAGACTGGAAGAAGAATTCATGAGAGTAGCCAGGCCCTAGGGTGGGTTCCTGAGTGACTGTGTTTTCAGGGTCCTTCCCTGGAGATTCAGGAGGTTGCCTGGCCAGAAGCTGAAGGAGATGGAGAGCTCTGGAAGTGTGAGAGAGGGTCCAGGCCTGTCTCTCCACAGTCCTTTTCTTTGCAAAACATCATCAGGCTGGGAAGGCAACATAAGAACCAGCTGAGGATCTTCTGCAGGATGACTAACGTCATGAGGGTTAATGCTCAGTTCTGGAAGAATGCGCCATCAGAACAGACTTCACGGAGGAACTGGGACTTATGACACATCTTTGAAGAATGAGGAGGATTTAGAGGAGTGGAATAGGGAGCATTAGGAGAGAGCAAATTCAGGTATTAAGTAAAACCAACAGTTACCTTGCAGAGGAAAACCCGAGTCTCACTGAGCTTGCTGAAAAGTTGTGCAGGCAGACAGGGCTTGGAATCAGAGCCGCTGTTTAGAGATTGACCTTGGGCAGGTCTCTTCACTTCCCCATGCCTCGGTTTCCCGAACCTGAGGACGACTGCTGCTTTAAACCCTGTAGGCTTGTTGTGCTGATTAAATGAGATGAAATTAAATTAAATGAGGAGCTGGTTAAATGAGGTACAGGACAGTGCCCCACCCTGTGTATTGCATGGGGACAGGGAGCACATTCTTCCCTTTGGTCTTCCTGCTTTCCCTCTTTCCTTTCTCACTGTCTTTCCCTCTGAAAATAGAAAATGCAGTCAGGCATAGAACATACAGTCAGGAATATATTTTCTGGTTGTAACTCCCTAGATTATCAGCCTTGAGCCCTGGTTCAGTGCACTTAGACATGATGTGTGCTTTAGGACGTCTTCAGGGAAGGCCTGCCCGAGGATGGTCAGAGGAGAGGTCAAAAGGAAGCCCAACCTAATGCCGGTGACAGCTCCTCAGCTGAGACGTCTGGAGTATCTCAGTGTGATTTGACTGTTGCTCTGAAGTTCTAAGCCTGCTGGTTTGGGGACCTGCCCGCATTTGTAGAGAAGTGTTTGTTTTGTAAAGCCCACTTGGCATTGTAGTGGGTGGCACACCATGTCAGGAATGCACTGTTTGTAGAAACCTTGGCTGTGGCAGAGTTATGCAAGGTGTCCAGTTACCTGGTCAGAGAGTGTCACTTTCCCACATCCCTGGTGGAGGGAGAGCCTCCTGGAGGAGAAACGTGTTTTCCTCCATCTGGACCCGTCTGCCAGTGGAATTGGAGCCCTATCAGCCTGTCTTCCTGTGGGGGTGAATTTGATTTAACACGGAGCAACGTGACTTATAATTTCAGTTGCAGGCAGGAAGGTGTGATTTAAGACAATTGTCAGGAAGATTCAATTTAATCTTTTCTTTCTTTCCCTTCTAGAAAATGTGCATTTTGTTGCATGAGATAATTTTAATGTACATTCTTTACAACTCAGAGATAGATGTAGTTTCATATTAGGAAGGTACACTCTACATTTTTTTTTTTTTTAGTACTTATCGATATAAAGTTCTCTTTGAGAAAGATTCCTTACTAGTGACAGTAGAAAACAGGGATGATTTTCCTTTTTTGCTAGAGAGTATTGTAGTAAATCATTGTGAAACTTGCTGGGCAGTAAAGCCTTTCTTGATGAGCGGGGGTTATTTTGGTCACTTATTGAGTAGGGAGGTACTTACCTTAACAAAACAGTAAAATAATTATTTTGTTTACCAAAAACTATACAGTTGTGATTTTGAATGTGTTTTAACAAAAGCAAGTTGTGTTTAGCAAACTAAGCGTCCTTTATTTTTATTTATTTATTTATTTTAATGGCCACAACCATAGCATATGGAAGTTCCCAGGCCAGGGATTGAACCTGTGTTTCTGCAGCAAACTGAGCTGCTGCAGTCAGATTCTTAACCCACTGCACCACAGCGGGAGCTCCAAGCTTAAGTATTTCTGAGTCTGTAATTACTTTAGAAGTACAGTACAGAGAGTATGCATTGATTTTTGTAAATCAAAAATTAAATGTCTGATTCCACCCTGGTCAATATTAGAAATTAGCAGTATCGTGTGGTGCAGCTCAGTGCAGTCCTCCTCTCTTTCCTCATCTAATAGCAAAAAGGTGAGTTTCCCAACATTGGTGGTTCTCAAGTCGCATGTC
Source organism: Catagonus wagneri (assembly GCA_004024745.2). NCBI lineage: Eukaryota > Metazoa > Chordata > Mammalia > Artiodactyla > Tayassuidae > Catagonus > Catagonus wagneri. The sequence continues at coordinate 34,829,983 of PVHT021183666.1, forward strand.
AGCTGTGAAGGCTCTCGTCTGAAGGATCTTTACTTAGAATCAGAGCTTGCTAGAGCCAAGAGGAATAAGAACATCCTCACCTTCAAACTGTTTGCTGGGGATCCGAGGCCCAGAGCAACTTGGTGACAGCCCCAAGAGCACTCCCCTGGGCACTGGAGATTCTGGGATGGGAGTCTGGGTTTCCTGAATCAGGTCTGGGAAGTCATCCAGTTATCCCCTCACCCTCAGGAGGAACTTACGCAGTGGGAAGTACATTCTCATATGAAGCCAGGGGCTTAGGGACAAAGTATGGGTAGAGTTCTTTAGATGGGGTGAGGCTGGAGGGATCCCGCCCCATCCCCTCTCCTGGTTGTCTGGGCCCTTGGGGCCAGCACCCACCCCCTGGGATCATCTTCAGGATTGGAGGCATAGCACTATTGAGCAGGACCTGACTTCAGGTCCAACAGCATGTGGTAGCTCCTGGTGGTGCAGTCTCTGTAATGTGAGCAGACTTCTTCTCAGCTTTTCAAACCCAAGTGGTGGCACAGATGGAGGAAGGGCAGAGATTTTATGTCAAGGAAAGGAAAAGCTAGATGTTTGGTGCTGTTTAATCTACTTTGTATTATTTGATCCTTAAAATCAGCCTGTGGGATCCTTAGTCCCATTTTATAAATGAGAAAGTTGTACTGTACTATACTATTGATCTGCTTGCTTTTCTTTTTTCTTTTTTTCTTTTTTTTGTCTCTTTAGGGCTGCACTCGTGGCATATGGAGGTTCCCAGGCTAGGGGTCGAATCAGAGCTGTCACCACTGGCTTACACCACAGCCACAGCAACACCAGATCCAAGCCATGTCTGTGACCTACACCACATCTCACAGCAATGCCAGATCCTTAACCCACTGAGCGAGGCCTGGGATTGAACCTGCATCCTCATGGATACTAGTCAGATTCGTTTCCCCTGAGCCACAACTGCAACTCCTGCTTTTCCATTAGATTGTGAGTTCCTTGAGAGTGGAAACAGGGTCCTATTTTTTCCACTTTTGAATATCTCCCCCAGTAGCAGACTTATTGGGGCTAAGCAGGAATTTGTTGAGTGACTGAATGAATAAGCTGGCCTGCCTAAATCCACTTTAGTAAGAGGATTCACATCTAGGTCTCTGGCTTCAGAATTGCCTGGAAGGAAAGCCTGGGCCCCAAAGAGCTGGTTCTCATCCCTGTAGGCTTGAGGGTGCATCTCTGAGGCTCTTTCATGCTCTGTCCTCCTTCTGGTCAGGGACAGGAGAGAGCACACACTACTGGGGTCTGTCTCATGGCTCCTCATAGCTTATGTTGCTGTTTCAAGGTTTAATCAAAGGGAAGCTGTGGTTCAGTGGGTGTGTATGAGTGTGTGTGTAAAATGTGCTTTCCTGCACTGAGATCCCCCAGGAATTAGCTGGTGAGAAAAGCCTGGAGCCTTCTGAGGACCCTTGATGCCTTTATTTTAATAAAGCTGTCACTTGTGGTCACTCTCAAATGAAAGCAATCTTGTGGGTACAGAAGGGGAAAAATAAGCCTGCACTACAAGCAGAGAATAATGCCAGAAAAGATGCAGCTGAACAGGGTGTCTGTGCTTCATGAGGAGGGACAGAGTTGAGGTCATTTAAATGGATACCTGGCACGTCAGTTGGAAGCAGAAAGCATGGCTTAATTTCCAAGAAGGATAAGAACTCCTCTGGGCTCCAGAGCTAAGGGAAAGTTGGCCTTGAGCTTCTCGGCTGAAGTGGCAGCAACTCAGCCTCCTGTCCATGCTGAGGCCTGTGAAACCTCAGAATGGATCCCACTATCTCGGCGTGTTTCTGGGGTAACAGTGATGAGTTGAGACTTGCTCTTTCGCACTCAGGAGAGAGGCGGCAGGAACTGTGTGCAGAGGAAGGACTCTCGGAGGACCATTCAGGAGCCGGGGGAGGGTTTGTCTTTCCCGCTCCGTCAAGATTCCTTGGGGGTCATGCGCAGGAGATGGCACAAGAGCAGGGCTGGAAATTGGGCAGCCGGACCTCCTGGTCCCCTGGTGGCCTCCCGTGGAATGAGCCACCCATGGGTGTAGGTCTTCGCAGTGGCCCAGTACAGCTTCTTCCACCCTCTGCAGCTGGTGCACCCAGGGCGTGGGCAAAGGAAGAAGGTTCTCCTCAGACCTCTGCCCACTGGGACAGAGCAGCCCGTTGGCAGGAGCCCTCATTACTAGAGTTTTTCTTTTCCTATTATTCCCTGATATTTTCAATTTGAAAAGAGTCATTTAAGCAGTAGGGTGTAAGAGGGCAGAGTAGACACAGGGGAAAAATTGAAAATGTCATTTAAAAATGTCCATTCCATGCTTTTTTATACCTTAGCAGACAGATGGCTGCCTCACCTTTTGCCCGCGGCCACAAGCAATAGCCCGATGGGTGAACCAAGGAGAGTGGCGATTTTATTTTTCTTTTCATTTCAAAACAGATTGTGTAGCCCTTGGGGTGAGGGGGACCAGTGGAATGAAGCTCTGGGCTGGGAAACTCATTATGCCTCCTGCATGGCTGAGCTAGTTAATACCAAACTGTTATTGAGGCTGATTCTTCCCTGTGGCAGAAAAGCTTCCCAAATTCCTTATCTCGTTCTCTTTGCTCTGAGAGTGGGGGCCCTTTGGGTTTTTCCAGTTTGAGAAAACAGGAGCAGAATCCAAGAAGCTCATCCAAGCTCTGAAATGGCAGTCTGGGTTCTGGTTCCAAAAGTGGCCTTCTGATATATGCAGCAGCCCTGCCTCCTCCAGCTCAAACAAGGAGCTGAATTTTGAAGTCGGACAGATTCAGCTCAGATCCTGGTATGGCCACTCATTGTTGTGATGATGCCGGAGACTGTTCTGAGTATCAAGGACTGGAAACAGACTGCCTGTCCATTCTGTCCTTCCCTCCTTTCCAGAAGTGTGGGCTCAACGATTGTAAGCCTGCCTGAATTGTTAGCCAGCCTCATTTTGCTGGTCCTGAAACAGACCCAGCCAGGTTCATTTCATGGTCACTAGCAGAGACCATATATGATGAAGGATAATCAGAAATACATTAATGCTTTTCAATGGGTTTTGACTTATTAATCAAACCCACATATATCATTGGTTATACATATGTAAAACATACTTACTCAATCTGCAGATAATAAACTGGCTATGTGTTGTTATCCCTCTGATTCCAGTACTTTCTGTCCCCCTTTCCCCTGATTTGGAGATCTCTAGCTCACAGTCCATGCAGTCCCTAGCTAGCCAGACATCTCATATAGCAGTGGATCCAATCAACCCATGGGTCTTTTTAAGGACAGAAAAGGGGTTTTAAATAATCAGTGCAGTTATTTAAAAGCATAACCTTTTCGACAACATAAGATCATGAATATTCAGTTTGTTCACAATCACAAGCAATTAGGCAGATGCATCTTTCCAGGGAGGGTGTGTTACCCTGATGGCAGAAGAGATTGGGGTTGTCTGTCATTTCAAAACCAGATTTCCCTGGTGACTTCAGTCTGATTTTCAGAAATGAAGAATGAAGTCTCGAAGACAATCCTACTTCTCCTTCCCCTCCTTTGCCAGGCCACTTCCCTCCCCCCCTTTTTTTTAAATGGCCGTTGCCATGGCATATGGAAGTTCCCTAGCTAGGGGTCAAATCAGAGCTGCAGCTGTTGGCCTGTGCCACAGCCACAGCCATGCCAAATCTGAGCTGCATCTGCAACCTACACCATAGCTCATGGCAATGCCAGATCCTTTAACCCACTGAGTGAGGCCAGAGATCGAACCTGCATCCTCATGGATACTAGTTAGGTTCTTAACCTGCTGCACCACAATGGGAACTCTCATATTCCTTTTCCTACATCCATATTCCTAGGCTTCAGCTGAGAAGTTTACAAGTCCTTGGAGATAGAAAACTCCCTAGAGTCTGCATACTGAGGTGGTGACTGATTCAAAGGTGAAATGAAGCAACCTGTTTCCAGCTGAAGGATCGAAGGATGGGTGTTGTATAACAAGACTTAGTCTTGGCTGTTGGGTGTTATTTGTTTGGAACCCAGTTCTCTTCATGTTGAATTCCCATTAGAATTAATTGGTTGTCTTTGGAGAAGCACCAAACACAAATTGAGATTGTTTATGGGAAGACACAATTTAGCACTGTCCGCTTTCAAAGGAGACTTTGTATCAGCTAGGAATCCTGTCTAACTTTTCAGGAGAGCCAGAGCTTCAGCAACTCTATATTCCTGGGTTCTCTGGGACAACTGAATTTCGAATAATCTGATATATTTGTCCATAGGAACCATCTAAATGAATTATAAATTTACTATTTCCAGAGTTTACCTACCCATAACTATTCCTCTACCTGGAAGTGGTACATAGCCCTTGCCAGACCACATGCCCCTTATTTTTAATTTAGAAAATATGGTCACAACGAAGTAAACAGAAGACTGGTAAATGGATCCAGCTGTTCCCTAAATGATTTTTTTTTTTTTACCAGAAATCACATGGGGTTGGGAGAAGTACTTAAAGAATAGCAGTATGAGGCTCTCTGTGGAGCCTCTCTCCAATGAAACAGACATAACTGGGGAAGATTATTTTAAAAACCCCAACCTTTTAAAGTCTCTGGAAGATTTTCTAAGGTCATACGTCAAATGGAGAAACACATACTCAAGAAAATCTACTAAATCTCAGTAAGAAGAGCAAGAACCTGTGGTATCTGAGCCATGACCTCCTCCCTCTTTGAACACCAGCTCACTGAGACAGAAGTTCTTCTCTGGGCAGATATGGATAGAAGATGGTGCTCTCTCTACCCCAGCTTCTATTCTAAGGCTTTAGTTTCTCCCCAGGAGAGTCAGGCCATTGCATTTAGTATCTCTCTAGCTTTGTGTTGCAGAAGCTTTATTCCATGCAAGCATGGCCAAGAGGTCTGGGACTTTCTGCCATTCAGCCCACATTTGTAGGGGGAAAGTTATATCCTTGGCCAAGAATACGGGGTCCTGATCATCCACACTGAAGCCCACACGTAATGTGAAGTTTCCATGATAGGAGAGGCTCTCCAGAAAGACCAGTGGCTGCCATCCCCACCCATATTAGGGATATCACTGAGAGACGTGGGCTGCCATTCCCAGTCTTAGCTGCAGAATAGTGGTGCAGAGATCCTGCCCAGGGGGAGAGGTGAGCTGTAAGAACACAGAGTTCTGTATCTCCCACTTTATTTAGAACAAAGTTTGAGGAATTTTAAGCCTAAAAGCATTTGGTGAGTATTTAAGAGGAGGATAGTAGGTCCATAATAGCAACAAGAAAGATAGCAGGCCAGCTGGATCAGCTAGACATTTAACATGGAGAACCAGAAAAAGAGACATATGAGAACTTTCTTGGGGTCAGAGCAAGCCTCGGAGACAGGCCTCAAAGATAGCTCTAGTAAAGAGGCCTGAGTTTAAGTGGATCAGACTGTGGAGCAATTTATGTGTCAAGGTACTGTTGAAAAGCACAATCAGGTAGCATTTAGTGGAGGCTAACAGCTGGTTGTGATAATGATGGGGAAGTCCATAGAAGCTTAACAGAGAGATAAGTGAAAGAGATGATTAAAAAAAAAGTCCTGCTAAAACCACTGTCATCCCAGGAGGTTAAATAGGGGGAATGCAAAGGGACAAGGCTGTATCCTCCAAGGAATTACATCAGAGACCACACACTGTGTGGGGTGGTGGTGGAGGATTTCACCGAACTAGTCCATGTCACTAAACAAATAAACAAGCAAACAAATAAATAAAAACAAGTTCTGGAGAGATTCAGGAATAGTGATCAGTGTCCAGGGTGACTGAAATATAAAATATATTATCTAAAGTGTCTGGTTTTCAACAAAAATTTAAAAGACATCAAAGACAGAAGAACATGTAACCCATAAAGAGGAAAAAAGCAGACATCTTTGAGGGGAACTGGATATTGGATTTATTAGACATAAACTTCAAAGTAGCTATTATAAATTTGTTCAAAGAACTGAAGAAAACTTTGCTGAAAGAATTAAGGGAAAGTATGATGACAGTGTCTTAGTAGATAATATCAGTAAAGAGAAAAATTACTTAAAAAGAGGAAGGTGAAAACTCTGGACTTGAAAAATATAAAAAGTGAAATGAAAAGTTCACTAGAAGTATTTAAAATTAGATTTGAGTTGACAAAAGAAAGTATCAGCGAACTTGAAGACAGATCAATAGAGATTATAAAATCCTGAAGAAAAGAATGAAGAAAAATGAGCAGAGCTTTCAAGAAATGTGGAGCACCAATTAAGTGCACCAATGACATATTTAATGACAGAAAAATCTTGAAAGCATTAATAGAACATAACCAAACTCCTCATCATCTGTAAGAGAACCCCAATAAGATTAACAGTTGATTTCTCTTCAGAAACAATGGTGGCTAAGAATCTATTTTACTAAATACATTTAGCAAAACTGTCCTTCAAAAACCAAGGCAAAATAATAAAGACATTCCTAGATTAACAAAACAGAGTATTTGCTGCCATCATGTCTACCTTTTAAGAAATACTAAAGGATTTTCTTCAGGCTGAGTACAAGAGACACCAGACAGTAATCTGAATTCACACACCAGAAAACGGAAAAGTAACACTTAATGTAATTATATAGATAATTATAAAATACAGTATTAATTCCATATTTCTTCTTTTTTCACTTAACTAATTTAAAAAGGAATTTCATAAACAGTATGCATTATATTGTTGTATTGCTAGGCCTATAACATATAGAAATGTGATATATTTGATAATAATAGCACAGAAGAGACACAACAATGGAAAGAAAGGATTAGAGCTATATAGGAGTAAAGTTTCTATATTTCACCAGAATTAAGTTAATGGACTGGATAGATTAATATGTATAATGTAAGCTCCAGATCAGCCACTAAGAAAATAGCTCAAGGAATTTAAAAATTATTTAAGGAAATTCAAATTTCGTATAAGAAAATCTTCACTTAATGAATGAAAAAGCAGTAGAAGAATAGAAGAACATGGTTCCTCCACATGGTAGGAGCTTTGGGGAAGGGAGCCCCCTGTATGACTGCAGCTGACTTTTGGCCCTGGGGTGGACACAGTAGTGGGAAGGATGAATGGCTCAGGATTATCTAGAAAATTCATTAGATTTCCTTGTAGGAACAGCATGTCAATTTGTTTTTGTCTGCTGAACAATGTGTGGGAAACATCTTTGGTTTTTTTTTCTGACTATGTATACAATTTCTTAGCATTTTATTTCTGGGAATTGATTAAAGCTTTTCTGTCTCTTCAGAGTCAGTAAATAGAAAATGTCTACTGGAGACCGATTGACAGCATTTCTAGGTATTTGCTTGGAGAAATAGGAGTCTCCTAACTGATTGAAAAGTTTGTTCTGATGTATGCTGAACAGACACAAATAACTAATGTTTACTGAGTATTTATTATGCACCAGGTACCATGCCAAGTACTGTATATGAATTATCTCACTTTATTTTCATAACAACAGTCTGAGATAGCTGCTTTTATTATCCCCACTTTCTGATAAAATTGAGACACACAGACTTTAAGTAATGTGTCCAGAGTTACACTGTTAGCATGCTGTGAGAAAGGGATTGACTCCTTGTGGTTTGATAGCATATTCTGAACCCTTGATGACCACGTTACATTAGAACTGGAACCCTTAAGTCCTGTAGTGTCTAATCACAGTTGGTTTTGGCTTTCAGGGTTATAAGTGTGTTCTCAGGGCCTCAAACCTTGTAACTGGTATATTTTTTTCTCTTCAAAGTATATGGGGCCATCTATATGGCTGGGCTCACTGTCTTTCCATCTGGCACCAAAAAAAGGCACTTCTATCACTATCTTGGCCTCCTCTGACCTCTGCATTCACTCAGAAGGGATCATTGCCCTAAAGTTGCTTAAAAATGACATCTCTGCTCACTGGGGGGCTGCTTTCCTTGTGGACAGAATGGCTGTGGTTGAAAATATAAGGGAGGAAGAGAAAATTCAGGCTGTCACTTGTCTATAAAGTAGAAAGGGAGGGTTTGGAATAATTTTCAGTGTACAAATGAGGAATCTGAGGATGTCAAATGAGAAGGAACTCAATGAAGTCCATCCATTTCAGTCAACCATGGGCCGTGGCTGCTAGATGCTTTACATATGTCATCTCAGTCAGTCCTTAAAATAACCTTATTGAGTGGATCATGACATTCTTGTTTCACCAATGAAGAAATGGATGTTTCAGAAGTAAGTTGGGCAGTGACATCTCTCTGCTATATACCAGATGTGTTGGTGCAGCATAATAAGAGTCCTTCGGATTGGTTGGTGCCTGTTTTATTTAGAGTAAGAAAAGTTAACTGCAGTACCAACTTCCAAACCTCAGTGACTTTAATCAATAAAAATGTTTTCCTCACTTATCCGGTGCCCAATGTGAAAGTTCTTGGTGAGCTGGTAGTTTTCCTTCCAGCCAAGGATACAGGCTCAGGTGTTAGAGTCTTCTCTTGGACTCTCTGCTTGCAGCTGGCAGACATGGAAGGAGAGAATACACGGGGGATCTCAGGGGAAGTTTTCATGGGCCTGAATTAGAAATTCAGCACATACAAATTTCATTGGCAGGCACTCACTCGCTAGGCATTCCCTAACAACAAGGGAAGCTGGGGAATGTAGTCTTGCTGGTTGCCCAGGAAGAAAATGAAATGCGTTTAGTGAACACATAGCAGTCTCTGCCACATTCCTTTGCTGTTGTGGTTGTTGTATACTTGAGTGTCACCCTAGATTAATCCACAAAGGCCGCAAGTAACAGAGCTAGGAGCAGGATTCAGGTCTGTGGAACCCCAGATCTGAATTCTTTGCACGTTCTCTAATTCTCTTTCAATGGCTGGATCAAGTTCTGCAGCTCTGGATGCAGTGGGTGCCTCCATGTGACCATGGTCTCTGCATTCCTGGGCCACAGTAGTTCTGTGAAACATGTGGATGTCCTCCCTGTGCCCTACCATGGACTCCTTGGGCTGGGGATCTGAGAGTTGGTTGTTGGGGATCTTTGGGGGCAGTTGACTCAGGATCAAGGCTTTGAAAGTCCTGGCTTATGTGGTGCTCAGTGACTGTACTGGGAGTGATGGATGATGGACAAACCCTGTCACTCTTTCAGGCTGTGCTCTGGCTGTCGTTAGCATTCAACAAGGCTGCGTCTTGTACAAATCAGCTGTTTAGGGCTCTTTTTAAAAACCTGCTGAATGCCTCTCTTGGTTGAAACTCTTATAAGTGTGAGCACGGTTTCCCACACTTGTTGAACAGTAAAAGGGGAGCCATGGTATCGTGTTTTCCCTTTGGGGCATATTTGGGTGTCATTTTTTAGTAATGTGGCTAAATGTGAAGATGCTCTTGGAATGTGGATATTTGCTATCTTTGGCAAAAGGTATTGCTTGCTCCTTTTTAGAGCTCCAGATCTTGTTTATTCAGAGGAGCAGGAAGAATCTATTGGTTTCATAAATTTGCTTCTCTTCTGGAAAAAACACTAGATTTAACCACCTCTTGCCCTACTTCCTCACTGGTCAGTTGCAGGAGACTCAAGTTGCAAAGCAACTGTTCCCTCTCCCTCCAAGCCTCTCCCCACCCTTTCCCATGGGGACCCTCAGAAGAGGGACTCATGGTTAAAAAACAAGGTCCAAACCCTTAATCCCTTGATTCAGGACTTGAGTCCCTTCATTTCCTCCTGTCAATTGGGAAGGTGATTCTATGCATCAGGATTCCATCCACGCAGTCCCCCTCAAGATAAAGGGGACCATGCCAGTCACCGTGCTCACTCATGTAACTTCTCCTGCCTCCCCAGGCTTGGGCATAAACAAGGTAAAGAGTTCTAATGGGCACTGCTTGTTCGATGGTAATTACGTGGGCATTGGGAATTTCCCTAGTTCCAGGTGTCTGGGAGTTAGAGACAAATAACATCTGTTCTCATCAAAAGGGAAAGTGGTAAAATACAAATCACAAGTCACTCTCAATAAATCCTGGAGCTGAGGTTTGAATCTAGTGCCTGCTTACCTGTGTGCACAGGGTGCTTGCAGAATTCCTCTTTGGATAGAGGAAACAGAACTAAAAATGTCCAGAGCCCAGAAATGACCTGGGCAACTCTCTGCATGATTCAAGGCATCCCCGAGTCTTCATCCACCAGATGTGGGGGAAGAAGATGGGGTAGGTCAGGGTGCTAAATGATAAGGAAAGAGGGATATTGCTGAGCCTAGCATCTGCCTGATCTAGGGAGAGAATTCATAACCAGTAGGCAGACATAAGAACTGACTCACTGGGCAGGAGTCAAAGCATACCATTACACCACTGTTCCTCCCTTCCATCTATCCATCCATGCATTCATTGATTTAGTCAACAGGCAACGCCAAATTCTATGCTAGGTGCCCACAGGGATGCAAAAGGGGAAATGTAGTCCCTGCTCACAAGTTCATATTTCATCCAGTATTGGGGTGAAGACATGGACAGAGGTAATCCATCTCCAAGGGAGAATTGTGGTTAGTGCCGAAAGCAAGTACTGACAAGCATGTGTGATGGAAGGTCAGCAGAGGGTGGTCTCACTTCCAGCCTAGCAGATGTGTGCATATGCTTGGGGAAGTTTTCATGGAGAAAGAGGTATCTGAACTGATCACTGAGAGATGGGTTGGATTTCAACTGCAAAATGTTGGGGAAAGGGTTAGGAGCCTCAAGGCAGAAGGGTGTATGTGTAAAGGTATGAAAGTTTGAAAAGAAAATGTAGATTTGTGAAATGTTTGTACCATGATTAATTAGTGGGGAGATACACCACTCAGTGTATTAGAGGAAAGGCAGGGCTTTCTTTTTTTTTCTCTCCCTCTCTCCTCAGATTTCCGCGTTTTTGGTACATATGAATCTTTGCGGTCATGAAGAGGTCCTCTTGCTTATTAAGTCTTTAAAATGGGTTCTGGGGGCTAGAGTGAGGGTGAGGTGCCATCTTTCCTTCATCAGCCATGGATTTTCCCTCTTTCGTTTTGAGCGCCAACCGGGGGAAGTCAAGAGGAAATTTTTTTTCCCCATTAATTTTCCTTGTTACAGGTTGCTTTGATGTTGATGACTGGTCTTACTCCATAGGAATGTAACTTCTGAAACAGAATTCATGAGGACATTAGCTTTTAAGCTTCAGTCTTAGATTTTCCCACTTTAGGATATTTTCTCTGCTTGACTCTGGGTGGTCCTGCAAAGCTGAGTCTGGAGCACCTCTTCAGAGACTGGGCTGATCTATAGGCCTGCCCTCCTAGATCTGGGCTTAGATGTGGCGACTGCTTATTCTTCTCTTAGAGACAAGCTGGGAGTTCCACAGCCACCTCTGGCAGCTCTCATTGATTTGGTGTGTAGCTTATTCTTCAGAGGCAAGCCTGCTTTGCTAACAGGGTCAGTCTCTATGACATAGTGATGGGCATCATGATGTTTCCAGCCAGTGTTCCTTCCTCTGGAATGATGTCCCCTTAAAATCTCAGGTTTCCTCCAGTTTTCTCATTCTTGAGGGAGGAACCAAGGAGAGTTGATACTCAAAACTATGAACATGTGATGTGGCATCAAGCAGTGTCCAGTAAGAACAGACCCTGGCCATCGTTTTAGAGCAGGGTGCTGGAGATCCCCTGCTGTGCCAGGCAGTAATTATTTAGTTACTGATTCTTGGAGTACTGGGGGAGGGGCCAAGATAGTGGGGGGCCGGGGGCGAGGGCTATGTTTCAAGTGCAGAGACAGTGGCTTTTTACCAAATGATGAGAAGTAATTTCAGCATTTTAATAACTAGTATGGTGGGGCTAGTATGTACCAGTAAAGTAGCGACCCTGAAACAAATTATTTTATTAATCCTCACCCTGACTATTTACAGCCCAAGCAAAAATGTCTCTGTTGGCATCTGCTTGTCAATAAGGAAGATCTCATCTTTCGGATTTAGAGGAGTCTAGGCCTGGGTCTTAAGGATAATGGATGCTCAAGGAGTAGGATTTTATATTATCTAACAATAGTTGAAATCTGTGTTTTCAAATGTTTTGATCATAGGACCCCTTCATGCTCTTAAAAACTACTGAGGACCCAAAGAGCTTTTGTTCATGTAGGTTACATCAATCAATATTTACCACATTAAACAGTTTAAGCAGAGAAAATTTCAAAATAGTTATTAATTTATTTGCCAATGACAGTAATAAGTCCAATTAAATGTCAACATAAGTAACTTTTTTTTTTTTTTTTCGGCTGTGCCCATGGCATGTGGAAGTTACTGGGCCAGGGATCAAACCCACAGAAGCGATCTGAGCTGCTGCAGGGACAATACCAGATCCTTAACTCACTGTGCCACAGGAGAACTCCATAAGTAACTTTTTTTTTTTTAATGAAAAAGAACTGTAGTTTCCAAAACGAAAGATACTTTGGGGGAAGTGTGGCGTTGTTTTATATTTTCATAGATCTCTTTAATGTCCAGCTAGATAGAAGAAAGCTGGATTCTCATATTTACTTTTGCATTCAGTCTGTTGCAAGATATTTTTTTTTTTTTTGGTTGATGATATGGAAAACATTCTTCTGAATCTATAGAAGAAAAAGGGAGGCAATATTCATAACATTTTCAGATAATTGTGGTTATTCTTCTTTGATACTGCATCAAAGCTGGACAAGCAGTAGATTTTTAGAGGCTAGTTGTAGCAAGGAATCCGAAACCATGTTAATAAACTTTTTATATTCCGTTAATTAAAATCCACTGATCTGTCTTGAACTTTATGCTTGTATTTTTTACCCAAGCATGATTTTATAACACTTTGCACTGTTCATTTGGAAAAAAATAAGTAAAGTGAGTTATGAAGATCTTCAAAAGGTTTAATATTTTACTATACAGTAATGAAATTTACTTTTATTAATATTACCATTAGAAGCTTTTAAGTATTGGGAAGCTGTCAAGATCATGGTGGTGGATGCAGGTTTTCCAAAATTCTTTTTTTTTTTGGTTTAAGAGCTTAAATTTTATCATTGGGAACAATGCCATCAATTATTTTCCATGAACTGACACTAGCTCACTTCTTTTATTTTTGAGAAGAATGCCAGATTCCCAGTTTTGAATAATTATGGTCTGTGAATTGTTCTTTCAAGTAAAAACAGTGTTCCATGAAAAAAAATGTTACTAGTTTAGCTCGTAACTCAAACAATCATACAAACACTTTTTCTGGAGACAGCCTTCATATTTCAGTCTTCAGTGTCTGTGCTTATGAATATTTCTGGATAATAGGAGTAATTTACACTATGGCTTATTGGTTTTGATTGTTTGTACTCCATGCTTTCCGGGAGTGTCAAAGAGCAAATGGCTCTCTGGATGTTTTACAGAAAGCTTTCTTTTCTGTCCTTGCATGTTCAGAAGTGCTCCTTTGAGCTCTGCCCACCTCATTCACTGGTGAGAATGTGACCAGTTGGAATGCCCTGGAAGATAGGAACTGGTCTCTCTCATGGCATTTGCCATCTGTTGATAATCTGATGTCTCTCAGGTTCCTGTTTACTTTGATTTTCTTTTTTAAGACTGTGCAATGCAAGCTGTCTTCTTGTGTTTGTGGGCTTTTTATTTTCTTTCCTGGACATAACTTTCAGGCCTTTCCTGGCACAGCACAGTGTCTATCCTTTAACTTCCTGTCCCCAACTGTTGGCAGCACAATTTGCTTCAATTTTATTGCCTCTGGACACTTGTCTTGCCTTTTGGAACCAAGTCCCTGGAATTCAGGGCTTACTTCTTCTCCTGCTTTGCCTCTTTGCTTCTCTCTGTAAGTCCTCTTTTCTCCTCTCTGCCTGGCCACATTCTTCAAAGCTTAAAGTGTCTCTAGCCAGCCAGCTGATGATGCCATTTGTTTCTGAATTTTTGTGCCCTTACAAGAACGAGGTTCATCTTCATTTCATTGACTGTGACCTTTTGCTCTCATTTTGTAGGGAGTTGTTGACTTGCCCCAGACCAAAATTCACTTATTTGGGTCTTATATCAGTGTTGAGATCATATGCTCCTTGCAGATAGGGCTGTGCCTTGGACAGCTTCATGTCTCCCTTTTGGTCCAGCTAATGCCTGGCACATTGTGAGGATTCAACTACCACTAGCTGATGGGGTGTAAATTGCCAGTTTGTGTTTTGCTTTACTAAAGGAGTCGAGCAGAATATTTCAGCATTTTTCTCTGGCCGCATTTGTGGTCAGGGCATTGGAAGTCTTGATGTGTGCCCTTCCGAAGGTCTGCATTTGAATGAGAGACATCTCATAAGACCTCTGGTCTGTTGTTGTTCTACCTTTAGGGAATGGGATGTAAATGTGTCCTTTGCTGGTGCCAGGTGGATAGGAATTTAGTAGCTACAACCTTTTTCATTTATTGATTAAACCAAGCTTTCATATAGAACAAGCTTTCTAGCTTTGTTCAGCTAGAAAGAGAACTAGCAACCTTCTTACCTTCTTAATTTTATTCTCACCTATGGCTTTTGATAATATGCACTTATTCATTCATTTAAAATGTGCCAATTGAGCACCTACTATGTGCCAGGCACTGTGTGAGATTCTCTGGAGGATACAGAGGATGATGAGCTGTTCATCATCTCTTAGGAGATACAAGATATGCACACAGAATAAGCATCAGGAGGACTAGGTGCCAGTAGAGAGAACCTTAGAAATGGTCCTGGGAAGAATGGAGGAACAGGGACAGAATTTGCTTTATCTTCTCAGATGGGTAACTGATCAGGAGGCTGGTATCTCAAGCCTGGATCTGTGATACTTTGGAAAAATCCCCTAATAGTGACAGAATGCAACTTCTCAGTAAAAAGCTGGAAAGCACCATGTGTTTGTTGGCCCTCATAGCTTCTGCTATAGAGCACATTCCTTTTTTTTTTTTCCAAAGTGCGTGTTGGCAGGACTTAAAAAGAGAAGCCAGTGCCTTTCAGTTTGGGATATAGACCAACACAGGGGATAGGATAGCTCAGGGGTATCTTGGATCCCATCGCTGACCCCCACCCCCTCAGGCCTCTGGTGACAATATCCTCATGGAGGGTGTGGCACTGATGTGCTGTGTGATTTGGGTAAGAAGAATGGCTGAGGGTCTCTCCATGAATCAGCCAGGGTGGTCTTTTAAAAGTACAATCAATCAGTTCATGACACTTTTCTGAGAGCCCTGTAATGGTTATTCATTAGATGAAGAATAAAGTCCATTTCTTTTAATGGGGCCTGCAAAGCAGTGTTAGTGAGTTTCTGCTAGGTTTTGCTGTAGTAACATCAAGTGCTTTCAACCCCTAAGGTGTATTTTTTCATTCACATTGAACGTCAGCCCTGCTTCATAGGACTTCTTCCTTCCTGAATCCTGGCCAAGGGAGCAGCAATGGCTGAACGTCATAATGACTCCTAAAGCTTCACCTCCAAGTGTTGTACTTTACTTCTGCTCATGTTCCACTGACCCAGGCAAGTGAGATAGCCACTCACTGTGGAGCTGGATGCATAGTTCCCCCACTGGGTAGCACTGTCCATCACAGGGCAGTGGGTGTGCCCTTTTATAGGAGGGCAGCAAATAACTGGAAATGATAGCATAACACCCACAAAGGCCATCTGGCCTTGCCTATCTCCCTGCTCCCACCACTCTTGTGCCTCTCATTCTGCTCTGGCCCCATTGGCCTTGCACTGTTTCTCAACCCCCAGCTTTGTTCCTGCCTCAGGGACTTTGTTCCCAGAATGTCCCATTCCTTACATGGCCACTCATCACTTTATTGGGCCCTTTGCTCAGCTCTTATCTCCTCAGAGAGGCGTGCTTCTCTTTCCCATTGCCTTTGCTTTGTTTTCCTTTGTGCACATACCCTCTCCTGAGATGATGTATCTGTCATTTGTTGTCTTTCACCTCCCAGGGACTATAACTGTCCTGAGGGCAAGAACTTGGTCCTCTTCTCAGCATCTCACATACCGTGGTGCCTGACACTTGGTAGGCTTTCAGTAAATGCCTGTCGAATGAATGGTGCTCACCTGTAGAATAATCAGTCCCAAAGCAGAGAGGCTCCCAGCATATGCAGGGTGGCAGCCCCTTTGGGAATAAGCACAAGCCTCTGACCAGCCTGGATGCTTCTGTCCTGCTGAGCATGAAGCAGACACATGCATTCTGTATAGGCTTTTGTATGGAGACCTCCCCCTTCACTTGCAAGGCTAGCCAGGGTGGGAAGCTGGGGCCAGGCATTGCAGTGCAGCCAGTGAGAAGCCCCTGTTGAGAACAGAGAGCTGCCCCCTTCTGCAGCCCTGTTCTGGGTGCTACAGCAGATTACCCAGGCTTTCCACAAGGTTAGGAGTGTGTACAGGGGGAGGGGACAGGTGGCTGGGCGGGAGGTCTCAGCTGCTGCTGGGTCTGCTTGGATTCATGTTCAGATTCAAAGTGGCAAGGAGGTCAGCAGTTATCACAGGTAGGCAAGAAAGCAGGGAAGCCCGGCAGGCATCCCCAGAAGGCTGGAATTACACAGCCAGCACCTGGCTCCATTTAGAGCCCATTTGTAGCCGGGCGAAAAATGAATTTGTCACATCAGTTGGAGCCAGTGGGACTTAGTGATTCTCTGAATCCAGGAAACAGCTAGGAAGTGAGAACCTCCTGGGTCCTGCTTTTTGCCCTGGCTTCCCCCTCTGCCCTGTGCCACATCCACTCAGCACCAGTATGGACTGTGCCACCTGTCTCCCACACCTCAGTTCTTCCCTACCTCTCAGGACACTTCTATGGTATCTTTGAACAACTTAGGAAAGATGATACTTTTCCAGCTGCCATGTCTGGGGCTCAGCATGCCTCCTTCTCTTGGGACACCAGCAGATAGACAAAACTCACACAACACATAAATATTTCTTGTCAGACACACTGTCTCCCTCTCTGTGGAGGCCACAGGGAGCTACAAACCAGGCCTCAGGGTGGCGCTGTGGAGGAGGACATAATCCTTGGTGTCCTTTTACTAGGATGCCCTCATGTTGGAGGAAGGTCAAGGTCACAGAATCCCCAGTGCAGTTGCCCTAGCTGGGCTAGGCTGGAAATAAGATCCTGTGGCTTAGAGATGCTTATCGGCGTCTCCCTCTGCCTTCAGTCCCTGCTGAGCCCAGGAATGAGTTAGGTCCACAGTAGGCCAGGGGGAGAAACACCCCTAATATAGGGTGATGGCAGCTGGAGGCGGGGCAAACGGTCACTGGACATGCTCGTGTAGCCATCTGGGCCGTCTTGACAAGTATCTGTTTGGATTGGTTAGGTGCTTTGCTTGGGCAGTGCCCATCCTATTCCAGTTAACAAATATTTCAAATATTACTCCTATGTGGAAATCTCATTAATCTGTTACCTCCAGTGGCTGGACTGCCCTGGCATAGAACTACAGGCATTTGAACTTGAAAAATGACCAAGAGTTCAGTAGCAGAATGGTGAAGGGAGGTGTTCCAAGTTGAGGGAATAGCCCAGGCCAAGGCCCAGAGGCAGGAGACACCTAGGAATATTTAGGGGTAACATTCTTGGGGACCGTTGTATGAAAGTCTTTGGGAAGGAGAACCCAGAGTTAGGCCTCAGGGTGGGAAAAGAATAGGATGGCACCCTCCTCATCAGTCTTTAAGATCAGTAACAGATGAGGTTTGCCCTGGGCCTGCCAGGGCGCTTTCACACCTTGTAAGGGTTCTGCATCTTGGGAACAGACTGGAAAACCTGGGCCCAAATACAGAATGTGATGTGCTGCAGGTCACAAGGTGAGTAGTGGTGAAGCCAGAGTTTATGGTGAATGTTAAATACAGGCCTCTGTTTCACAGAGATTATCTGTCTGTCTGTCTATCTGTCTGCTTATCTACCTGTCCATCCATCCATCCATCCATCCATCATCCATCCATCCATCCACCCTCTGTCTATCTCACAAATTCACTTAATCTCCTCTTTGCTTTCTTGTCCAAAGTTGACTATGCAGAACTTTCCATCTCCCAAACTCCCTCTGTTCTGTCCCTTCTCTCATTGCTGTAGAAATCCACCTCTCTCAGGTTTGGGTTAGCATCTTTTGTTGAGTTCTTAGGCCCTATGAAGCCAGGTACAGGTACAGTTACTGAATCACAGCTCAGCTGTGGGCTGGGTATAGACCCAGCATGTTAAAGCTCTGTCCTGCCAGCCTCCCTCCCCTAGGACTCTTTCCTAACTGAAACCAGGCTAAAATGGGGAAATCACCTCTTGAGCATTTCAGGACTTTGCACATTGATTTATAAAATTGTCTATTGGCATGACCTCAGAGCATACAGGAATAGTTTTAATAGTTTATTGACCAAGGGACAGATTATCAATTCATTTTAATCATACTTCTTTCATTGCCTCTCCCCACACTGGAGTCCTGGGTGTCAGTTCCAAGGCCCTTATCTAGTCTTCCTGGTCTCTGATTATGCCCATCGGGTGCCTTGGTGGTGATCCAGGGGCTTGGGCTGGATGGGTAAGGGTAGAGATAGAGACACCCCCAGTCCTACTCCCATTTCCACCAGAGCAGCTCTGCTCTGTCTGTTTACATATTGGGATTCACAGGGCAGTTTATTTAGACACACGTCACATGACTAATAAAACAAATTTGGAAATCACTGTTTAGCGTGAGCAAGCCATATGGCCCACCCAAATAGCCTGCTGTCTGTCACCCTAAGCATTGGTCAAGCCTGAAGAGCTGATGGCAGCTGGGCCTCACCTTGGCACTCACTAGAGCCAGCTATGTGCTGACCAGGGTGGCCCCATGCCACAGCCACGGGGCAGGTTGCTTCTCTGTCACCACTTCTTGGCCCGGCAAATGCCTAGACTCACGTTTTCCCCTCCGGGATCCTGTCTGTCCATAGCCAATTCCCAGCGGGCCCTGCGTGTCTGCTGGGGATGCTGTTGGCCAGGAAACTCAAGCTGGATACAGCTCCGGAAGTGGCCCGTCCTATTCTCAGCTGTCCAGCAGTGCTGCCCTCACCTCCTTCCTTCCTGAGGCCTGGTGCAAAGGGAAGCCACGCCATCCCTTTTGGATCCCCACGGAGTCAGCTGATTCAGCCCTGAAGTTCTTTGCTGTTGATGTAGCCCTTTCCATTTCTAAGAAGGCACAAATCATCCAAGGCTGACTTGGGGAAGCAGCTGGTAGGGAAATCTGGGTTGGGATTGTGTTTCCCTTTCTTCCTCCCGTGACTGCCTTTGCCTGTGCAGTAGGCATCCCCAAGGGAGGTGGCAGGCAGCAAGGAGCCTGTAGCGCTCATTTGTCCTGCACATGGAGGCCCAGGCTTGCCTGCCACGTGTGACCCTGGCTCCCCTCACCTCTTGACTCTGGGAGATGGTCTCTTCCTGAGATGCCTTATTGCTTTTCCCCTTTCTCTTTTCTTTGAAAGCCAAGCAATCAGTCTACCCTGGTGAAGGAAAGGATAGAAGGGAAACATCTTCTTAATTGGCTCAAGGCCATTGCACACGTTACCAGGTACACTCAAGCTGCAATTAACTTTTTAGTTAAAGTTCTTTCTGCCTACAGGAAAACTGGACATTGGGCCAACTCTCCTGTCTCCTGTTGTGGGGAGCAGTTACAAGGAGAAAGCGAGGAGAGTACTGGCTTACCGAATGTGCTGTTGTTCATTGTTATTCTTTTTGGTTCTTCCTTGTGAGCATCCAGTCCGTGACCTGCAGGGGGGTCTGCCCTGGATCCTTGTACAAACCCCTGGGTTTTCTTGGCTCACCCAGTCCTGGTCCCTGATTCTGTGGTCCAGGGATGTCGTCAGCCTCCGCAGGATTTCGGCACATTCCAGGACACATCTTGGAGTCTCCTCCATGTCCAGCCGTGTCCTGAGCACCTGTGGTCCCTGCTTCACCTCAGGTCAGTGTTGGCTAGAAAACCCTTCCCGCAGGCAGCCTCACATGAGCTGTTCACAGAACCTTTGCTTTACGGAACATTAAAAGGTCACATCTTGAGGTCAAGGCCTTCTTACTCTTCTCCCACCTTGCTACAGTCTTTTCTCTCATTATTCAGGGTAGTTTCTTGCTTCTTGAAAGCCTTGGCTGTACCAACACCAGCCAGCAGCCCTAGCTTCTTGCTTCTATTTAAGCACCTCCCAAACCAAGAATCTTTCTGATAAAGAGGGCCAGCCAAGAGCTTGCCTGCTACCTCCCCCTTCACTAAGATGAACGTTTTTGTCTTCCCTAGGGCCTGTCCCTGAATCATCATCCAGTGTCGCTGACTTCTGGGTTTGGAGCTCAGGATTCTGTGGGCTTCACTGAGGCTCCCTGGATTGGAGGGGAGAAAGTGGACAGAGACCCCAGCCGGTGACACTGTCTCTAATGAAACAGAAGCCGGAAAGGGCAGCGTCTTTGGGGGTGTGTGGATGGCTTCTTTTTCTGTCATTCAGTGAGCACTCAATTCCCAATAAGCTAGGCAGTTTTCAGAGAGTGGGTAGGAAATGTTTGGAGGGAGCCTGCCCAGAGCAGGGCTGGATGAGCTGGGCTGCTCCAGCTGGGGGCCAGCTCCATGCCATGGCCTGGGGTGATGCATGGCTCGCTAACTCCACAGCGGTCTTCTCGAGCCATGTTCTGAGTCCAGTAGGTCCCGGTGGATGTGAACTTGAAAGGTGGTAATAATAATCGGAATAATGGCTGCCATTACTGAGCCCTCGGTACGGCCAACCCCTTGCTGAGTGCAGCACGTACATATTTTCATTTAATCTTCATCACCAGCTTGTAAGTGTAACCATCCCCATTTTACACATGAAGAAACTGAGTTCAGGCCACACAGCTGGTCAGTGCTGCTGCTCAGTGGCCTTGCATCAAGACCTGACAGTCGGAAAGGCAGCAGCGGTGGCTTAACCATTGCCGAAGTCTGAGTTTTGGTTTCTGTCTACAGAAGGGCGCACCCCTGTCATCCAGCAGTGGTGGTCCGGGGCCAGCGGCTTTCCGCGGAGGAGTGGTGAAGGCCTGCCCTCAGCTAACACCCCCACCTCGTCCCGTCTCTGGACTAAGGGAGTTCATTCACCATGTGATAACTGGAGCTCAGGTCACGGCCAAAGGAGAGAGGTTTGCTCTGTGCAAAAGCGATTTTTAAAAAATGGTTATTTGGGCTTCAGTTACCATGCACATTCTCGTTCTCATAATGTGGGCCCCACACCCAGAGCCCTGGCCTCATTAGTCCCATGTGCTGACCCAGCTAAGGGAAGAGACCTGGACCCTAGCTTGAGCTTCGTAGTGGTGGGGCGCAGGGTTGAATCCTAGCTCCACTTCCTTCCATCTGTGTGATCCTAGGTGAAATATTCCTCTCTCTCAGAGCCTCAATTGCTTGATCTGTAAAATGGGATAATAATCTCTCCTGATAAGGTCATTGTTAAATGAACTTCATACCTGTAGATGCTTGGCGTGACAGAGCTTGTGCCTGCCCAGAACGTGTCAGTGAAAGTTAGTACCTCCTTCTACCTCCACCGTCCTCTTCTCTGTGTGATTAAAGCAACATCTTGTAGTTCCTCTCTCTGGGGAAATTAATTGGAATGCATGTTGCTCTAACATTTAGATTTTTCTCTTAGTTCATCCAAACGTAGGCCATGAAGCCAGGACGAGGCTCCCCTTGGAACCACAGCCTGGTGAGCCATGATGGGGGACCTGACCAAGGACCCCTCCTGAGAGTCAGGGCCCTGGAACCTGGTCACATGCTGTCACAGCAGGAGGATCATGCTGGCTAGAGAAGGGCAGCATGCACTCTCACCTGCCCAGGCTCTCGCACATGCCAAGTGGCCTGGCCTTCCAGAAACAAGGAGAAAATGGATAGCCAGGTGAAGCAGAGGAAGCCGAAACCCTGACCTTGTCTTTTTCTGGGAGACACCGGGTTAGTTGCTGCACCCCTCTGAACCACAGGGCCCTCTTCTGTGAAATGGGGGTCAGGGCAGCCCTCCTGGTGTTTCTCTCAATAAGTAGGACATTGCTTTCAAATCTTTGAGACTGATATGCATTTCCTCCCGAAAGGGGTGACCATACTAATAATCTGTTTTCTCCAGAATGGTTGAGGACTCGCACATGGACCCTAACTTCACTGAGTGGCTCAGCTTCCCTTTCTCCCTTCTTCTCCTCTCTCCCCTTCCCCTCCCACCCCCGCTCCTTCCACTTCATCTGTTTTTGGTGGGACACACCGTGCTGGGTGCCGGGGAGGACATGAAGAACCCATGATCTCATCTAGAAGATAACACAGGGCACACATTCATTCTCATGTAGCATGAGAACTACATTCAATTTTTGCCTGAGAGGAACTTTGAAGTCACCTTAGCAAATGAGGCTGAGGCTCTGCAAGGTAAGGGATGGGGCCCAGGGTCTGCCTGCTTCATCTGGCCCTTTCACCTACCCCTGTTTCGGTGGCAGAGGTGAGAGGGAAGGTCTCACCTCCGAGGATCAGGAAAAGCTTTAGTGGAGCAAGCCCTTGAGCTGGGCCTTGAAGGTTGTTGAGAATTTTGGAAGGCCAAGTGTGGGGCAGGGAGGAAGCCATGGCAGGAAGAAGGAACGGGCTCGAGCAGAGGTGTGACAGCCTAAAGGCAGAGGCTGATCCAGGTCAGGCAGGTGACTCTGGAGTGGGGGAAAGTGGGCCTTAACCTCCGCCCCACCCACCGCCTGTGCCCGAGGAGACTGTGAGTAACCATTTGGTGGCTCACAGATGCAGCAGATCGGCTTCCACCTTCCAGTGCCCTGCCAGGAATTAATTGTATTCACGATAATGAGCTTGGACCCTAGACATCAGGCTGGCTTAAATACACCTCTGTTAAATGGTGGATTTATGACGCATTTTGTGTAATAGTAGCAGTAACTCGACCGGGCACGTGCTAGATAGATGAACCCAAATACTTAAAGAAACCTGGTCCAAGAATGCTGGTGAAAAACACCCCATGATAAATCACGGCTATTAATTTGCATGCTTTGGGTCTGCCAGGCTGGAACAAACAATTCTTGAGCCTCCCGGGAGTGTTGAGCGGCGAGCCTTTATGAACACTCAGAGTAATTTATACCAGTGCTTCTGCTTGTCCTTGCTTCCCTAACATGACTCCTTTGTTGGGAGAGAGGGTGAATTGGCTCCATCTGTCCCGTGTGGCTCTCCTGGTCAGCATGCGGACAGAGTCCCCTTTGATAGCGGCCCTGTCTGCACCCAGAGTGTCTTTGGCTTCCTTTTAGCCACCTTGCAAAGTGGTCGGTGCTGTTGTGTGAACTTTTCATGCCATGAAACAGACTTTGGGAGGTCCCGTCGTGGCTCAGTGGAAACAAATCTGAGTAGCATCCAAGAGGACACAGGTTTGATCCCTGGTCTCGCTCAGTGGCTTAAGGATCCGGTGTTGCCGTGAGCTGTGGTGTAGGTCACAGACATAACTCGGATCTGGCAGCTGTAGGTTGGATTCAGCCCCTGGCCTGGGAACCTCCATGTGCCACAGGTGCAGCCCTAAAAACACAAAAAAACAAAAAAAAAAAAAGAGAAAGAAACAGACTTTGACCTTAAATAAATCTCGTCTGGCATCCTAGTGGCCATGATGCTGTGGGTTCCTTTAAGTGGGTGAAGGGCAAAGCCCAAAACAGGGTCTGGATGCCTCCTCTTGAAGGTGGTGGTATTTTTGCCATATAGTCAGAATTTGGGTGTAGTTAGGAATTGAGGGAAGATCTTGTGTTTTGATAGTTTTAAGGTGATGTGTGATTTTTCAGAAGTCTAGGACCGCCCATCCCGATCAGGCCTTTAAGTTATGACCAAAGGGAAGGCTCATCCACTGTGTACGTAGCCTGTAGACTCTCTGCTCTCTCAGTATGAGGGAGCAGATTTAACCACTTTTTGGTTCCAGAGGGCCAGGGGTTCACTTGCGGGGATAGGAGTTCACATTTGTCCTCTGCAAAATAGGGACCCAGTTTTTTCAGTTTTGTTTGTTTGGGTTTGGGTTTTTTTTTTTTTTTTTTTTGGACCCACCTGAAAGTTGTCCTACAGGGAGGCAATTTCCCCTGCCAATGCATCGGCAGCCGCTGCCTCCCTGTCCCTTGTGCTGGTGGAGCTTGTCGTGTGATCAGGGAAATCCTTCTCCCCTGGGCAGTGGGGAGCCATACCCATAAGAACTGATTGGCGTAGCTTCTCATCTGCTGTTGAAAGACCCTCTGCTGTCACATGGAGAACTCAGGCTTGGGGGCCTGCTTTTGAGTCTCCGCTGTACCTGGGACTAGCTGGGAGATTGGAGAGTCAGCCCAATTTCCCTGAGCCATTTTAATTCCTTCTAAAATGAGAATCTTGATAGAATGCACCAACCCTTCCCGTTGCCATGAGCACCAGATGAAACCTCTGGAAAGCCCCAGAAGAACACCTCAAGCCTGGTGGGGTCAGGACACCAGCCCCTGGAGTGTGAAGGATTGAGGTCAGCCTCAGAAAGTTCCACATTCCTGCCTGGGCATCCTCCAGATGGGTTTACCGGGTAGCTTATTGACAAGGATACAAGACAGGAAATAGGACCTCTTCTTCAGGCGCACAGACCGCTTGTTGGAGAGGAAATCTGTCTGTCCTCACAACATCCAGTGCTTTCCCCTTGTAGTCTGAGGATTTGTTCACAGCTGCTGCTTGTTCCCAGCAGCTTTTAGTGGACTCAGCACGGTCTTCCCAGCGCGGCCTGTGTTGCTGGGAAAGGCCAGGGTCGAATAGCACCACCACCCCTCCCTTTCCCTTCGCCTTCACTGACCTTCAGCTTCTGCATCTGTGAAATGGGTTACTAAAACCCAGTCCGGCACGATGGTGGTGAAACTTTAATCATATCCTCTGTAAGCAAGCTCTCTGTGCTAATTAGTGCTCAGTTAATCATGACCTTTCATCTTGGCCTGTTAATTGAGGTGGCCACACCCCTTAGCATAAGGGTGAAACTCCTAACAAACAGACTTCTCAGCCTTCCCGCATGCCCAGGATGCCCTGCGCCACGCCCTCCCCTCCAGCGGACAGGGTCTGCAGGCTCTAGTTTCCAGGACAGCGTTGGGAGGTATGAGCCTCCCAACCGTGTCCTCACTGTGATGGTGATAAAGTGCCCTGTGGGGGGCGCTGTGGCGTAGGAAGGGCAGCGCTTTGGAGCTAGGCCCATCTGAATAGCATCCAGTGTCCACTGCTTGCTGGAGTAAGGACACCTTAATTAGCATTTCTGAGACCCAGGTTTCTTACCTGTAGAACAGTCTCAAAAAAGCCCTGCTTTACTGGGGTCCTGTGGAGGTTAAAAAAACGACAGCTTGAAGAGGTTTTGCATAGAATTGGTGCTCAATAAATGGTAGCACCCTCTCATCCTTGTCAAATGTACAGGTGTAAAGGACTATTGTTTTAAGAAGTTGTCTCAATGTTTTTGGCTTCTGGCCTCTGCAATTCAAGATGGCAGCCTGTGCCCCAGCTGGAGCTGTTCCTGCCATTGTGTTTTCCTTCTTTCCCGTCAGCAGAAAGTGGTGCCTGCTTCCGCACCCTGCCAGCTGGCAGGGAGGAAAGGATCACCCGTCCTCCTGCAGAAGGGCACTGGCCCTCCATGTTTAATGTTCACGGCTCCTCCCGATGGGTCCCTCCCAGCCTGGTGCTCTCAGTGCCGGACAGGGCAGGACAGCCGGGTCCAGTACCACTGCCTCACGTGCCCCCAGCACGTACTGGGTTTCATGGGTAGGACTGGAGAGAGAGGAGCCCGGGCCCTGTAGTCATGCCCAAGCTCACATCCCAAGCTTGGTGACCTCTTTGGGCCAGTTGCCTAAGCTATCTGTGCCTCAGTTTACTCATCTTTAAAACAGAGGTGGCAGAGATGATAGTAACTCCCTCATATGATTTTTTTTTTTTTTTGTAATGAAAACTGAGTTTTACAGGCAAAGTGCTTCGTCTGGTGCCTGGCACATGGTCAATGGTTAATAAATGTTAGCTATTTGCTTACTTTAGTCATATCATCTCTCTTGATCCTCGTGAGCTGCCCAAGAGGCAAGCAGGACATGTGTTGTGTATTCTTTCTCTAGATAAGGAAACTGAGGCTGAATGTTTCATGATCGGGGTCCCCCAGGAAGGAGTGGCTGGGCCTGCATCCCTGCAAGACAAGCCTGACAACAGTGTCTACTCCACTACTTGACTGTGTCCAGACACTTCCACAGGCCTGCCTACAGGTCTACTGAATCAGAATCTCTCTCTTTTTTATTTTTGCTTTTTAGGGCCACACTGGTGGCATATGGAGGTTCCTAGGCTAGGGGTCTAATTGGAGCTGTAGCTGCTGGCCTACACCACAGCCACGCCAGATCCGAGCCGCATCTGTGACCTACACCACAGCTCACAGCAATGCTGGATCCTTAACCCACTGAGCGAGGCCAGGGATCAAACCCGCAACCTCATGGTTCCTAGTCGGATTCCTTTCCGCTGCGCCACGATGGGAACTCCTGAATCAGACTCTCCAGAGGCAGAGCCTGGAAGTCTGTATTTGTGCAATGCTTCTTAAGGAATTCTGATGGCCAGTGTTGGAGGCACCATCTGCATCTACAGACACTCAGCCCACGGTGTCATTCCAGGGCCGGGGCACAGGGCAGGAGCTCCAGCAATGACAAACAACTTCACAGCCAGTGGCCCAGGCGGACAATGCTGTCCACATGTTAAGTAGGAGCTCACTGAGATGTGGGTGAAGGAAACGGTCGCTTTCAGGCAGCGCAGATTTTTTCCAGGTCATTGGATTTCTTTCTGGATTAAATAACCTCATTACATATTACGGGCTCTGTGGAGAAAGTCTCTTTGCACTGAATTGAGACATTCTTTGTCAAGATAGTATGTTTGGCCTGGACACAGCTAATTGACAGGAGGTTGCCAAAGCCAGAGTGGTCCCTTGCAAAGGGCCCTGGGCGCACAGTTGTTTCAAAATTGCACAGCACCCTGCCCTCCATAGCCCATTCTCCCTTGCACGGGGAGAGCTGTCTCTCCCTGGGGGAACACACCATTCACCCTGCATTTCGTCTGACTCTGATCTGACCTAGTCATTGAGAGGACTGGAGCCTTGGGGGTCTCCTGGAAACCCAGGGGCCCAGACTCACAGGGCAGTGCTGATTTTGAAGGCTACATTTATCACCACGTAACTTCAGTTCCCAGGGTGGGAAGAAAACGCATTATGGCTCATTGGTTTCCTTCTTCCATCAGAGTCGGGAATTGATTCTCCAAAGACACGCCCTGGGGACCTTTCCTCTGGTGTCCTGGAGTTGCTGTATTGGTGGTGGCTCAGTACATGGGCCAAGGATCAGTCTGCCTGGGTTCGAGTCCAGGTCCTGATACCCACTAGCCCTGTGTTCTTGGGCAAGCAATTACAGTTGTTTTAAGCCTGATTTTCGCTAAAGAGAAATAAGAAGACTAACCTTGTCCGTGAGGGTTCAGTGAGGTGACCCAGAAAAAGTCGAGTCACATGAAAGGCAGAATAAATTTTTTTTTGTCTTTTGTCTTTTTAGGGCTGCACCTGTGGCATGTGGAGGTTTCCAAGCTAGGGGGCGAATCGGAGCTACAGCTGCCAGCTACGCCAGAGCCACAGCAATGCAGGATCCGAGCCGCATCTGCAACCTACACCACAGCTCACGGCAACGCCGGATCCTTAACGTACTGAGTGAGGCCAGGGATCGAACCTGTGTCCTCATGGACGCTAGTCAGGTTCGTTAACCACTGAGCCACGACAGAAACTCCAAAAGGAGTAAATGTTAACTGTCACAGTTACCTCATGTGTTGAGTTCAGTGGTGCATTGGAGGGAAGATGGGGCAGTTTGGAGACTAACTCTCTACAGGCAAGTTAAGTGGTGCATTATTCAGTTTACTCAGTGACAGGTTATCGCGCCTCAGGTGCACAGAACACCGGGCTGGCACCTAGGCTGTGCTGCAGAGCTAGTGAATCCCTTGCCCACTGCAGTCAGGAGCCCGACGTTAACCGCGGTCAGCACAGTTTGCAAGAAGTGGCAGCAAGGTGGAAAACGGGAGATGGCGAGAGGAGCAAGCTGTTGGTGGGGAGACCCTTCTCGAGCTTGGGTGGCTGGGGAAGCTTTGAGACTGTTCAGCTGAGACCTGAAGGAAAAGAAGTTGCTGGTTAAGTTGAAGCATGGGGGGAAAAAAGCTTTCTGAGCAGAGGGCAGAGTCCCCAAGGAGGAACAGAGCTTGGTGTGTTGGGGAAAACTAGAGAGTGAGGGAAAGGAGGCCAGGCAGGGCTGGAGTTGTGGCAGGGGCAGCTTGGGCAAGGCCGGCTGGGCTGAGCTGCCAGGAGAGGCAGTGGATGGGGCAGCGGCGGGCTGGCCAGGGTGCCTGAGGAGGGAGGAGAGCTGCAGTGGGCAGTGGTAAGGGGCTGCTCTGACTGCCTTGTGGGGACTAGAGGGACCGGGGGCAGGAACGCAGCAGGGAGGCTGAAGGAGTGGTTCCTGGTAGACCCAGGGTAACACGCCAAATATCACCCTGTGTGCTCAGCCCAGTGCTGAGCTCTTGGGGGCAAATCCTGATCCAGGCAGTGGGTTCTCTCTCTCGGTCACAGTCCCGGCTGCACCTGTACTTTGACGCCCAGCCCACCTGAGCTCCCTCACCACTCCTCTGCTCACAGAGGAATCGAGGCCCTCTCTATGTGTTTTTCCAGCCAGGAAAAGTCCAAGCTGCATTTCCCATCAAGCACCCCCTTACTTCCTGCGTGGCCTGCTCTGCTCATGTCCCTCTTATGTAAATCTCCCTGAAGCAGAGTTTCTCTCTTCTTTCCTGAGCATTTCCTGTCTCCGCTTCAGTTTTTCCTCTGGCTGCTCCAGCAACGTCAGGACCTGTTTTCTGTTTCCCACTTCTCATCTGTGCCCTGCTTGCCTACTTATCTGTGACTTGAATGTAGGTCACAGTCATCCCTGGTTCTGCACTGTTGTCTGGTCCACTTCTTGTCCCATGGTCGGTGCCAGGTGGAAAAATAGATTCTCGTCACATGGGGTATTGATTGTTCGGTCGTTTCAAGAGGCACAGTTTGCCTGGGCACATAGGAGGTGCCCTTAGTGTAACGAAAGCCTGACTCTTAAGCTCCCCTGACCACTGAGTGGGTCCACCTGTGGACTCTTAAGCTCTTGGGAGGCCCCATGGCCTATGAACTCCCAGAGATGAGCATTTCTTTAAAAAATTCAGAGGGAATATGAGAAAGACAGAAAAAGGGTAGGGAACACATACGGAATGAGAATCAGAATTTTGATTAACAAATCCCCCTAAAAAGTTCCACATGCTGAGATAGTTTCCAGGACACTTTGGCCGTATAATGTGATCTGAAAGTGTGACTCTCACTCCAAAGAACCCTTTTCCGGTTGGGATGTTGGTGTTGGGACAGGTGGTGGTCTTACCCAGACCCTTACTTTGAGTAGAAATCTAAAACTATGAGCTCACTTCCACGGTGTCAACTTGAACTGATGTTTTCCTTTTTCCTTTAGCCTTCCAAAGTCCAGCTGCCTTACAGAACTTGGAGGCAGCCGTTTTATAACTCTGGGTTGAGCTGTTTTGAATCTACTTCATTATATTCTTGCTTGTCAGTCAGTCATCACTGGCTGCCCTCTGGGCGTTAATAAATCCTTGACTACAGTGACAAGGAGGCAGGCAGCTGTGGAATGCACAAGAAGTTGGGCTCACAGTATGTCAGAGCTGGAAAGGTGCTAGAGATCATCTGGCCAGTGGTTCTGAATGCATTTAATCATAGAATTCCTGGCCAAACAGAATCTTACTTGGAAGCCCAATATGGGAGTTTCCGTCGTGGCTCAGTGGTTAATGAGCCCAATTGGCATCTGTGAGGACGCAAGTTCGATCCCTGGCCTTGCTCAGTGGGTTAAGGATCTGGCGTTGCTGTGACTTGTGCTGTAGGTCATAGACACGACTTGGTCAGGGGAGCTTGTTGCTGTGGCTGTGGTGTAGGCCAGCGGCTACAGCTCCTATTCGACCCCTAGCCTGGGAACCTCCATACGCTGCGGGTGTGGCCCTAAAAAGACAAGAAGATCAAAAAAAAAAAAACCCCAAAATGTTCAAAAAATAAATCAGGGTTGATCGGGCTGAAATAGAGTGAGGGCCTCTTGGCCATAGACTTCTTACCTCAGCTGTTTGCTGAACATTTTCAGAATCCAGAGCTGTGTTTGGAAACCACTGTCAATCCAGACAAGGGAGTAACTTTCCCAAGTCACTGAGGCCCTTAGAGACGCATGGCTTAAGAGGGAAACACGAGCTAGCGACTTCCCCCGGACTGAGGTCCGACACTCTGGACTCCTAGCTCAGTGCTGTCTCCTGTACGTTGAGCTCCCTGTCTCCAGCAGTGAGTGTCCACTGGCCCTCAGCGTGGAGGGTCTCCAGGAGAAGGAAGGGGGGACCGTTCACTCTGAGATCCCCCGTGATGTTGCCGAAGCATTAGGCCTGCTTTTCCTCCCCGCCCCTCCAGTGGAATCACTGGTGGGAATGAGTCACGAACTAAGGGTGCCGCAGGGAAGACTCACTCTTTAAGGACCCGCAGATATAAATGAATGGAAACTGAGTCTCAGTGAAGATGGAACCAGGCCTGGGCTTCGTTAGGTGGTGGGTAGGAGTCATAGGATAAGGGTGTGAAGGGCTGGCAGATGCCCCACACCCTACTTGCTGCTTCTGCATTTGAGGGTGAAGAGTAAGTTATTGCTAAGTTTGGCAGCATAACAGACAGTCCCCAATCTCAGCGACTTACAAAGCTTTTCCTGTGTTGCATGTGGGTTGCACGTTG
The DNA here is from genome assembly GCA_004024745.2 of Catagonus wagneri. Lineage (NCBI taxonomy): Eukaryota > Metazoa > Chordata > Mammalia > Artiodactyla > Tayassuidae > Catagonus > Catagonus wagneri. Next base: position 34,860,649 of record PVHT021183666.1, read on the forward strand.
ACCACAGTTCTGCTCCAATGCATTTCTCATTCTGCGACATGCATTTATTGTGGTGGAGAGGCGCTAGAGGCTCTTTAGTCACATTTGCATAGTCACATTTAAAACTTCCGCTCAGACCGGGCATACCTCACGTCTTCTAACATTGCATTGGCCAAAACAAGTCATGTGGCAGAGTGGGCTGGGGCCTTTATAAGTCACAAGGCAAGAGGAGGGAGGATGTAGAATTCTCCTACAGACAAGGGTGAAGATAGTGAGTAGTTGTAAACGAGTGTGGCCTACCACAAGGGGTGATTGTGGAGGTGGTGGTGGAAGATGAATAAGTTGCTTATTCCTGTAGGACGTAAACTTTGGAGATAGTAAGATCCTTTAAGATCTCTGGATCCCAGCTCCTGAACTCAAATAAGAAGTGTAGGGAGTTCCCGTCGTGGCGCAGCGGTTAACGAATCCGACTAGGAACCATGAGGTTGCGAGTTCGATCCCTGGCCTTGCTCAGTGGGTTAAGGATCCGGTGTTGCCGTGAGCTGTGGTGTAGGTTGCAGATATGGCTTGGATCCCGCGTTGCTGTGGCTGTGGTGAAGGCCGGTGGCTATAGCTCCTGTTAGACCCCTAGCCTGGGAACCTCCATATGCCGTGGGTGCGGTTCTACATAAAGGCAAAAAGACAGGGGGAAAAAAAAAAAAAGAAGTGTAAGCGGCTTCTCTCAGAGCACTGGTTGCCAAGTGATGTCATTTATCTTTGGGGTGGGGGTGGGGGACTACCGTTTTCCTTTTCCTTTCCCAGGAGAGGATGTGGGCCTCAACTAGCTTGCAGAGGCCTTGATGGGTGTCCTCTGTTGGGGCTGGCCAGGTTTGGTACCCCAGAGAAGCCCAGAGAACTCACTGACCGGCATTGCTCCAAGGCCATGTTTGGCAGGAAAGTGGGAGAATGGGAGGGCTGAGTGGCTATTTTCTCTACTCTCCCCTCACCTCCTTCCAGGAATTGTGTTATGTTCTTTATGGTATTGCTTTGACAGATGGAAAATCAAACCTGAAGCTCTTTGAGATACTGGGCCTCCAAACAACAATTTCCCAGTGGAAATCAATGAATTCCTACCTTAATGGAGGTGATAGTATTTTTCATGGTATTGATCACCAATAAGTTAAGAATTAGGAAATCACCCTGCAGTGGGATCATTGGAGACTCAAATTTGGGTTACTTGGGAAAGTGCTGCTGCCAGCCTTTTTAACAGTGCCAGCAGCTCCTGGCTTAGCAGAAAGCATAACACCAAGCACCTGAGGGGTCTGGGTGGCCTTTGATCAGACAGAGAACGCTAAAGACTTCCTTCCTGCAGCAGCTGCTCTTGAGTCTGTTGTCTGCAAAAAATCGCACGACTGGGACCACTCAGGGCTCTCAGAGATGCTGCTTCTTTCACAGGCTCTGAGGCCCAGTGTCAAAAGCAAACTGGTCTCCAGGCTGTTGGGTGAGGAAAACAAGAATTCAGACACAAAACGTCCTGAGAAAGAGCCAGGAAGCTGTACTTATTTTTGCATTCAAATGACCTTCCCTCGTATTGCAGAACTAATCAAGAAAACTAAGATGCATGATCCTAAGTGTACCACATCCACTCTGCAGCAGGGCAAGCCTGTGCTAGGTCAGCACGCAGAGAGCTCCGGAGGCTGGGGGAATCCAGAGTGTCTGTTCATGAAGACCTTTGGTTCCTCTGAAGCTACTCCAGTTTCTGCTTTTCCTGCAAACATTTTGTTTTGAAGAATTTCAAAATTATAAAGAAGTTGCAAGATGAGTACGAGGAACATCCATATACCCTTCACCATTCCTAGTGTTTTGCCACGTTTGCCTTATCTGTCTTTCTTCAAATACTTATTATTTCCCTGATCCACTGGAGAATTAGTTATAAGCTTTATGCTCTCTAAATACTTGAGTGTATGTCTCTTAAGAACAAACATTCCCCTGCAGAACCACAGTATACTTGGCACACTCAGGAGAATGAACGTCAGTACAGTACCATTATCTGTTCACATTTCCCTGCTGGGCACGAGGATGGTCTTTATAGCAGGGGTCAGCTCTAGGGGCCAGTCCTGCCCGCTGCCTGTTTTCCTAAGTGAAGGTTTTCTTGGAACACAGACACACTCTGTCACTTGCATATTATTTATGGCTGCTTTTGTGCTCCAGCTGCAGAACTGAGTAGTTGTGACAGACACTGGATGTCCCACCAAGCCTGAAATATTTACCATCTGACCCTTTAAGAAAAAGAGTGTTCACTCATGTATTACTAGCATTTGTGTCATCCACGATCCGATGAGGCTCATACTTTACATATATTTTATTTAAAAAAAAAACGTATAAATGATTCCTAACTCATGAACATTCTTTATAATGTAATGCCAACAGACTCCCTGTTGGAATATAAGCAGACATGGAGTATGTAAACTTGAAACAGTTTTAAACGTGACTGTGCATTTGGCTCAGGCTGTTGCTCTTCTCAGCACCATAAAGCAGGTGTGTTTTAGAATGAGGAAGTAAATGGGGCAGAACCATGGCCTGACACCCTAAGACTTCATGAGCTGCTTCCTGTACCATCCTTTCCCGTCATGTCTCTGGATAAGCTGACTCCGTGGAGCTGCTTGATGTAGTGACATGAAGCATTCATGCCCCATGTATCTTTGCTCCTGCAGTTTCCTCTGCCTGGAATGCCTCTCCACACTTTGACTTTGAAACTTTAGTGCGAGTGTCACCTCTTGGAAGCCTCCCAAGCTTTTCTCATTTCCCATTCCTAAGATCCCTTCACCCACCATCTGGTTGTCCAGACTCCGGAGACCCACTGGATTTTCCGTGATCGCAGCACTTATCACACTAGTGCATTGATTCGCTTTCTGTTGTTTTACCTGCTTGTTTGTGGAGGCCTTGAGGACAGAGATTATGGCTTATTCATCCATGTCTCTTGGGTGGCTAATATAAAGACCTAACATGCTCAATAACTGCTGATTAAATGAAAAGATCTTTCCATGGCTTAAGGGTTTCTGTCTTATTCCCAGGCCACTTTGGGGGATTTCTGCGCCTTTATTCCTCCTGCTCTTCCCCTCCCAGAGCCTGTGATTAGGTACTTACTCATGGCTGTGGTTGCAGATTTCCAAGTGGCCTTAGATCATTCCAACGCAGGGGCTGAAATGGCAAGAGATAGAAAGAGGAGAGCAGGGCAGACCACTGAGGCCATTAGCCTCTGTAGCCAGGAGTTCGCCACCTCTGGCCCAGACTGTGACAGTCACTGGTGATGGCTTAGAGTTGGGGTTCCCAGCCAGTGCTGTGAGAGAATGACTGAACAGACGGAGCTCTGAGTGTGCTGAGCACCGTCTCACTTGATTCTCAGAGATTCCTGTGCAGAGGGCATTGTCCTCATGCTTCAGGTCAAGAAACTGAGGCACAGAGAAGGTAACGACATGGTTAGGAAGTGTCTGAGCTGGGGCAGACTGCTGTGTGATTCCAGAACCCCCCTCCTCATTCCCTGCCTTTTACTCTGTGTTCCCTTGGAAGGGGTGGTGTGCTCCTGGTGCCCCAAGTTTACACTCTGAAGGAATTTATTGTCTTAGGCAGTGTTGGAAATTGGAGCTGTAGTCTAGATCAAGCTGTCCAGTAGAACTTTCTGTGATGATGGAGATGTTTTCAATATGCTGTGTTCAATACAGTATCCAGTAGCCACCTGCCACTTTTGAAGACTTGAAATGTGGCTAGCACAACTTATTTAATTTTAATCAGCATATTTAAACTTTAATAGCCACATGTGGCTAGTGCCTGCCACATTGGATGGTAGAGAGTAGATAAATGTTGGCCGAGTACATTCTGTGTAAATGTGCAGTGTGGGTTGGCTAGCAGTGGACTTCTCCTTGGGCTAGCATGGTCTTCATAGAAAAGTCGGCATTAAATTTCAAACAACTTGATTAGCGACCAGTTTGTTCTGGAATGGGGCCTGCCTGCCCTGCCGCCACCCCAGTGAGCTGGGACAGTTTTCAGGTTTGCATTTGCGGCAAATGAATCTTCCAACCCTGAAACAAGGCAGAGGAAAGGCATGGGGCTGTGGGGAAGACAAAAAGGGAGCCGTGGAAGAGCGGACCCGAGGGACCAGAGTGGCAGAACTGTTATGTATTTACTCTAGTTCCACTCCTCCAAGTGCTTGCATCCTTCCAGGGATTTGAAAATGCAAGACTGGATTTGGGTTCGCAGCAGGAGTTCACAGCAGAGGGTAGACTCCCAAGAACAGGCCTGTCCTGTTAGGGCCTGGAATGGGGCCCCAGCAGAGAAGTGTGCTACATCTTAAGCTGGGCCGTTCCACTGGAGGCAGTCTACCTCGTGGTTATAAACCTGCGCTTTGGGGCCACACACCCTGGTGTTAGAGCTTACAAGCTCTGTGACCTGGAGCAAGTTACTTCACCTCTTTGTGCCCAAATTTCTCCAACTGTATCATGGAGCTAATGCTGCTACCTAACCGTGGGGACTATTGTAAGGGTTCAACAAGCTGACCCACCTTTAGCCCGTGCCTTGCTTAAAGTCAGCAGCCAGCAGATTTTTGCTGGTTTTAGAGTGTGCGTTCAGCCACAATGTTTCCAGTGTCAGATCCGCAGAGCCTTTTGTGTTCTGCCCTCTACTCTTTCTTTTCTGTCTGCACTGGCAGTTTTTTTGCTTTCAGAACTCAAAATACTTTTGGGAGCTTTGCAAGAATTTGCTCCCAAATCCTGGGAAAGGATGTCTGTCTTCTCATCTCATCTCCCTGTCTCTGGATATTTATAGTTCTGGATAGAAAAAGAGTTGCTTTGATTTCTCAGAATAGTTTCCACAAAAGTGTGGTGCTGGGGAGGCTGGGCTATGGGGAGATCGAGTGTGTGTTGTAATTGGCCTCAGATCCTGCGTTTGAATCCCACTTGCTAGCTGTATGACCCTCACCTCCAGTCACAAGCTATGTAAATAGTCTGAGCCTCAGTTTCCTCATGGGTGAACTGGGGACGGCGAGATAGTCAAATGAGATAATACACATGGCTGTGCTCAGCCTGCTGCCTGCACGTATAAGGCACCGTGTCAGTTGAATTTGAGCCCTTAAATCCTTTGTCTGCTTAAATGTTCAAACTCTTAAATAGGAAGTTACTTGGGAGCCCTTCATGCCGGGGCTCTCAGCCGGAAGCTGTGCAGTTATGCAATGAAAGACAGCCTAGCTGTCTTCCCAGCTCTTGGCTGTTCCTCTACCACGCGGCCATATTTAGACTTTTGAAACCAAGCTTCTAGAAAGGACAGACTGCAGGCTGAGCTGAATTCACGCTGTGGGAGCAAAGTCGGGAAGAGCCCAGTCCCCAGAACCCAAAGGTGCAAGCCCGTAGCCACATGCTGACTCAAGGAGGGCAGATTTGGACATTACTCTGCGAACCAAGGGGCATCAGAAGGCCCCCCGCTGCCGGGTGGGGTTGGGGTCCAGGAGACAGCTGCTGGGCTGGACAGGGGTTCTCATTTGCAGGGCGAGACTGAGCAGGAAACATCAGGAGAAGACGGCAAATTGTAGAAGGCAGGGAGAGCATGGCCTGCAGAGGAAACAGGGCAGTTCCTGCACCTCCGTCTGTGACCCTGAGGACCTCAAGGGACCGATTGAAGCCTCAGGCAGGGGGTGTGGAGGGAAGGTCTGGACCCCAGGCCAGGCAGATCCGAGTCCCAAGTGTGTTCGGCTGCTTTCCTTCATGTGACCCAGGTTAAATTGCCAGCCCCCAGGTGCCCATCATTAAAATTTTGATAAACTTAATATGTAATTGACTCTTTTTCCCTGTGGATTTTCATAATAAAAAACACATCATTTACTTATCTACCAACTTATTTAGCCATTTGCAGAAGTCCATGTGAAGCCTTCCGCGGAGCTTTGAGACCGTGCTGTGTGCCCTGAGGTTGATGGGGGATGGAGGCTGGCTTGGCGGGGATGGTGGTGGTGGTGGCAGTTTCCAGAACAACTCCTGAGGTCCCAGTTTTGCCTCCTAGCAGCCCTTTATTAAAGAGAAGAGGTTGGAGGGGGGCATTTAGATGGCCTGGCCAGCACCCTGGCTGCTGTGTGACTGTGGCAGGTCCCATCAGCCCTGTGAGCCGTGGCTTCCTCATCAGGACATGGAGGTGATAACACTTGCCCTCTCTGAAGACCTGCGGTGAGGTGAAATGTGATGGCGGTAGTGCCATTGCTGTTAGCCACCTGTCTTCCCTGTTCTGACCTCCCCTTTCTACACAGAGGCTCCCCTTGCCTGACAGGGGAGCCCCCTTGGCTTCCCCTTGCCCGACCCTGCCTGACAGCCTCTCATCCCCTCAGGGCTTGGGAGCTCGAGCTCTCTGGAGGTACCACCTTGCTTCACTGGAGAAACCATGCCCGTCATCCCTGGAAGGCGTCGTGGAAGATCTCTGGGCTCAGCTCAGCACTAAAATTTATCACCTTCTCCACTCCCACTGCCAAGCTGGACCAGAAAGCATTCCCTCAGAAAACTGTGTACTGTTAGGATCCGGTGTGGCCGTGAGCTGTGGTGTAGGTCACAGATGCAGCTTGGATCTGGCATTGCTGTGGCTGTAGCGTAGGCCGGCAGCTGTAGCTCCGATTCGACTCCTAGCCTGGGAACCTCCATATGCCGCGGGGGTGGCCCTAAAAAGAAAAAAAAAGAAAGCTGTGTACTTTTGAAACGAATAAAGGAAGGAAACCATCTTTACTGGCCATTTGGTTTTTGCCAGATTCTGCCAGGGGTTTTTACATCTGCTTTTTTACTTAACCTTTACCCCTGTCTTGTAGAGTAGATATTGCTATACCCATTTTGCTAACTGGGGACCTCTGTGTCAGGAAGCTTATGTAACTTACCCCAGGTCAGCTGACTTATAAATGGCAGTGCATGGCTTTGAATACAGAACTGTACGCTTCCTCTGTCTATAGTATAGAACTTTGCAGAAGTGTTGATTTTTGGTCCCAGATACAGAGTTGCAGGTAGGGTTGTACGTGGAGTGAGAAAGGCTTTCTCTAGGGCTGCCATGCAGAGAACGTGGCTGTGCTCACAAGGAGTCCAGATCACCCTTCTTCTTCCTTCTCAAACCTCCTCACCTCCCAGCAGTTTCAAGGCTGCTGTTTCTTCATGGATTTTTAATAAAAATGATGAATGAACCAAGAATTGATGAGAAAAGGCAAATGGTGTTTGGGATGTGCATTGTTCTAATAAAATGTATTTTTCACTGTAGATCTTGAGTGACTTTTTCGCTCAAATGCCACATGGGAAGAAAAGTTAGATAAAATGAGTTTCCCATGGTAGAAGTGTCAACCAGGGAGCCTGTGTGGGACAGAACCCTCAGGTAGCTGATGTAAACTTTGTCACCTCCCCGGTGGCAGAGTTGTGGCATGTTATGCCAATGAAGGCTTCCCCAAGGAAGAGCTGGCAGGAATTTCAGTAGCTCTGCTCCCTGGAGACCTGATCGGGCCTGGCGGGCCAGGGCAGTGGTTCCTCATCAGCACTTGCCTGGGGGTCAGGCAAGCAGGGCACCAGCTGCTTGGCTGAGGTCAGTGCCTCATTTGGTGAGCTGGCCTCCATCTCCTAAATCACTGCACCTGACATGGAGCCTGGAGCCTGAGCTTAGGAGCTGGGTCCTGGGGCAGAGCCCTTTCTAGCTGAACTCCTTGTTGGCTCTGCAGGAAGTTTCTCCCATGGGAGGGCCTCAGAGGGCTTGCCCTGATCTGAAGTCCCCAGGGATACCTGCTTGTTTTGGACCTTAAAGATGTTGCCATCACTTGGTGGGTTGCCTTCCAGATATAAAGTTATTTTCTTCTCGAATCTACCTCCCAGCAAGTGCTTTGTTGTGATTCAGAAAGATCTTGTGACACTATTCTGTTCCATTCCATTGTTTCATTGCATTCTGTTCTCTCCCATCTCATCCCAACCCAAGCCATCACATCCCATCCCCCCATCCTGACCCATCTCATCCCAACCCATCCCATCCCATCCCATCCCGATCCATCCCAACCCATCTCATCCCATCCCATCCCCCCATCCCAATCCATCCTGACCTATCTCATCCCATCCCCCCATCCCTACCCATCCCATCCCCACCCATCTCATCCCAGCCCATCCCATTCCCCCCATCCTGATCCATCCCAACCCATCCCATCCCATCTCATCCCAACCAATCCCATCCCATCCTATCCCTCTCCATGCTTTAAACAGTCATGAATTGTACTCAGTTCCAGGTCCTGTTCAAAGTATGGGGGCACAGAGGTGATCAAGACTAAGCCTCTGCCTTTATGAAGCTCTCCCTCTAACAAGGGAAATAAGTACACAATTCTACATGGTACCGATGATAAAAGGAGGGGCTGGTGGCCCTGTTTCCCCTGGACAAAGTCACCTCAGTCATAAATATCCCAGGAACAGAGGCAGGGGAAAAGAACGTGAGGGAGGGAGTAGTCAGGGAAGGTTCCTTGAAGGTGATTATTGGGTTGAATTTTCAAAGGGTGAATAGGATTTTAATAAGCAAACAGCAGATCTATAAACTAGCACTTAAATAGAATTTTCTAGGTGCTGAGCTACGTTCCTAACATTTTATATATTTTAATTCATTTATTCCTCGTAATAGCCTGTGAGGGAGGTGCTCTTATTGCCTCCATTTTCCAAACGAGGAAGCAGAGGCACAAAACGATAGTTTAGTAAGTGCTGGAGCCGGGGTTCAAACTCTGGCAGTCTGTGGCTTTAATCACCATGCCTCATGGCCTCTCTAGCAAGACAGGGAGGACATTCCAAACACGGAAGTGAGAATTGGCACTGTCCTTGATCTTGGGGACCATATGCAGGGTCTCCAGGGACCCCTCCTCATACAGTGTAGCTACTGTTATTTTTTTCTCCAGGGAGTCAGTCTCCTCAAGGCACACTGTCCATGTTCTTGGCCACGGAGGAGCGGCAGGAACTGTTGCCTCTTTCCTCCACCTCCGCTTGCTTTCCTGCCAGGGAAGCTGGGTAAATTCAGCAGCTCCTCAGCTGCTGGGGCTCCAGGCCAGGAAACTCTGAGCCTTTCATCTCTGACATTTGCTGAGAAGGTGGGGAATGCTGCACAGCTCTGGCTCCAGATGTGACGCACGGCCATTCTTGCTGCTCCTTGCCTCACGCCTGGAGTACTCCCAGCCCCAGCCCCAGGGGCAGTGCTGCCTCTGCCCAGTGCCCAGCCTCCCTGAAGCATACAAGCTGGGATGTTTGTAAGCACTCAACAGTAGGGCTTAGACATTCTTTCCTCCCTTGTCTTTCTAGACAAAACCCAGTGTCCCACACATCTGTTACAAGGTATGGTCTCTTCCATATTTTAGCACGCCACCAATTGTAAGACAGATCATTGATATTTTTTATTTTTATTTTATTTTTTTGGCTGCACCCATGGCATGTGGAGATTCCCAGGCTGGGGTTGAATCAGAGCTGTAGCCACTGGCCTACACCACAGCCACAACAATGCCAGATCCAAGCCACATCTGCAACCTACACCACAGCTCACGGCAACACTGGATCCTTAACCCACTGAGCGAGGCCAGGGATTGAACCTGCGTCCTCGTGGATCCTAGTCAGATTCATTTCCGCTGAGCCATGAGGAGAACTCCAGATCCTTGATTTAATAATGGTTTCTCAGAGGAAAAAGAAGAAACACTGTCACATTAAAGTCCACATTGATGGGAAGCTTTGTCACCATTTCAGAAACAGTGAAATGTAAAGAGGAAATGGACATCTTAGAATCCAGGGAATGTGATGTCTTCTAAACATTTGGTGGTCAAATGAAGGTACCTGCATGGTGAGAATGTCCAACAAGGGGTCAGGGCTGGCACTGGCTGGCACTGGCCAGGGCAGGGTGGTGGAGATCCACGTCCATCCAGCCGTGCCTCTGCTGCCTACATCTACAATCATTCAGGTCTACTTTGGGGACATTTCAGGTGGCTCAAAAACACTCGCAGCTGAATTAATTCTTTAATTGAGTTTGGCAAAAAGTCAGCTCCTACTTCAAGCTGGGAACTGCTGAACTTGGTGGATGTGCCGGGACCAGCGATAATGATCACCAGGAACCTTGGCACATCTTCTTGGAAGTTGGGTGGTAACTGGAGCTGGCCACGTGGCTTGAGACCAACTTGCCCTGGGAGTCAAGGGACTGGGACTCTAATCCTGGCAACTTCGGATGCATTGCTTTGCCTCTCCGGGTCCTAGATTCCGTTTTGTGTAGTGAGGATGCCAAACAATAATAACAGCAGCTAACAGTTACGAAGTACTTAGACCATGCCACGCATTATTCTGTGCATCTTAAAGTTACTAGCTCATTTAATCCTCACAACAAGCCTACGAGGTAGATACTGTTATTACCTTCATTTTCGTTTTTCAGATGAGTACATGGACGCACAGAGCAGCTAAGTAGTTTTCCCAAGGTCATGTGGCTAGTTAAGTGGCAAAGATAAAAGTCGAATCTAAGCTCTGGTTCAAGGGTCCATGCTATTAACAATAAACGTGCTAGACTGGATCAACAGTTACTGCATTTCAAAAAGTGAACAGGGAGTTCCCACTGTGGCTCAGCAGAAACGAATCTGACTAGGATCCATGAGGACACAGGTTTGATCCCTGGCCTTCTCAGTGGCTTAAGGATCCAGCATTGCCGTGAGCTGTGGTGTAGGTCACAGATGTGGCTCGAATCTGGAGTTGCTGTGGCTGTGGCATAGGTCAGTGGCTGTAGCTCTGATTTGACCCCTAGCCTGGGAACTTGCATATGCCGCAGGTATGGCCGTAAAGACAAAAACATTAAAAAAAACAAAACAAAACTGAACATTACTTAAAAAAAATGTCTAGCATAGAGCCCAAAAATATAACAGATAAATAACAGCCTTTCTGGTTAGACAAGAGTAAGGGTCAGAGGCTCTCTTGTTTGCGGGGACCTGGGGACCCATCTGTGGCATCCTGAGTTCCTTGAAACAATGTGAAAACAGCTGGACTGGGCAATCTTCAAGGGCCACCCAGTGGTAGTATCCTGAGATTATGAGGGTCAGGCACAAGATCAGGCACAAGGTCATGCACCGGGGCCTCTCCAAGACCTGTTGGCCTCCTGGGGAGGCTAATAGTATGGCAAATCTTCTAATATTCTTGAAATATTTGTTCAGCATTTGTTCGTTGGGATCAGGGAGAAATGGATTTTTTAATAATAAAATCTGCAAACCCTTTTCTTTGTTCTTTAGGTTGTAACATGCACTGAACATAACATTGAAGCTAATTTGGGACTATAGTTTACTGCACATTTTTCTGTCACTCATAACTGGATAGTGTTAGTCACTAATATTCGCTAAAGATGACAGTAGCTTACATTGACACATCATAGTGTTTGCTCCCTGCACACAGGCTTTACTCCTTTCAGAAGGTTGGTTGACTCTTCTGCTAAGTTCAAAGCTACAGGCTGTTGCCATCGTGTGAGTTGGTGGTGTGGTTTGCATTTACATGGTGCAACTAACACATGTGAATTGCAAAAATACTCAACACCAGTAGGAAGGTGGAGCTAGTGAAAAGTCTTATTTTTAAATTAATTTTTTTTCCTCAAGGTCACTCTCTTGCACAGAAGTCTTAGCCTAACTTTTCGCCAGCTACACCCATGGAAACCCAAATTGCCCATGGAAACCCAAATTCACACGTGGTGCTGTATTGCTGATACAAGCTATACTCCAGTGACATTTTTGCAACCCCTGTAGGCATTTTGGGCAACTGTCTGGGCTGCCCTGCCTGAGGTGTAAGGTATGTACTGCACAATTCCAGGGGCAAAAGACAGTATGAATGGCATCCCCTACAGTTTTACTGCCTCATGTACACTGCTGGGCCCTGACGGTTGACTTTTTAACCATGCAATGGAGTTTCACCTTTGCTCCTTACAGTGGAGTTCCACTCTTGCTCCCCAAGAGCATGAGAGCAGGAATCCTGACTTCATCTCTTCCTCTGTCTTAGCATGTGTCCTTAGGCAACTAATGCCCTTCCCTTTTCTGGGTCCCAGTTTCCTTCCTTAAGCCCTGAAGTCTTTACATAAGGTGACCTTTTAGGTCCTGTTAACTCCACGTGATTGACTTGCTTTATCTTTGAACTTGGCACTGATGGTCTGCTGATTGTCTGGTGTCAGCTTATATCTGAACTAGGTTACAGGCTTTAAGGAAATGAGAGAAAGCAAACCAGATTAATATCCAGGTGATCCTGCTTTGCATTCTCCCAGATCTTAGCCTTTTCTGTTACATGCTGAAATTCTTTGAAGGAGAGGTCATCTCTCTGAGAAAGAGTCCCCTCGGCCCAGGAGAGGTGCCTCCCTAACCAGGCCCTTCCATCCTGTCATGGGCTCAGTCCCTCGGTCTGAGGAGCTCCAGCCAAGGAAGCCATGCTGGAAGCCTTCACTATTGCCTTGCTGCTCTAGTGATTCTGCTCAGGAATGAGGTAAATCTAACAGGAGATGTCCTTGGTGGCTATGTTAGTTTCTTAAGGTGGTTATAACAAAGTACCATAAAGTGGTGATTTAACTCAATGGAAATTTTTTTCTCTTATAGTTCTGGAGGCTAGAAGTGCAAAATCAAGATGTTCTGTAAGGCCATACTCTCCCTGCAGGTTCTAGGGTAAGAAGGCTTCCTTCCTTCTCCCCAGCTTCTGGTGCTTGTCAGCAATCCTTGGTGTTTCTTGGCTTATAGATGCATCACTGCAACCTCTGCCTCCATCTTCACAGGACCTTCTTCCCTGTGTGTCTCTGCATCTGTTTTCTCTTCTTATAGACTTCAGTCATTGAATTAAGGCCCACCCTGGTTTAGTATGACTTTGCTTTACCTAATTATATTTCCAAAGACCATATTTCCAAATAAGGTCACATAGATGGACGTTAATGGGGCGGGGGGTGGGGGAGAGACGGGGGACACTGTTCAACTGCATAGCAGTCTGTCTGGGCTCCTAGTGCTCAAATCACCCCTGGTGTCATTCTCCTAGACTCTCTCATGGGCACCACCACAGGTCTGCACTCCAGAATTAACTTCCTTTCTCTCTTTAGAAACTGGAGCTACAGGATGGTTGATGCTAACCTCTTGACTTTCCTCCTGCTCTATAGAACTCATTAAAGACCATTCAGATGGGTCTGGTCATTCATTGGCACGTTCCCTTAGTGCCCCAAATTCATCCCAGGCAGGAGGTGTGCCTTGTTTAGGTAACCAGGTGCTGTCTTGCATCTTCTTGGACCACCTTGAGTTTCTGTTTGTCAACAAATAGTTATTGAGAGCTTGCAGTTTACTAGGAATGTGTTATCCCTGTAGATAAGTAAAGACCCCACGAGACAGGCATAGCTTATGGACCAGGAAAGCTTCTGAAGTCTTTCAGTGGCAAAGAATGGGTGATACGTAAAAGTCTGTGGACAGATGGGGCAAGGGAGGCAAAGGGCTGCTTGTCTCTGGAGTCTCCAGAGGGACTATGAGTCCTCTCCTCCCTCGGCCCCAAAAAGTATCATGTCCCCCGGTTCTCCTCTTCCTTGTAGGACTACAGGGCTTCTGGGAGTCTGGGAGAGGTCTGCTTGAGTGGGTTCGGAGGTGCGGAAGCTGCCCCTGAATATCTCTGCCATGCGTGGGACTGGATCTGTTGGAAATTACATGGTGCAGAGAATGACTTCTCAGCGAATAATTGGATTTCCCTTAAACAAACAGGGCAGTTTTTTTAGTGAGAAACCAGAGTCCAGGTGAGTTTTGTTGCAGGGGATGCTCACCGGGCCTGTGTTCCCACATGCTGACACATGCCCACTCCCCGGGCGCTGCTGTCGTGGTCTGATTCTTCTGGGCACTGGAGCATGGAGTAAGCTGGGGTTAGGGAAGATAAGAACCCTGTTCTTAGCAAATGTTGACACCATGTCAGAAAATGCTCACAAGTGAGGTCTGATAAAAGAGGCCCCTGCAGCCTGCTGGCTGCCAGAAAGGGTGGGGTCCTCGGCGTCGTCACTGGTGAGGAGAGCGTCGGTAGGCAGGGCGCTGGACACGAGGTGGTCAGTGGTCTCTGCCCTTGCTCTTTGCCCTCCCCTGGGCAGCCAGGGCCCCCCTCGGTGTCCTTAGCAGGACTCATCATTAGGAATCTTAGTGCAAATCCTACTGGCATCTTTGAGTCTCAGTTTCCATATCTGTAAAACAGCCATAATGATATACACGTCACTGGGCTGCTGGTAGGATTTAATGGGACTATGATTTCAAAGTGCTAGGAAGGTACCCGCAAGAGCAGACTGGAGGATGACGGATTCCTGACCCACAGGCCACTCCAGCCCAGCACCTGTTCCTCACCCCTGCCTGCTTGCTCCTTCCAGGCCCTTCACCCCCGCTTCCCTATTGGGGGCACATGGACTCCGACAAGCACTGCCAGTAACAGGGCCCTGCAGACCTCCAGTCTGGCTGCTCCTCCCTCCGCGTGAGCACCTTCCACACAGAGGATGTCTGTGGGGGAGATGGGTCTGTATGAGCCTCGTGAGGGAGTCAGGTGCACTCTCACAACCAGCGGCTGAGAGAGCTCCGGTTCCCCAAGCGTGTGCCACATGCCCTAGTTCCACGCCACATCCATGCCATAGAACGCCGTGGATAAAGACGTTTGAAAGTCATTCTTTAGGGTGGACCTAAATATATTATCATAGTCAAGGCTCTGTGACACCTTATAGTGAGAAAGCCTCATTCTCTTTCTGACCAATACCATATGATATCACTTATATCTGGAATCTGATATACTGCACGAGTGAACCTTTCCCTAGAAAAGAAAATCACGGACTTGGAGAACAGACTTGTGGTTGCCAAGGGGGAGGGAATGGGATGGTCTGGGAGTCTGAGGTTATTAGATGTAGACTATTGCCTTTGGGATGGAAAGGGAAGGAGATCCTGCTGTATAGCACCAGTAACTATGTCTAATCACTTGTGAAGAATCTATATATGTATGCTTAACCAGGTCACCACACTGTACAGTTGAAAAACTGACAGAAAACTGTAAACCAGCTATAATGGAAAAATAAAAATCATTATATTAAAAAAAAAAAGCCCCATTCACTTCTAGGGGGTCCCTAGTGCATTGATCACGGGAGAATCCCCCATCCTGCTGTTTTCCCTCATAACACCTGCTGACAGCTGCACACTAGGTCTTTCACAGAAGGCACGTTGGGAAACCTGGACACACAGTTTGTAGATGTTCCCTGAGAGATTTCAGACTGAAGTGCCCCCAGCTGTGCCCCTCCCTCATATGGGCCCCCACTTCTCTGGGACCCCCTTTCCTCATAGTGATTGTGCTTCCCCTAGACCCTAGCTGCTCTTGGAAAAGAGACAGAGCTGAGGGGACCGTTGGGGATGGTTTTTTGGGGGTGAGCTGGGACAGAGGGGTCACCTGGGGAGATATCCAGGGCAGGGCATAGGACAGGAAGGGGAGCTGCCGTAGAGCTGTTGCTGCCACAGCAAATTTGTAGGGCTTCTGGTTGGGGTACCACCTCCAGGGCAGAGCGATGAGCCTGGGCTGAGAGGGACAGTGTCAGTCTCACCAGAGGGGTGGTACCCAGGAGGCTCCATCCCCTGGCCCTTAACAGGTGGACTCATCCGTGGTTGTGAAGTGCTGATAGGGGCCAACGGTATAAAGGGAGAGAGGTAATCAATGTATAATTACTAAAGGATCAGGCAAGACAGAGCCAGGAAGCTTCTGTGTCATGTGCTGCAAATTCAGTGCTCCCTTAGGGCTGTGCCCATGCATTTCGTAGGAGTTAAGTGGATTTCTGGGCCACCTCGCAAACCTGCAATCCAGGGCGTGGCAGGCGACCTCGGCACCCAGCAGTGAACAACTGCAGCTCAGCACAAAGTGAAACTTAGAAGGAGGACTGCTTAGCAGGGCTCAGGAGGGGGAGCTGAGGATGATGGGGGAGCTTGGTGGCCCTCCGTGCTTTCCACGTTTCTCCCTTCTGCTTCGGGTCTTCCATGGGTCTCTCTCAATTTTCCTTATAGTGAGTTTCAAAGGCATTTCCCTTCGCCCAGCTTTCCTTCCTGTCCCCTCTGTGGATTTCCTCTGCCTGTGGGATTCTGGGAGTGTGTGGCTCCAGCTCTGGCTCCATCCATGCCCTGGGGCTGTGAAGGCAGACTTTAGAGGGGCAGCCCTGCTGGCCGGAGAGTGTCTTGATTCCAGTGGACGCTGGCTCTGAGTCTGGACCAGGAAGGTAAATACACACAGACGGGGCCACGTTGAGATTCAGGCAGCAGGCAGGAGAGTCTGCTCAGGGCCTCAGTGCCACCAGTCCTGACTGGGGCCTAGGAGGAGGACCCCAGTCTGGGCATGGGAAGAAGCGTGATGAAGGGGAACCAGTCAGAACTTTAGGGTGGCTCTCAAATTTAAGAATCTATCAGAATCCCTTGGAGGGATTGTTAAAATGCGGATGTCTGAGCCCCAGCCCCTAGACTCTGTGATTCAGTAGGTGTGGAATGGGTGGGGCCGCAGAATTTGCATATCTAGCAGGTTCCCAAGGGATGCTGGGGACAACAGCCTGAGAACCACTGGTCTAGACTAAACTAGGACTAGAAGTAGGTAAACCACAGAGCCGTGACTAGGGGGTAAACCCAGGTACCTAGAGCTGTCCAGGGCTTTGGGAATGGTAGTGACGTCTGCTCCAGGGGCCCGTTGGATGGGAAACTGTAGCCCCTGAACCACTGATCTCAGTCTGTAGTGGCTCAAGAATGTGGGTGCAGCATCAGAGACTGGGCATGGGGGATAGAGGCGTGGTGATGAGGTGAGCCTGGTACTTGGTTATTTAATCAAGAAGGCTCTTATCTTCCCTGAGAAAAGCCTGCAGCATCGTGTGGAAGCTAGAAAGTTGGGCCCAGCCTCTAGATGAAGACAAGTTCTTTATGGCAGGGTGAGGGGTCTCTTGGAATTCCTCCGTGCTTAGCACGGGCTCATCTCCCTCTGACTCGGTCCACAGCAAGCCCCTCCCTTTTAAGCCCTTCCTGGGAGCCATGCTTCAGGCTGGGCCTAAAATGCTTCTTCATGTTTAATCCCAACTTTGAAGCTTTTTAAAGTTACGTAACTTGCCCCAGGCCTCACAGCCTTTAGGAGGCTAGCTGAGATTTGAACACTGCTGTGCACTTGCTGTTTTTACGGATTCAGCAGCCATTTACCCACACCTGCTCTCCACCAGGTCCTGAGCTGGGCACAAGGATGCCGGGACGGATGAACTAGCCTGCCCTCTCGAAGCCCCTGTCTTCTCTGAGGTGGCGGAAGCATGAATGTGTGTGAATACAACATGGTGACTGCTGCTTTGAATGTCTGAACCCAGAGGGATGGGGACCAGTGAGGGGATGACTAACTTTCTTAGGGTCCTAGGCTCCTCGCCACAGTCTGGCCCTGGCAGGCGAGTGAGGCGAGTGCCCACAACTCTCACGTGACACAGCTCACTGCCTGGAACCCCCTGGTCAGAGGACAGCGGCCAGCTTCCTTTCTTCTGGGAGAAGACAGGAGCCTACCGATGCCCTTGTCTGCTTTCTCCTTTCCCTTCTTTTTGGGGAATGCATTTGTAATACATCACTTACTTTAAAAATATTCTTAATCCAGTCCAGGAAATGAGCAGTCATCTCGTCTGGGCTGCTCTCCTGGTAATGATATGCACCAGCTTTTCCAAAGCCTCCGCCTGCTCTGTCCTTCCGAGGGTACAAGGCCACTGCGCCCTTTTTCTAAGGAAGCCAGAGTCCTAGAACTTTCTGGCTTGAGGAATCTCTGTGCAGCCAGGCCTCATTGATGACTGATCTCAGGCCCTGGTGAATCCAGCGGTGGAAGGCAAGGCGCGTGGCCAAGGCAGTAGTCCTGAAGCCATCTTGTCCCCTTTCCCCAGACTGGGTTGGGGAACACTTGGTTCTCTGACAGACTCTGCTGCATAAGAAAAAAAAAAAATCATGTTTGGCCCACATATAAATAGACAGCAACTTTATTTAGTTTACTGTTCCTCAGAGAGAAATATATAGTGTTGAGCTGACCCACTTTAAAAAAGTTTATTATTTTTTATATAAATAAAATGAATTTGTTGCAAAGCATTTGAAAAAGATTTTTGGTAGCTTTCCTTTTTGGCTTTTAAAAAAGAAATCCTTTTTTAAAAATGGAGTTTTGTTTCTACGTCTATAATTGGGTCATTCACTAAAATGTGACTGCTTCAGAGAAGTGTTCTCTTATTCACCAGGAAAGGTTAAATCCCTCCAACTTATATCCTTACTATATACTAGTCATTCTCTCCACAGTTCTTATCACAGTAATAATGATCTCTACTTTAGCCAGCTATTTGCCTATTTGTCTAATTCCTTCAGACCTTCAGTATTCAATATGGCAGCCACTAGCCACATGTGGCTGTTTAAATTTAAGTAAAATTAAGAATTTGTTGGAGTTCCCATTGTGGCTCAGAGGCAACAAACCTGACTAGTATCCATGAAGATGCAGGTTTGATCCCTGTCCTTGCTCTGTGGGTTAAGGATCCGGCATTGCTGTGAGCTGTGGTGTAGGTCAGAGTTACAGCTCAGATATGGCATTGCTGTGGCTGTGGCATTGGTCTGCAGCTGCAGCTCCGATTCAGCCCCTAACCTGGAAACCTCCATATGCCTCTGGTGCATCCCTAGAAAGCAAAAACAAAAAGAATTTGTGAATCACTGTGTTGTATATGTGTGACAGAGCATTGCACATCAATCATGTCTCAATAAAAAAGTTAAAAAAAATCAAAGAAAGGAAGAAAAATATTCAGCTCCTTAGTTGCAGTAGCTGCATTTTGAGTGCTCAAAAGCCCCACGTGGCTGGTGGCTACTGTCTCGCCCAGTGTAGAAACCAAGCATTTCTATCATAGCAAGTTCTTCTGGACCGCTTTGCTCTAGACCATTCATTCCTACGCATTACTTGGGACTGTCATTGTCCTTCTCTCTTGTGTCATGAGGTATCTTGTGTACCTGGAATCTGACGATCTAGTGAAACTTGAGAAATGCTTTCTTTTTAAATTATAGATGAATAGAGTGGTATAGGGCAGGTGGCAGGGAGAGAAAAGCGAGGCGAGGGAGAGAACAGGAGAGGGCTTCCAGAAGAGCCGTGTAGGGGTGAGACAGGGGAGGGCCTTGGGGATTGCTCAGCTCTGGGCCCCACATAGTGCAAGTCAAGGTACCGCAAAGGCAGGGTGTCAAAAACCAATACAGCGTGTGGGAAAGCCACAAGACTGGGACTGCCTCGGGTACCCCTGTGTGTTCCTCTGAGAGGTGCCAAGCACCTCATTCAGGAGCCGGGAGCCCAAGGAGGTTTAGATGCTGCTCTCTGTGTCCTACCTGTGTCTACTCCCCTGAGGGGCCGAGAGCGCAGCACTCCCTGCTTCTAGGTCTTTCCTAGGGGATGCTTTGGTTTGTCACTCTAATGCCAGTTGACTCCTTGCTCTTGGGGGCTGCCACCAGAGTCCCATCATGGAGACCAAGGCTGCCTTTTCAGTGGCCTCTGACCTTGCATCATATGATCCGTCCTCTTTCCTGTCTGACTCCTGTGGCCGGATTAGGCCTGACTGGCAGCTGGGCTTTCTGAGAAGGTAAAATCGGCCAGGACAGGCCCTTGACTCTGTCTTCCCATCATGCTTCAGGGTAGACTGAAGGAGGTAAGTCCATACGGATTCACTTGTGTGATCTAGGCGCTCCTACAGGCTGAGGACAGGGGAGGGGCAATGCTTAGGGTCCCATCCCAGCCTCTAGTTTATACTAAGAATAGTCCCAAGAAGCTAGTCACTTGGTCACCACCTGAAATAAACAACACCTGCGCAACAGGTATTGAGAAGGTATAGAGAAGGAACTGGAAATAACAGGAGTCATGAGCCAGAAAAGCTGGCTAGTAGATATCAAATTGAAAGTTCAGGACAGATAGCAGAGTGTAAAAGAAACTACAAGAGCCAAGGGAGACTTTGCTATTGCCAAGTTCTGGGAACACAGATTTCATTTAGATTGAAGCAGCCCCTTAGAGAAGCCCAAGCATGTGGGACAGATTGGTCCCACTTGCAGTGTTTGGTGCTGATGTAGAGGAAAATGCCTAGAAAAGCAAACCAAGCCTTTTATTTTATTTTATTTTATTTTTTGTCTTTCTAGGGCTGTACCTGCGACATATGGAAGTTCCTAGGCTAGGGGTCAAATAGGAGCTATAGCCACCAGCCTATACCAGAGCCACAGCAATGTAGGATCTGAGCTGCATCTGCGACCTACACCACAGCTCACAGCAACACTGGATCCTTAGCTCACCGAGTGAGGCCAGGGATTGAACCCACGTCCTCGTGGATACTAGTCGGCTTTGTTCACCACTGAGGCAAGACGGGAGCTCCCAAACCAAGCCTTTTTAAGTTACTTGCCGTATCAATTAGAATTAGGTTTAGCAGTGAGTTGACAGAAAAATCAGTATAAGAGTAGATTAGGCCAGATAGAAGTGAGTTTCTCTCTTACATTCAAAAAGTCTGGAGTTAAGCAGTCTGGGAAAGTCTGGCTATACCTTTGCAATCCAAAATGGCTGCTCTAGCTCCAGCCATCATTTGTGCATTCCAGTCAGCAGGAAAAGGGAAGGAGAAGTGCACATCCTTTTCCTTTAAGGACAATTCCTGTGGCCATCATAAGTAAGTCTAAAAATAACAAATGCTGAAGAGGGTGTGGAGAAA
This sequence comes from Catagonus wagneri, assembly GCA_004024745.2. Taxonomy (NCBI): domain Eukaryota; kingdom Metazoa; phylum Chordata; class Mammalia; order Artiodactyla; family Tayassuidae; genus Catagonus; species Catagonus wagneri. The sequence continues at coordinate 34,881,334 of PVHT021183666.1, forward strand.
AGGCTATGGGAATGTAAATTGGTAAAACCACTGTAGAAAACAGTATGGCGGTACCTCAGAAAACTAAATATAGAACTACTATATGATCTAGCAATCCCATTCCTGGGCATATATCCAGACAAAACTTTTATTGAAAAAGATATGTGCACCACTATGTTCATTGCAATGCTATTCACAATAGCCAAGATATGGAAACAATCTAAAAGTCCATTAACAGATGAATGGATTAAGAAGATGTGTATATATACACAATTGAATACTACTCAGCCATAAAAAAGAACAACAGCAACACAGATGGAACTCGAGACTCTCATACTAAGTGAGTCAGAAAGAGAAAGACAAATGCCATATCACTTATATCTTGAATCTAATATATGGCACAAATGAACCTGTCTACAGAAAAGAAACAAACTCATGGAGAACAGGCTTGTGGTTGCCAAGGGGTATGGGAGGGAGTGGGGTGAACCGGGAGTTTGGGTTAGTAGACGCAAACTATTGCATTTGAAGTGGATAAACAGTGAGGTCCTGCTGTCTAGCGCAGGGAATTGTATCTAGTCACTTGTGATGGAACATGATGGAGGATAATGTGAGAAGAAGAACGTGTGTGTGTGTGTGTGTGTGTGTGTGTGTGTGTGTATGACTGGGTCACTTTGCTGTACAGCAGAAGTTGACAGGGCATTGTACATCAACTATAACAAAAAATTAAAAAAAAACGAAAAAATGAAAGCAAACACCAAACAAAAAGACAATTCCTGGAAGTTATACATACTATTTTCTCCTGTGTCCTTTTGTTCAGAATACAGTTGCATGGCCATAACGAGCTTTAAGCGAAGCTGGGAAATGTGGTCTTTCTTCTGGCTAAGTCCTGTGCCTGGACATAATTTGGGCGTTCTAACTAACGGTTTCTGCCACAACAGCTAATATGAAGTGCATTAGTATGGGTGAGGCTAGAGATGTAGCAAACGTCCATTGTCTACCAGAAAAACATTTATTTTGATCAGCAAAAAAGATTTTGTATTTGTACTGAATATTCTGCTCTTATCAGAGACATCTTATTGAATTTACAGATACTGCCTTGAATAAGTGATTTAGCATGCAAAAATAGAGTTTGTTGGGCTGGGAAAGGAGATAAGCTGTGTGTGTATTTACTCTTGTGTGCCTGACGCGTACTGCAATTCAAAACGTGTTTGGATGTGCTTAGCTGTTATTGATGGAAGGGAGTGATGATTTTGAGCACACGGCCAGGAGGCCATCAGAGGCCCTGCCAAATGGGGAGGTCCCTAGCCCAGGTGCCCCAGAGGATGTCAGAGGGAGCTGAGGCTGCAGTGTTCCTGTGAGCAGAGCGGTAGGGACCAGAGGTCTCGCCGGGACAAAAGTTTTTGTGCTGGGTGGAGCAACTTTGTCTTAACTCTTAATGTCTTTCCACATGGGTGTTGGAGAAGGGCTTCCTTGCTGCTTGGAGTGCCAGGGTCTGCCTTCACTCCTGGACCCCTGCCTCTGCAGTCCCATGAGGGTATGCCATGCAGCGCCCAGTAACCGAGGGTAAGAGCAAGGTTAATTGGAAATATCAGCTTGTCTTCCTTCTTGCAGCCGAGCCGTTCAGACCCTTGGAGCTTCAGATTGCAGCCTGTGCTGACTTAATTTAAGTAACTATCGCCTAACCAGGTACGCACAGTGCCACACCGTGATTTATAACGAGGGCAAATCAGAGCATCTGGGATGTGAGAACTGGAAAAGATCTTCCCTGGCATTTCAGCACCACGGAGCTGGGCTGTTCTGGAGTCCCCAGGTCCTTCCTACCCAAGGAATATGGAACTCAAAATCAAAAGGAAAGGCCTGGAGTCCTGGCAGCGTCACCTCCATGCTAAGTGACCGTGGTGCTCCAGGCAGAGGGACGAGCATGCGTAGATGCCTGCAAGTGTGAGCAAGGCTGGTATATTCCAGAAATGGCAGAGCACGCGGAGCGGGGTGAGAGGCTGGAAGGGTTGTGAAGAGGGCCTTGAGCACCATACTGAGGAATCTGGACTTTCTCTGGAGCGCAGTAGGGACCCTCCACTGACTGGACTGTGGGCTGGGGAGGGAGACTCAGTGTGTGCACTGCTCTCCCTGGGGGCCGTGCGGAAGATGGGCTAGAGGGGAGTGTGTGGATGCAGGGAGACCCGTGAGGACCCTAAGAATCATGGTAGCAGGGGCTAGAGGACTGGCTTGGACACACGGGCCTTTGTGTTAGATGGAAAAGCCTTTACAGTTGGGTGTTGAAAAGGAGCTTCCCCGCCGCCTGGGAGGTCAGAGGTTGCCTTCCCCTTGTTCTCTTCTTCCTTCCTGCCTTCCTTCCTTTCTTTCTTTTTCTTTTGGAACAGGAAACATGCCTGGCAACTTTCGAGAGGCCTGAGCCCTGAGCATTGCCAGAGGCTGAGTAAAAGCCCCGGGCCTTTAGGTGTAGCAGCCCTTGCCGGAGAAAGCACCCCAGGCAGCCTGTCCCCTGGGCCTCATTACCTGCCGCTGGCTTGGGTTGCTGTTTGTATACCTTACTGTCTGGGGCCTTGCCGGAGCCTAAAATTGCACAAAGTAGGACAGGGGCACTCCTCTGTGGCTGCCCTCCACCTTCACTCCAGCCTTTGGGGAAGATTCGTCTCACCCAGACTAGGAGAGGCTAGAGCACCTGGGTCCTGCCCGTTGGAAAGCAAAGGGGCTTGTCCATAGGAGCTGCTTCCATCCGCAGTGGCTGTCCTTTATCATGCAGCTACTGTGTGTTGGGGACCGAGCTAACTGCTTTGTGTATGTTTTCTCATTTAATCCTCACAACTACTCTACACTGTAGGTATTATGTGGGTATTATTATTTTCATCTTTCACATTCATCCACTTATTTATTTATTTATTTTTGTCTTTTTGTCTTTTTAGGGCTACACCCACAGCATATGGAAGTTCCCAGGAAAGGGGTCCAGTTGGAGCTGTAGCCACCAGCCTATGCCACAGTCACAGCAACGTGGGATCTGAGCCGTGTCTGTGACCTACACCACAGCTCACGGCAACACCGGATCCCTAACCCACTGAGCGAGGCCAGGGATCAAACCCATATCCTCGTGGATGTTAGTCGGGTTCATTAACTGCTGGACCATGACAGGAACTCCATATTCATCAATTTAAAAGTAGAGGCCAGGTAACCTTTGTGTTTGAAAATGTCCGATCTCGGTGCTTGCCTTCCAGAGAGGCATCAGATGAAAATGACAATAGCTGGTAAAAGATTTCTCATCCATCTGTCGTCTGCTCGCCCACCTGTATGATCTCAGATTTCACTCAGGGCTTGTTCTATGCCATTTCCTCCAGAAGTTTATAAGATGGAGGGATTAAAAACCTGGGAAGAAGTCAGTAACATTCAGGATATCTACTGCAGTAGATACCATGGGCTGTTCGGGGAGCAGGTGTGTTTACTTGGCTAGAGGTCGGCGCGTTTGGAGAGGTTGGGCAGCAGATAGTGCCAGGCAAGTTGTCTGGGCCTGGCTTGTGAAGGCCTTTGAAGGCCATGTCAAGAATTTGGGTTTATCTAGTGGACAGAGGAGGTCGTGTTACATCATAAAGTGTCCCAGTGGCAGGATTTGAGCTGTGTTGGACACCCATAGAGGTTGTAGGTTTTGAGATGATGAATGCTGGGAAATCCTCAATGGGGAGTACGTGCAAGAGATGATGCTGCAGGGCCGAGGGCAGTAGGGGTAGGTATGGTTGTATAAAAACCAAACCAAAACAAAACAGAGCTGGGCAGTAGCTACGGCAGAAAAAGCAGATTTTATTCAAGACTGTTGCAATAGGGGAAATGAGACATCTCTATAGAACTGCACTCAATTCCAAATACAACAAGACAAATGGAAATTTATCTTGGGAGCAAGGTGGAGTCAGTGGATAGAAAAATCACTGAGAGGAAGCATCAGGGGTAAGGGGGGATTCTGGCTAAACTGACCTAAGAGGATTCTTGCCGAAGCATGATCAGACACTGAGAGTTGGGGTTGGGGGAATCAGGCTAAAATGTAGCAGAGTTCTTGCTAAAGTAGGATGAGGCAGAGATGAAGGCAGGAACCCACAAGTCAGGGTGTAGTGGGAAAGCGGGTTCTGAGGAGCCTGAGTAAAGTCGGGCCAAGGACTCTGAGTTGGGACAGAGAGAAAAGGACAGACCTGGGAGAGAATAAAAAGGCAGAAACAGCAGGGCCGTGTGTCTGAGGGTGCGAGAGATGGGGAGTCTGGGTGGTCCTAGGGTCCTGCCCTGTTGCCAGGGCCCTGTGGAACTGCTGTTCACCAAGCAGATGGGAGTGGCCGGGCCTCCTCCCTGTGCACCCCATCTTGGAATTGCACTGTGCACAAGGTTTCTGGGGCTTATAAGCCTCCTCAGGGGTGTCAGGGCTCAGTGTGAGTCAAAGATGCCTAGGAAGGGGTCCACACTGGTGGTCTGGGACCTTCTCCTGGATGTCCCAGCTTTTGGAAGAGTTCGCTGTGTGCTTTCCTGAGGTGCTTTCCTTGGAAGAGTTTGCTCTGTGCTTTCCTTTCCTTGCGGGTTAGTTGATGCTTGTTTGTGCAGAGGGGTTTATCATGTAAATGTAAAAAGACCAAGTCCCCTGGGATCCAAGCTTTCCCTGGAGCACAGCAGCTCTGCAGGCAGCTTAAAGAGATGCCTGATTTCAAATGTCATCCCCCCCCAGGCAGCCCCTCCCTAGCCCTCTGTCCTTTCCCCTGGCTTGGCCGTCCCCTGAGTGGGGAACTGACCTTTATACATGCACTTTAGCTGCTCAAACCTCTTTTGACTGGAAAACACTTTTCAGTAGAGGTTGTTTAATCCTGTGATGATGGCCTTTCGGGGTGGTGGAGGACCACTGCCACAAGGTGACTTTCACAAGGTGTTCCTGAGGGGCTGGGATTTCAAGGGGTGTGGCATGGATTCAGCGTGTGCATGAGAATATCCAAACATGGCCACACATGCCACATGTCATGGTGACAAGTGCGTATGCTTATGGCTGTGCACGTGCACTCAGGTTGGAATTTCCCAGTCCACGGGTTGGGCTCCAAAGGGGCAGGCAATTCAGGGTCCTGTGCCGTGAACACCCCCAGAGACCACGGGACAAAGAGCTCCTCTCTTCCAAGTCTAACCCTCTAGCAGAGTATCTGCATTTTCGTCCTTCCCCTTTGTCCATGACTGGTGTTCATTGTTTCTTTTTCATCTTATTGCTTCTTATTTTTATAAAAGAATTTTCAGAAGTAGAGTCTTAGGAAGAGCTTAAGCCTTGCCGTGGAACAGACCTGACTTTGGAGCTTGGCTCTGAAGTCATGTGACTAGTCTGCTAGTCATGTGACCTTGAACAAGTTGCTTTATCCCCTGAGCCCCATTTTTATATCTGTAAAATGGAACGGTAGTAACACTTTCCACCTCATGTGGTTGGGTAGTCTTAAGGATTATGCAACAATGAAATGATTTGGTACACTGTGAATACACATACAATTCTTCAGGTAAGATTTAGAGAGGCAGGATAGAGTAGTAATTAAGAACACTGGCTCTGGAGTTCCCGTCGTGGCTTGGCGGTTAACTCGACTAGCATCCATGAGGATGTGGATTTGATCCCTGGCCTCACTCAGGGGGTTAGGGATCTGGCGTTGTCATGAACTGTGGTGTAGGTCACATATGCGGCTCGGATCCTGCATTGCTGTGGCTCTGGCATAGGCCGGTGGCTACAGCTCCGATTGGACCCCTAGCCTGGGAACCTCCACATGCTGCAGGTACAGGTGCAGCCCTAAAAGGACAAAAAAAAAAAAAAAAAAGCACTGCCTCTGAAATCAGATAGAGCAGTGTCCCTGTTCAAGTTTGCCTCTTATGAGCTATGTGATGTAGTCTAAGTTAGCCTCCCTGACTCCACCCAGCTCACCCAATTTCAGACCAGTAGCACCAGACCAGTGTTTCACAGAAGTGTGAATTAGGGATGAGGTGCTTGAGAAAAATGAAGATTCCTGTTGGAGGGGTATGGCCCAGAGTTACACACCAGGCGGTTCTCACTGGCTGCATACCGAGGTGTGAGAACCGTAACCCTAGCCTGTTTGCTCACACTGCCTCAGTGCCTAGCCTAGCTTTGGGCACATGCTGAGTGCTTACCAAGTTTTTGCTTGAATAGACAAATGCTTTTATGACTTAATGCAGCCAGAGCTCTTAGTGTAGCGCCTGACCCGGAGCAAGACCTCTGTAGATATCCAGGTGTTTCATTATTAATAGTAGGGAAGGTATGTTTCTAGAAATAAGCAGCAGGACCCAGCACTCTTAGCTCTCAGGGCGTGGTCACCCCCTCCTCGTGTGTACCAAAGGCTGGGTTTCCTGAGTTTCCATGACACTGTGCCTAGTGTCTCTGAGACTGACAATTGAGAGCTAGCGGGGACTGGGCCACTCATATCCGGGGGGTCCTGGTGTCCTGGTTGGGCCAGTGGGCCATCTGCTTCTCACCTTCGGAGGGGGTACTGAAGCCCACGGACCTTCTGAGCTGATGAGGAAGGGTCGTGCTCGCCATTCCAGCCTCCAAGGCATCCATTTTTATTCAGTTTGCAGACAGTCATGACAGAAGGCTGGGCTGGCTTTTTATTGTTCCAGATTTCTTGGCTTGAACCTGGAGAGAGGAAAAATGATTTAGAAAAGCCTTTCCCTGTCTGAAGAATGAATATGCCCAGAAGCCACCAGAGGCCAGAGCACCAGCGCAGGGGGATGGGAGGAAGGAAACGAGAACAATGCTGGGTTCCCTTCAGCCCTCACCGTGTAACACATTCAAAGCCTGGGTCGTGTCCCCGAACCACAGGATGCAGGAGCTGATGATCTCACCCAGGGCCCCTCACTTTATAGGTGAACAAAGCCGGGCCCTTTGGAAAGACAGAATTTGTGCAGGCCGGTGGGTGGCTAAGGTGGGGCTGAGCCTCGAACCCCCGTGTGCTGAGTGCTCAAGCCAGGCCCTTCCCTGTGCCGCGCTTCCTTTTCCCCTTCTCCACACTCCTGACCCCTGGCCTGCTGCATCCCTTTCCCCCGGGGTGGGAAAGGCTCCAGAAACACCTCTGAGTGACCACCCTGTGCAGAGGTAGTGCAAACAACAGGTCAGGGTAGCTGCTATGGTCCGAATGTTTGAGTCCCCCCAGATCACATGTTGAAATCCTAACTGCCCAGATGATGGTATTAATAAGTGGGCCCGTAGGAGGCGATTAGGTCATGGGGTGGAGCCCGCAGGAATGGGATGAGTGCCTTTATGTAAGCGGCTCCAGAGAGCTCCCTAGCCCCTTCCACTCTGTGTGGACACAGAGAGAAGACACAGGCCAGGAACCAGGAAGAGAGCCCTCACCCAAACAGGACCATCTTGATCTTGGACTTCTTATCTCCATAACTGTCAGAAATAACTTTCTGGGGAATTCCCATCGTGGCTCCGTGGAAAACGAATCTCACTAGTATCCATAAGGAGACAGGTTCGATCCCTGGCCTCGCTCGGTGGGTTAAGGATCCGGCGTTGCCATGAGCTGTGACGTGGCTCAGATCCTGTGTTGCTGTGGCTGTGGTGCAGGTCGGCAGCTGCAGCTCCAATTTGACCCCTAGCTTGGGAACCTCCATGTACTACAGGGGCAGCCCTAAAAAGACAAAAAAAAAAAATAATAATTTTCTCTCTTTCTCTGTTTCTAAGCCACCCAGCCTGTGGCATTTTGATAGAGCGACTTGAACAGACCAGGACGGTCAGGGAGAAAGGACATCCCTACCCTAAAACTGAGGGCGTGGCCAGTGTCTGGCGTCAGGGTCCTCAAGATCCCCACTGAGCCACTTTTACCCCAGCCAGGGGCATGGACACAGGCCTGGGGGCTGAGGTGGCCCAGCAAGATTTCTGCTGTGCGGTGAAGCTACGCTGGTGGACACCTATGCCACAGATGCCATTTTCCCTTAGACCCCTTCCTCAAGTTCTGCCCTGAAGACCCACACTTGCCACAGATGGGCAAGACTGGAATTAACTCAACAGTCCTGAAATGGAGGCTCTATAAATAACCAAGACGCAGCAGCTATTTGGGCAGAGCTCGTGGTTCTCTAAATGGCAGAGGCAGAAACACCCGGGAAGCGGTGCCTCCCTAACAATAGTAGCTAACATTGACCGAGCGCTTTCAGTGCACCAGACCCTTCCCAAGTACTTTATGTAACTTTCTGTGTGTGTGTGTGTGCTTTTCAGGGCTGCACCCGAGGCATACGGAGGTTCCCAGGCTAGGGGTCGAATCGGAGCTGCGGCTGCCGGCCTACACCACAGCCACAGCAACGCCAGATCCGAGCCGCATCTGCGACCTACACCACAGCTCACAGCAATGCTGGATCCTTAACCCACTGAGTGAGGCCAGGGATCAAACCCGCATCCTCATGGATACTCTTTGGATTCGTTTCTGCTGAGCCACGATGGGAACTCCCTGCTTTATGTAACATTTAATGCTCACAATAACCTATGAGGATGGTCGGATTACTTACTCTCCCTTCATATTACAGGCAGGAAAGCAGAATCTCAGAGCTGTGAAGAAAATTGACTAAGGTCACACAGCTAAAAAAATGGGAGACGTAGGGTTTTAACCCAAGCAGTTTAACTCTTCATCTCGTCACATCCTCTTCTCGGTACCCAGGCCCTTGCTCTTTGAGCTTGGCCTAACTGCCTTCTGTAACTAGAGTTATTCTTCACGTAAAAAGTTAACACTTGCATGTGAAAAGCACGTGGCAGGTTCTCCGTTCATGTATTCATTCATTCATCATTGAGCAACTGTTCGGTATGTACCACCAGCACCGTGCTCTTTGAGAGGACAGAGGTCCCTGCTCACAAGGAGCTCATGGTCTGGAAAGGAGACAGGCGTCTAAGGAAACCTGTAGACATCATGGAAGGAGGAAGGCTAGGGGGCGGAAGCACAGGTTGCTATGGTAGCGCAGAGGTGGCCTGGGCTTGCTCTGTCTGCTGCGGTAGAGAGGGCGAGGGAAGGCTTTGAGAAGAGGGGGACTGGCCTAGATGAAGTAGTCTTCCCACCGTGGTGGCATGGGAGTGGGGCCAGCATAGGAAGAGCTGTCTCTGCCCGGCTGATGGGTTAAGACTTGATCCTGCACGCCCTGGAGAGCCACAGAGGAACTGCAAGTAGAGTGACGTGATGAGGTCCAAGGTTCAGAAAGTCTGCTCTGGTGGAGGATGGCTTGGAGAAGGCAAGGAGCCTTCAGCGTGTGGGCGATAAAGGCCGTGGGTGGGAACTAAGGTAGTGGTGGAGGCAGTGGGGTTGGAGGAAGACTTGCGACCAGTGAGGGACCGGACAGTGAGAGAGATGGAGGAGTCGGGGTTGATGCTGAATCTGGAGCATGCGTGCAAAGGCAGGCAATTATTCAGGCGGTGGCGGGCTGTCTTATTTGGGGAGGAAGGTGAAAGAGGTGTAGGTGCAGAGCGTGACGGTGAGAAACATCGGCAGCCACTGTGTCATCCCATTAATCACAGCCAGTGGGGCCCACCGTGGTCTCGCGGCTGGATGTGGGGCGAGCGAGGAAGCCCGTTGCTTGCCCTGCCTCACCAGGAGCAAGCGAGCATGCATCAGGGACCACCACATGTGTGGTTTCCAAAGTCACTGCCGTTGCTGAAAAGAGAATCATAACCTTACACAAACCTTTGAGCAAATCTGATGCATTTTATAGGGTGACTAAAGACGGAGAGTATTTTCTAACTCGTCTTCCTTCTCTGAGAGTTCAGAGTTGGAGTCGACAGCAGCGCCACCGGTGACCTTTCTGCCAGTTACGTATTTCTCTTTGGGCCCTCGAAGACCTGCTTTCTGACACATGTGTCTGCTGAGTTGATAGGTTTTCATGGGAGATGCTGCCAGATGTGCTTGTCGAGGGCCCTTTTATGAAGTGTACGTCTCATTAGAGGTGGCAGGGAAGTCATAAAGCATCACCGTGAAGTTGTAGAGCAGGCCAAGGGAAGCCCACGCAGATCAGGGGTCAGTTTTCAGGGTCAGGGGGTGTGCTAATTGTGGGAGCCCCTCAGTGTAGTCTTAGGGCTGATAATGCGACTGCCACGATCCTAAGCTTTATGCTGAAACTTGGTAAGTAAAGGGCGAGCAGCAGTGAGTCCTATCAGCAGGCTACCACCCTCAGCTGCCGGAATACTGCAGGGCTTCTACAATGCACACAGACAGAACAAACCCAACCACCCGGGAGCTCCAGGCGCACTATTGTCCTAGCACCAGGATGCAGAAGTTGCAAGTTTCCATAGCAATGAGGCAGAGAAACAGTTACCACGCTCCCTCCAGGGCCCTTTGCCAAGGTTACAAGGATACAGTCTAAGCCCTGGAGAAGACGACAGAACTCTCTCTGTCTTTAAAATATTGACGTGGAAGAGAAAAAGGGTTTATGGCATCCCAAACATCTGTTTAGGATAATCGTGTCTAGCTCCTTCAGTTTTCAGAGAAGGAAACAGAGACCCAGAGAGGTTAAGCCCTTTGTCTTGGGTTGCCCAGCTTGGGAAGGGCTGGGCTGCAGCGCTGCCAGGCTTTCTGGCCCCCCGCCCAGTGCCCTTTTCCACCCTCCCTGGAGTTGGTACTAGGAATAGACGTGCCCCTCGTCTCTGCTAGCGCTGTGCCTCAAGGCCGTATGGCACATTTGTATAAAGTAAATTCTGGCCCACTCTCACCTTTCTTGATAGTCTGAAACTCTGTCTTTTTTATTTCTGCTCCATCTTTTTTATTTCTGCTCCATCTTTTGGCAGTACCTTCTAGTACTTGGTGCTAAGTTTTGTTTTGTTTTGTTTTGCTTCCTGAGACCCAGACAGCTTAAGTAGCTTCTCTTCCAGCTTTGGGGCAGAGTCTTTAATGATCAGTAAATAAGCTTAAGTAGTTGAGATGGATCCATTAATTCTTTGGTGGGGCGGGGGTGTCAGGGGCTTGGAATCTTCTACAGGCTCCCCTGTGGACAGCTTCCCTGTCTCTTCCCAGCAATCCAAACTCATGTCTGCTTGGGGTTTCCACTGTCGAAGCTGGGTCCTCCCGGGGCCTTCCAAGGGATGGGTGTGAGGCGTCTCTGGCTTAGGCCTGTGTCCCCATCTGTCTTGCAAGTGGATTTTCCTGTATGAGGTTGTGAGCTTGTAAGAATATGTAAGGACAGCTTTCTGGAGGGGTAGCCAGACGAAGAGACAGCTCTCTGCTCCCTCCTCGGGAGAGGCCTCTGGGCTTGGCTCCAGCTCTGGGCTTACATGGAAAGTTCCAGAAAGAGGCCTTGGTCTCAGCATCTCTTTCTGGAGGCCTCGTCCCCAGGGCAAAAGTGAGGGGAGGAGAAGAGCATGGCCGCACTGCTGACAGCCCCATTTCTGGGCAAGAGGAGCACACAGCGGATAGGAAGGGGATAGTCAGTCCTGAGACCTTGAGAGGGAGCCTGGGTGACGGATGTGAGGGCAGAACCGTACACTCCAGATGGTGTGTCCTCAGCACTGGGCTCTGCACGGGGCAGGTGTGCGGTTCCCATGTCGGATGACTGACTTCATTCATTCAGCACGAACTGAGTGCCCGCTCCCTGCCAGGCATACTTCTGCTCTGGGAAGGAAGCAGAGAACAAGGCAGTTAAGGCCCTTGGGAAGCCTACATCCTAGGCTGGGTCAGCGGGGGGCCCCAGGCCCCCAGAGCTCTGATGGTGGGAGGACGGGGGGTTGTGTGGTACCCCTACAAACAAAGGATCCCCCAAAGTTTCTTGAAATGTCTGACCTGAGACCCAGTGAAGGAGATCTGGAAGCCCTGTACAGATGCGGACGATACCAAGAAACTGAAGAAGGCAGCAGCAGGAGGAAGGAGGAGAGGCCTGCGCACCTATGATCGATGTATGGGCTGGGGGCCAGGTGCTTTCCCTGCGGTGTCAGCTTTAATCCTCCAGAGACCTCGTGAGGACCTCGTCATTGTCATTATCGCCATTTACAGATGTGAGAGGGTGAGCAGCCTCCCTGAGGCACACATCTGGGAAGTGAGGACTCTCCCTCCCTCAGGTCAGCGGAAGAACCTCGGAGGAGCTGTATGAGGTCCCCAGAGGAGCCCCACAGGCTCTGGGGCCCTGGGGTTATTTTTTCCAGCGATAAAGGGTTTGCTTCAGCTGTTGACCCCGAGAGGTAATGACACCTGGCCTCTGTCATCCTGCAGACTCGGGCCTAAGGGAGCTGGTGTCAGCCCTGTGTGTTGCTTATGTCAGAATGGGGGGGATGGGCCTTCTGGGGGATGGGCTGAAATGCATGTGCAGCCAGAGAGCAGCTTCCTCACCCGGTGGCCTTCCCGGTCCCGGCTGGATGTGACCCTGGGAATGCTGGCAGAAGGCGGCCTGCTTAGAGCACCGACCTTGTGCTCAGAGGCAGACAGTCAAAGTGACAGAACGGGTTTGAATTCCCCCTTCACTGCTTGCTTTTTGTGTGGCCCTGAGCTTGTCTCTCAGCCTCTCCAAGGCTTAATTCCATCATCTGCAAAACACGGTTGACCACAACTATAGCACAAGGCGGTGACAAGAAGGAGCAGAAATAAGAATGGGAAAACATTCAGCCTGGCCTGGTGTGTAGTAAATGTTCAATAATCAGTAGCTCTCATGATCGATGTTAATAATGTTATGTTAGTATCAGATTAAACTCCACCGTGGGGCTTGGGCTGGGCTGTAAGTCATGGTTCATTCTGGTGGCTGAGTCATATTTCCCGAGGATGCATGAAGCACAGAGACTTACGGCGAATAGAAACATCGGGTTTTACGGCAGAGGGTTCCAATCTTCCGTGTCATCAGAACCCCTGGGGATCATGTTGCAGATTCAGGTCTGGACTTATTCTCCCCCACCCCTGCCCCTGCCCAGAGATTCCCATTCATGGGTCTGAGGTAAGGTTTTGAATCTGCATTTTTATTTTTAAATTTTATGGCCCCACCCATGGCACATGGAAGTTCCCAGGCTAGGGATTGAATCTGACCATGGCTGTGTTCTATGCCACAAATGCAGCAACACCGGATCCTTTAACCCACTGTGCCCAGCCTCTGCGGTGAACCTGCTGCAGCGGGAACTCCTTGACTCTGCCTTTTTAAAAAACCCTGAAGTGGTTCTGTTGCAGGAAGTCCAAGGACTAGGTTTTGGGCAGCATTGCTTTAAAAACTGTTTCCTCCAGCCCCGCCAGCCTAGCAGCTGGCTCTCCTCCACGGCTGGGCTATTTCGGTCTAATCACTAGGAACTGTCACCTCAAGTCAGGCTCCTCTTCCCTGGGCAGCCCTGGAGACACACACGGACAAATCCTTTCTCCTCAGCTTTCTGTCTAGACACCATGCAGGCCTACAAAATCTTTTCTCCTTAAAAACCTGATCACCTGTCTGCAGGCGACCACATTTTCTAAACTCTCTCTTAACAAACATAGTTAGATAAAGGCATTTTTTTTTCTTTTGACTTGGGAATCCATTTAAAAAGTGTTATAAAGGTATAATGATAGATCTGCCTTTGTCTATTGGATGATCTCTAGCAAATGCAGACTAGGGTAGCACAGTGGTTAAAAATATAGACCGTGGTGCTAGACTGCCAGGCTTTGAATCACAGCTTTGTCCCTTATTGGCTGTGACCTTGGGCAAGTTATGCGACCTTTCTGTGCCTTAGGTTTCTTATTTTTGGATGAAGGCTAACAGTAGCACCTATCACCCAGAATTGTTAGAAGGACTGGCTAAGTTAATATTGATAAAGCACTTAGAACAATGCCTGACCCATAACGAGCCTTCACTGTAAAGAGTGAAATGTAACTGCATGTGATGGCCTGGACAGATCCAGGGAGCGTGGGCATCACATACATTTGAGGAAAGTAAATAAAAAGCTTAGGTAATGGGAGTTGCCATCATGGCTCAGTGGTAACCAAGCTGACTAGGATCCATGAGGGTGCCGGTTACATCCCTGGTCTTGCTCAGTGGGCTAAGGATCCGGTATTGCTGTGGCTGTGGTGTAGGCTGGCAGCTACAGCTCCGATTCGACCTCCTAGCCTGGGAACCTCCATATGCCTCGGGTATGGCCCTAAAAAGATAAAAAAAAAAAAAAAAAAACTCTTGGGTAATGATGCTGAATGGCTTTTGACGAAGCCCTGTTCTTTCCTGAGACACAATTCTGCCCTACCCGCCACCATGGTGGTGAAAGAAGCCCTATGTATGACCACCATGTATGAAGCAAAACACTGATTTGCTAAACCCCATTAGCAAACTTTGTAGGGCCCTTTTTGGAGAATCACTCTCAATGTCATCTATCTATGTGGCATGCAGGGACCAGGGGACTTTTCCCTTTGTCTCAATTTTCATTTCCAAGATATTGAGTCCCTGAAGGTCTTGGCTAGTATCCTTCACTAAAAGCAGAAGACGAAGAGCTTGCTGTAGGGAAGGGAGGAATTAGCAGAGGCGAGATGGCAGTGTCCAGTCAGGTCTTCAGTGATGATAAGAGACAAAGGCAGGGAACCCTCCGACCCCTTCCCCTTGGAATACCAGGTTAGGCCTGCCTTGCCTCCCGTAGGAGGCAGGATAGCAACGCTGGCTTGGCATTGGGCCTTGGAGCAGACAGACTTGGCTGGACAGCCTGGCCTGGTACCTCTTAGAGGTGTCATCTTGGGAAATGTCCTAACCCACCCGTCCTCCTCTGTAAAATAAAGGTGATCACAGTGCATGTGTCACTTTATTGTTGGGTCAAGTTCTGCAAGGCAGTAGATAAAGAACCTAGACCTCAAAAGGTGAACGCTTTTATTATTCTTATTGCTGAGTGGTCTTTTCCATAGGCCCACTTGAGAATTCAGATCTTTTCCTGAAAAGATTAGTCCTTCAAAATTAGTCCAGAATGTCTGGAGAGGGAACTGAGATTGAAAGACCAGCTTGCTTGGACCAACCTATGAGTAACTGTATATGTCCTTGGACAGGGACCACCCTCCTGGTGATTTCACGTGACTCCTCTGGGTGCTCCAGACGCAATTGCAGGAAGTGAGGAAACGGGCAGAAACCCATGTCTGGGCCAAGCAGGCCGAGGGAGGCCCAGGGAAGAGAGCAGAGCCCGGTGTGGCATGTGGTCGCCAGGGTAGAAACAGAGTGAAGACGGCCTGCCAGGAAACTCACTCCCGGGGCAGGCTGGATGGGCCTGGGTCACTGTGCTGGTGGAGAAATTCCAGAACACATCTCCCAGCAGGCAGCACCGGCACTTACAAGGGAGAAGCCACTGCCTCCAGTTGGGCAGGCAGAGCCAGCGGGGTACGCTGGGGAGCTCTGGAGGCCCAGCCACCTGCTGGGCAGGGCAGGACTCCGCTCCCCGAGGAGTGGTGCCAGCTCATGGCCCAGCCCTGGAAACTGGAGTCCATGGGAACAAGGGGTCAGCCCTAGGACACTGGAAATTGGACCCGAAGGACAACGGAGGCGACACAGAAAAAAAATAAAGAGCTTTGCTGTGTGTCAAAAATCACATTATTTCAAGCAAATTTTCACACAAACCCAGTGAAGACAGTATTGTGGTCACCATATTACGATGAGTAAACTGAGGCTTATTTCAGTTCACTGACTTACCCGGTGTTCCTGAGGTGCTCAGAGGCAGAACCAGGAATCCCCAGGTCAGCTTGCTCAGAGTCTCATGCTCGCATTCAAGTTGTAGAGTGCCCAGCTCTCCAGCTGGTGGGACCAGGGTCTGCCTCCCCGACAGCTGTTCACCCGTTCTTTTGTGTTTTACAAAAAGCACCGTGCTGTGGGCTGAGAGCCCCAGAGACACTCTCTGGGACTTTGGAAGGACCTGATCCCAGCCAGGACCCGAACCAGGCACACTGACTCCCTGCCCTGTCGTCTCCGCTCCATTGAGCCTGCTTTCCTCCCATACTCAAGAAGGTATGGGCAGACTCATTACGTGGCACTGCTGCATAAGGAACATTGACAGAATCAAACATCTAAAGGCCACCGGCCCATCTCCCAGGACGGGTGACAGGAGCGATTTGTCTACAGTTGTATTTGTAAGCACAGCATGGAGAACACATCAAGAAGCCAGCAAGGATCGCATAGGTTCTGTTTGCTAATTGAAACAAGGGAAATGCCAGTGGCGAAGAAGATGGATTGGGGAAAAGATAGAAGTTTTCAAGTCATGCTAAAAGGCAGTAGGATGGCAACGCCATGTCTTGGGCAGGGATAGGCCTGCACCACCCCAGTGGACATATGGGTGGCTTTGGCTGGGGCACCAAATTCTCATCTATCTTCCTGACTGGCTAAGCGTCTTGAGGACAATGCTGTGTCATATTTAACTTTGCATCAGCAGTACGCAGCACGGAGTCTGGCATGGAGCAGGTATTTAGCAAATACTTGTTGAATAACGGAATGATTGAAAAACCATTGCTCAAGGTAAGGGTGAGACTAAATGGCCGGTCAGAGCTCTCCCCTCCTTTCGTGTCACTCCTGCCATGGGCTCAGTGCCTCCACTTTTCGCTTGCAAAGGGCCCTGGGAGATCCCACGATCACCCTCTGCCTCCCTGAATATTGGCCTCTCTTGGGAGCCATCACCTTGGTGGTAGGGGTCTCCACTGGAGTTTCCTAGGGCTGACTAGCTGTGGTCCAGGGCCTGAACCAAGTACCTGTGGTCAAAGGCCTGGATGCCAGGGTCACGTTGCCCCAGTTCAAGTCTGACTTCATCACCGCTCAGCTGTGTGACCTCGGGCAAGCCACCTGACCTCTCTAAGCCTCTCTGGGCCTCAAACGGGGGTCACAGCCTTGGGAATGGTAAGGACAACGTGCAGGGCTGGCACCTGGTAAGGGCTCAGTCACCTTAGGTCTTGGCAGTGTCATTCCCTGAGGAGGGGCCTGGGAGCATGGTCTCTTCCTGCTCCCTCGGCCAGGTAGGTGGCAAGCAAGCCCTGGCTGTGTGCCCACCTTGCCTTTGTTTAGAAGCACAAAGGAGAGCAGGAGATAATGAGGCAGAGAGGAGAGGAGTCTATTAGAAATGGCACCAGGAGAAGCTTTCAGATATACGGATGTGCGCCAGGCCAAACCCACGATTGGATAACATTTCCATCCTGTTTCCTTCATCCCTAAGTTAGTTATTTAAAGTCCAGGAAAAAAAGCCAGAATGCACCGTTCAGTTTGTACAAATGAAGTTTATAAATAGCCGTTGTGGAGAGCCAGCATCATGGAGATACCAGGGTGTCCACAGTGAGCCCTGACTCAGTGCCGTGGGGGCTGGCTCTGTCAGTCTGGAGACGTTCCATGTGTCTGCCTCTGAGCCACTGTCACACCACTCCCGGAGGCGCCTCAGGGAGCTCTGCGTGCTTTAACTCTGGGGAGAAGGAGCATGGTGGCATTTGAATGGGATCAGAAGGCACTGGCATCATTGGGCATGGCAAAGATGGCAGGATTCGGAACAGGGCAGATGTGGGTTTGAATCCCATTCCATCACTTACCAGCTGTGTGACTGTCGGCGGGTCGGGCCTCCGTTTTTTCTGCATACACTATATATACAGGGTTGCTGCGAGGATCGAGCTTGTGCCCCGGGGCAGCTCAGCATCAGTTCTTGCCAGTCTGGGCAAGATAGGCAGGTATCTCTGAGGCCCGACAGCAGCAATATATTTAGAGGCCTAGAGATTAACTAGGCTGAGGAGTTAATGGCTGAGGAGTTAATGGCTGAGGAGTAGCAGGGGTAGGCAAGGGCCCAAGAGGAACATGCTGGTTGTTATGAGGGAGCAGGTGTGCCCAGGCCCTGATCTGGCCCCTGCACAGACCAAACCTGGAACCATCTGACCTTCAAAGAATGAATCTAATTATTATTATTCTTGCTGTCTACTTACTTAGTTACCTGGCATTTCAGCTTCTATTGGTGACATAGACTCTGCAAACTACCTGCCGCTGAGTTCCTGCCCTGGCTTGGCGGAGAAGGTGGGCTGAGGAATGTGTCAGCATTCGGTTCTGATGCTCTCAGTCTCTACCGTGTGCCTGACCCTCAGAAAGCCTTTGTCTGGGAACACCCTGGCTTTGACCAAGGGCCAGCCTCAAAGCGGCTCTGGGGGGCAGCCTCCAGTGTTTTCCGTAGGAGTGAAGCCAGAGATACCATCTGTGTGTCGTTGAAGAGAACCTGAGCACAGGCCTTGAGCAGTTTCACTCCCGCCATGACTGTGAGCATTCTCTCTGGAGCTGAGCGGGCCGTTGGATTTATTTCTCAGCCTCAGTTCAGTTTTACAAGCATTGACTGAGCACCTGCTTTGTAGCCATCATTCTACTCCGGGTATGGGAGACAGCAAAGCAGCGTGGTGGCCTGGAAAGGGCCAGGACCCTGACTCGCATGTGGTGGAAAACCTCTCCACTGCTCATGAGCTGTGTGGCTTTGGAATTATTACCGCAAACCCTGAAGCCCTGGCTTCCCACTTGTAAAACGAGACTTATTATCTACATGGTCCTTAGAATAGAAAAATGGCTCCGTAGCAGGTACTCAATGAATGACAGTCATCTTGTTCTTACTTGTTCCTCTCTCCTCCTCCCTCCCCTTCTCCTTCCTACTTTCTCCCACTCCCTCCCTTATTTCCTTGACCCCAAGGGCTTTACCATTGTGTTGTGGGGTCAGGCAGAGACCTGGACTAAATGTTTCAAATGGCAGCAGGATGGGAGTAGTGGGACAGAGGGAACACTGGGATAGAGACTACAAGCAGGACTTACCCCATCGGTTCACACAAAGAGGCCTTAATGAAGAGGTAAGAAGGGAGTTAAAAGGTCAAGCATGGTGAGGCGCCCGGTGACTAAGAATGGGAGGAAGGTCCGCCACACCTAGTGCCGATGGAAAAGGGGAAGAAATGGTGTTACCAAGGTAGGAAAGAGCCTGAGTCTTGCAAGTGATGCATCCTAGTGGGAGTGATAGTCGCAGAGGAACTTGACTACTGCCCTAAAAAACTGTAGGAGGGAAGTTCCTATTGCAGCTCAGCTGTAACCATCCCGACTAGTATCCATGAAGACGTAGGTTTGATCCCTGGCCTCACTCAGTAGGTGAAGGGTCCAGCATTGCCATGAGCTGTGATCTAGGTCGCAGATGTGGCTCGGATCCCGCATTGCTGTGGTGTAGGCCGGCAGCTGTAGTTCCGATTGGACCCCTAGCTTGGGAGCTTTCATATGTCACAGGTGTGGCCCTAAAAAGAAAAAAAAAAAATAAATAAAGAACTGCAGGAGGAGAAAACGTCTCCCCACCACTTTCCTCTTGCTATGCTGAGGCCTCCCATTGGCTGAGCCCTACCAAGGGAGGCTGGGTGATGCCATAGGCAGCAGCCTCCTTCCTGGGCATGGAGCCTGGCAGGAAAGGGTGGAGAGCGGGATCTTGGGAGGGTGCAGACGGAGAGAGGGCAGCAGGGATAAGCAGGCAGGGAGGGCCAGAGCTGCTGGCTGCCAGCCATGAAGGATGTGGGGGCCTGGGGGCGGGATGATTCCTAAGCCCCTCTCACACGTGATAATGCTGAGGCGGGATCTGAGAGGCCTCTGAATGGGGTTTCCGGAAGGATTTCCTCAAATCCCATACACTGTGTTACCTCAGTTGTTTATGAGAAACCATGACTGGCTCCCAAGCCTCCCTAGTCTTTGTTGAAAGCAACTGTGGGTTTGCACGTATTTGAGTTAAATCTGTGGGTCGTGTTTTCTCTTTCTGCCCCAGTGCCTGTGTTCAGGAGACGTGAGAAGTACGGTGGTGGCTCCAGGCAAGGGCCGCAGCTAGCTGGAGTCCTCAGAGCGTGCCCAGCTCGGAGCGGACAGGGGCATCATGTGCCATCCTCAGAGAGTGGCTTGGCCCTGCCCTCACTCCTCAAAGCTCCAAAGTCATCTTAATCTCCTCTCCACCTTGGCACCACGTCCCTGGCTCTCCCCCTCCAACACCGCTAATCTCGCCAGGGCTTTCTCAAGAACTGGGAGCTGGTGGTGCCAGGCCAAGCTTCCAGCCAGCAGCTGGCAGACAGTCTGCGGTGTTGGTTGACAAGCACTTGCTTGCTTGCTCTCCATAGGCAGCGCGGCCTCGGGCTGTGAACTCGAAGGTCCCCACAGGGGATTCATTCCAGGTGGTAGGCAGCAGAGGATGGGGGTTGGGAGCCCCATCTCTTTGTTGTTGTTGTATGTTTGGGGCCACACCTGTGGCAGATGGGGGTGCCCAGGCTAGGGGTCAAATCAGAGCTGTAGCCACTGGCCTACGCCACAGCCACAGCAACGAGGGATCAGAGCCGTGTCTGCAACCTACACTATAGCTCACGGCAACGCCGGATCCTTAACCCACTGAGCAAGGGCAGGGATCGAACCTACGTCCTCATGGGTACTAGGCAGATTCGTTTCCACTGAGACACGACGGGGACCCCTGGGAGCTCCACCTCAAATCCCCACTCTGTGTGACCGGGGAGAGCTCCACAGATGTCAGTGGCCCGCCTCTCCTTTTCCTCAGTAGGATCCTTGCAGCACATGTGTTTTGAGCAGGTTGGCCTCCAGAAGGGTTAACGGCAGAAAGCACCCCGGATAGCAAAGCTGATGGGTCTGTATTGCCCATTTGCACGTTGGGTATGTCCGCCCAGAGTGCTGTTTGGATTTGGGTTCAGCTGACATTGCCTTGATCTGAGGAGAGAGCCCGCGACTTGAAGTTGTCTCTTGGCAGCAGAGACGGGCCGGTCAGCAGCCTGCGGAGGAAGAGCATTTGTCCACCTGACTTAAAATTGCCTGGAGCTCTTGGGCAGATGTTAAGATGGCAGGGAGCTAGCTCCCCTGCTCTGCCCATTTTAGGGCTGGAATTTCTCTCTCCAGGCCTCTCGTCTCTGGCTGACCCGGCCTTGCTGTGAGGCGCTTTGGAAGCCTGTGCGGGTGAACGAGTCTGTGCCCGGGAGAGGGGGTGCAGAGCCTGGCGGATGACAGAGGCCTGGGCTCCAGGAAAAGCTGCTCATGTGGGATTTGGAGAGATCCGTGGGACCCGAGCCATCTCCCAGCTGCCATGCCCGAGAGGCCTGAAGTGCCAGGACCTGGACTCAGAGGAACTCCTGGAAGGTGCAGGAATATTTCTGTAGAAAAGTCCATACTGAGGGTGAAAATCAAAGAGAGCCGCGTGAGCATACAGGGGCATACGTCTACAAACAGTCTCTCTCACATGCACCCTCTTTCGCACAGACATACACTCACACTTCCAGACACGTGCAGGTTGTAAGAACAGGTAAACCTGTTAGAGGAGATTGCCGACCGCATCTGCAGCACACAGCTAATCCCCTTCTGGATGAATCAGACTGATGTGCTCAGCATAGAGTTGGGACAAAGCTGGCGACTCTGTGCCCTGGATACCCAGCCAGTCCTGGGTTAGGAGGCACCGCATCCTGGTGCCAGGGCCGCCAGGATCACAGAGATACCAAGAGCGAGAGCAGGGCTGAACTCTTTGTAGAGCGCCAGTCCCCTGAGGAGTCCCAGGCTGGCGTGGCTCACTAGTGCCTGGATGGGTTGCATGTTTTCCAAGGCAGATCACACCACTCCATGAGCCTACAGCGGGCAGATCTTGTCCCCGTAAGGGCCAGCACCTGTGGACTTTGGGACTGGACTGCACCTGCTGGAGTTTGCACGATATGGTCAGACTCATCCTCCCTCCAGTTGTGGCTGTTCTTCTATCCCTAGAGGAGGTACTTAGCTAGGGGGGCAGTGTAGGGGGTGCTAGAACACGGCTCTTCAGTCAGATGGAATCCTCTTTGCATCTGGGCCAGCTGTGTGACTGGTTGAAGCCCTGAACCTTGATTTTCTGTCCATAAAGTGAGGATGTTTGAGCCCATCTCTTAGGCCCACTGTGAGGCTAAAATACATTGCTGTGAAAATCTACCAGCAGTATGACTAGCATACAATAGGTGCTCAGTAAATGGGGAGCTCCCATCTCCTGTCTTTGTTTTGTAATCACCTGGTCAAGGGGTACCCTCCACCGACAGGAGAGAACTAGTCCCATTCATACACACATGACTCTCCATGCAGCCTGTGCTGGCCCAGTCAACTCTGATGGCAAGAGGACAGGGTTCTAGCCTGCTCCTTCTGA
This sequence comes from Catagonus wagneri, assembly GCA_004024745.2. Classification (NCBI taxonomy): domain Eukaryota; kingdom Metazoa; phylum Chordata; class Mammalia; order Artiodactyla; family Tayassuidae; genus Catagonus; species Catagonus wagneri. Next base: position 34,903,367 of record PVHT021183666.1, read on the forward strand.
CCTGCTATATCAGGCAGGCTCTCCAGAGACACAGGAACCACAGGGTGTGTGTGTGTGTGTATGTGTGTGTGTGTGTGTGTGTGTGTGTAAAAAGATTTATTTATTATAAGAAATGGGTTCGCATGATCATGGAGGCTAGGAAATCCCTACAAATAGTCAGCAAGCTGGTGTAGTTCTAGTTCCAAGGCCAGCAGGCTCACAGCCCAAAAAGAACCAGTGTTTCAGCTCCAGCCTGAAGGCAGGAAAAGACGGATGTCCCATTGCAAGCCGTCGGGCAGGAGGAGTTTCCTATGCCTTGTGGAAGGTCAACCCTTTTGGTCTATTCAGGCCTTCAACTGATTGGATAAAACCCACCCACATAGGAAAGGACAATATGCTTTACTTAGTCTGCCAAATTCAATTAATGTTAATATTAGTTATATTCATCTCATCCAGGAACATCCTCACAGACACGCCTAGAATAATGTTTGATCAGATATCTGCCCGCTCGATGGCTTAGTCAAGCTGACACAAAATTTACTATCACACCTACTATCTGATGGCCTCATGCATCCGTGGGTGTCCTGGTGCACCAGGGGGATGGGCACCAATCTTGGGACCTCCTGGGACTTCTAGTCACCCTCTAATACAGTGGAGGTTGTCCTCTGCAGCGGAAGAAGAGCACAGCGTGGGTGGGCCCATCTGTTCAGCCACTGAGATAGCAAGGTGTCTTGACCAACACCCACACCCGCCCCATGGACCTCTCTTGGTAGCAGAAACCCCAAAGCTTTGCCCATCAGCTTGACTAAAACGACTCTCACTTACCCTCTTCTTCCTACCTCTTGGGTTTAACAACAATCTTCACCCCAGGGTCTGTACCAGAAACCTGGGTATTATATTCAAAAACTCGTTATTCTTCCCCTATCGCTCAAGTCCTGCCAGTTTCTTTCTCCTTAATATTTCCTTGTCAGGTCCATTATTTTTTTTCTAGCCCCTGCCATCGCTCAGGTCCTACCTGCCATAGTCTCTTGCTGCTTTCCTGTGTCTTCCTCCCCACTGGTTTTCTTGCCCTCAATTTTGTCCCACAGAGCTTGTCATCCACACTCTTGCCAGAGGAAGTTCTCTAAAATAAAGAGATCCAGCCACATCATTCCCTAATTAATCACGTTATCAGCTTCTCACTGCCTAATAGAGTTTGTAAGCTGATGCCCTAAGGGTTGAATTCAGCTCACACTAAAAAAAAAAGAAAAAAGAAAGAATTTGAATATCTTTATATACTGAAGAGTTGGTACCTTCTAGTGTGCTGGTGTCCTCACCACTCCTTATTGTCTTACACCTGTACACTTGACACTATTATTTTTTATTATTTATTATTTTAGGAAATTCAGTCTATCAAGTCTTTATTTGGCATAGGAGAAATTGCTATATTATCCGTTGACAAATGCACTGTATTTTTTAAATGAGGAATGATGTGGCATTATTCCGTCTGTGAATAACTAAACATATTCTGATATCAATGGCAGAAGGACAGTAACAGACAGAAGAACTCATAAATGCCAGAAATGGACCAACAGTTTAATTTAAAAAAGGAACATCAAGGACTCTAGGTGTCCACTTTTTTTTTTTTTTCCTTGCTTTTTAGGGCTGTACCTGAGATATATGGAGGTTCCCAGGCTAAGGGTCAATAGGAACTACAGCTGCTGGCCTACACCACAGCTCACGGCAATGCTGGATCCTTAAGCCACTGAGCAAGGCCGGGGATCAAACTTGCATCCTCATGGATGCTAGTCAGATTCATTTCTGCTAAGCCATGACGGGAACTCCTAGGTGTCCACTTTTAAGAGTCTGAAGATTTAGTCATACTATGTCATACTTCATCACTGTCACATCAACACTCTCCCACCCACAGAAATGATCATTCGGGAGTTCCCGTTGTGACTCAATGCGTTATGAACCTGACTAGTATCCATGAAGACGCGGGTTCAATCCCTGACTTCGGTCAGTGGGTTAAGGATCCGATGTTGCCGTGAGCTGTGGTATAGGTCGCAGACATGACTCAGATCCCGTGTTGCTGTGGCTGTGGTGTAGGCTGGAAGCTGCAGCTCTGAGTTGACCCCTAGCCTGGGAACCTCCATATACTGCACCTGCAGTCCTTAAAAGAAAAAAAAAAAAAAAAAACAGAAAAAGAAATGATCATTCTACACCCAGTCCCGTGGATTGTGAGAAGATGTCACATAGGGAAGCCACCACATATCAGCTCCACTTCCTTCAACCATGTTTAACTGCTCGCTTTTTCCTGATTATATCCTGCTTCAGTGGTTTTGTAATTGCTTGATCCCCTGCCTGGAATGCTGTTGTTTTCCCCTCTTCCAACAATCAGTTTCTTTAGTGAACACCTAGTAGCTGTAATGCAAACATCAACACTATCTCTGGTGCTTTTTCCAAACCCTCCTCTGGCTCCAGACAGATGAGAATTTCTTTGATCTCTTCCAGCTACCAACTGAACACCTCCATGGATTTGTCCCAGAGACAGCTCACAGGTGCTGTATTCAATACCAGGTCATCAGCTTTTCCCGCGCCTGTGGCCCTTTCTGCGTCCCCTATATCCATGAGTGACTCCACCCTCCATTTAATGATTAAATCTGTGCCATCACATTCTGTGACATCTCTCAGTCTTCCCTGCCTCATCTCTCATCCAACCACGTCTTTTTTTTTTTTTTTTTGTCTTTTGTTGTTTTAGGGCCGCACGCACAGCATGTGGAGTGTCCCAGGCTAGGGGTCTAACAGGAGCTGTAGCTGCCGGCCTTCGCCACAGCCACAGCCATGTGGGATCCGAGCCGCGTCTGCAACCTACACCACAGCTCATGGCAACGCCAGATTCTTAACCCACTGAGCAAGGCCAGGGATCGAATCTGCAACCTCATGGTTCTTAGTCGTATTCGTTAACCGCTGAGCCATGACGGGAATGCCTTCATTTGGCTGTTTTTTCCCACCATTTCTCCTCCTTCTCAATTGCCTATACTCTAGTAACACCGGAATTTATTCTTGTGTATATAGATATTTTTCTTGTATCTCTGAATTGTTTCCTTTGCAAGGCGTTCTATTCTCTGTCCTGTTCAACCTTCTCTGATAACACTTAAAGACCCAGTTCAAGTTTCATATCCCCTAAGAAGCCTTCTTGGAAGTCCCAGGCAGAATCTCTGTTTCCTATGTCTCCTTTGAAACATTTCCATTCTCTGTGCCAACTATGCCTCGAACCTGTCACAGGTTAAGTGCCATAAAGGCAGGAACTGGGTTCTATTTATTCGTATATTCCCTTTATTTAGTAGGCAGCGGTGTGGAGCTGTTCTCAGTATCCATGTATCAGACAGTTTTGTTATAATGAACAGCCCTCCAAATCAATGACTAAGAACAAGTAACATTTTTTTCTTGCTCTTGTTAATGCTGGAGGCTGTGTGAGTCGATTGTGTTTGCTACAGGGCTCTGCTATGTTCTTTCCATTCTGAAAGAACAACCCCATTTGGGACATGCCATTTTCCTGGAAGAGAAAAAAAAAAAAAAAGCAAGAGTCTTCTGTGCAGTGGCTCCCAAAGCTTCTGCTAGGGCCTAGATTATATTCTGTCTCATTGGTCAGAGCCAGTTACTGCTCAAGCGCAGTGTCAATGGAGAAGTATTCTCCCATAGGAAGGGACACTGCAAAGCACAGGCCATGAATAATAATGTCTAATATTTTTATAGAGAAGATGGGGCCAATAATTGGGAATTATAATACACTCCACTGCCGCGTGCTTGTTAAAATAAGTGGACTCAGGTACGGAAAAGAACCTTACAGGATTCTTTGTCCAGTTTCCTCCTATGTTGGACATTTGTCATTTTGGACCACCTAGCATCCGTACTTACTTCTTATATTTGGAGAATTCCCCACTTTTGAATCTCAGTGGGAACAGAAATGGATCAGAATAACCTCTGACAGAGAAGGGATTTCCTGGCCTCCCTTGATCTATGCCCAGGCCCACGGCTTGGCTGGCATCGATTAGATATGCCTTCCCAGGCTTTGTGGCTGCCTAGCAATGGCCAGAGCACCAGGAGCTTCGAGTTCTCAGGACCCTGAAGGTTGTAGTATGGGCAGCAGTGTCCAGTATCAGCAGTGTGGGCAGTGCTGGGGATAGGCCTCTCTGGAAGCAAGACTTGATGTTATTACCAGAGCCTGGTTTTCTAGTTCTCCTGACAGTTTCAGGAGCTGCCCAGTGTCCATTTATTAATTCCATTTCTGCCTGAATCTGCCAGTGCTGTGGCTTTTGCCTACATCCTGGCTCACCCATCCACTCTCCCAGGGAGCCAGAAGTAGTTAACAGAGTCAACTGTGAAACCAGACTTCTGGGCTTTGTAGGACCTCCAGATTCCTGCTTCCTCTGTTCTTGGGGCAAGCTATTTAACTTCCATAAGCCTCAGTTTCCTTCCCTGTGAAATGGGTGATAATAAGACCTGCCTTCCAGACTTGTTGTAGTAAAAGAGGTACATGCAGGGAGTCCAGGGCCTGTTATGGGGCTTGTTATTCACAAGAAGATGAAATGACTTTCTCAAGTTCATAAAACGTGATGGTGGGAAAAACGAGTCCAGCAGGCAGACCTCCTGGCTGTGGACCTTCACTCAGCTCGAACTTGCCTCACGGACATAATGAAAGAGCTCCTGTAAGAAAGGGTGCATCAATTACTACTCTCTTGGCAAGCTGAGGTCAAGGAGGACCTATCTCTGAACTCTTGGTGGATGGCACTGAGCTCCATCTCTCACTTTAATCCTGTCTGCCTAATCTAGGATGAGGAAAGTTTAGGATCTGATGGTTCTGTTGGAATTTCAGCATGAGGCAGGGGAGGCTGTAGGACCTGGACTTGGGTAGGGTGTTGAGTCTAACCCATGCTGTCTGTGTGCAAGTGGGTGTTCCAGGATTCCCAGATGCAGGGGGCAGATGGTGCCCTGCTGGCTGCGAGCCGGTATCCCTGTCACCCTGAGACTGTTGGAGGGAGACCTGGGTTCCGTGGGTACAGTGGGCTCTTTTTGTTTTTATTTTTCAACATCCAGAAAAGAACGCAGTCCCATTGGCTTTTATCAGGATCTTGGCATGCTCTGAGCTTTCCTGCAGCCATCCTGGGGACCTTAGCTTGTGGCATGGACCCACCAGGAGGTCTTCTGTTTGCTTTTTGAGGCTGACAGTCGTGGGATGGCTGGGGCTGGGCTGTGAGTTTCTGTGGGTGAGCCTCTTGTCTGTGCCATGAGCCGGGGCTGTGGGTCAAAAGCAACTGCAAAAAAAAAAAAAAAAAAATCAGCAAAGACTATCATTCCCTCTTCCCTCTGATGGGAGGACCCTCCAGTCTGGTTCCATCCCTGCCCTCATCTGTATGCCTTGATCGGCCATTGGAAGTTGTGTTGAAAGAGTGGGAGGGATGCAGGTCAACTGTGAGGCTTCAGGGATGGGCTGCCCTCTCTTACGGGTACAGCAGTGGGCATAGCGTTTGCAGGGCAGGGATGATGTGTGTCTGATCTGCAGATTGTTCTCTGGGGTGGAGAGAGGAGCACCTCAGAAGGAGGACTCTTGACAGGAGACCTGGAACCTCTTCTCAGGTCAAGGGGGTGAGACGTCATCTCTCTCAGGGGTGGCTGATGTGGCTCTAGGATTTTCCCCACCTTGGAACCACATGTGTCTCTGCTTTTTGGTTCTTGATGGCAGACTTGCGGGTCAGTTGGTCTTGGGCCTTCTATAACAGGGGTTATGGTGGAGAAGTCCCTGTCACAGCATCAGTACTGCAGGACCAGGAGCAGCTGCCTGTGCGGATTAAGCTGCCCTGGGACCCCATGGATAAGTGTCTGGGCTTCCCCGACCAAGGCGGTGCTGGTTGGTTCTCCCAGAGGACTTGTCTCAGCCACTCATCAGTTCCCTTCATTTAAGCTGCTGTCAGAAGCCACTCTCACCATGGTGCAAATTATGTTATATGTAGGTGGCTTTCAATAATTTTTTGGACACCGTTTCCAGGAAACTTCTCTAACACCTTTTGATTGTGAATGAGGCCTGAACAGTTCAGGGCTAAAGCAGGAGCTCACAAAAGTGGCCACCTGTCTTGCGTTTCTTCTGAGAGGCAAGCAGAACCCCTCTTGGCCTCTCAGAGCAGCCCTTTGGCCTTCCTGGCGAGGCTGCAGAGTCCACAAGGACTAGAGGACAGGAGGTTCAGTATCTGCTGTTGTTACAAGTGTGGTGCAGGTCGCAGCTGCAGCTCAGGTTTGATCACTGGCCTGGGAACCTCCATAATGTTGCGGGTGTGGCCAGAAAAACACACACACACACACACACACACACACACCTGGAGAACAGCCAGAAACACACACACACACACCTGGAGAACAGCCAGAAACACACACACACACACACACACACACACACACACACACACCTGGAGAACAGCTTAGCCTGAAGGGATCAAGGCAGCCCTGGGCATAGACCAAGGAGCCAGAGAATGAGGAGCAAGTCCAAGCTAGTTTCTGGAGGGCAGAGCTGGACCTACAGGTCATCAAAGCTCTGGACAGAGTTTCCTTCTGTTTTCATGGTTCTAGTAATTTCTGATGTTTGCTAGTTGTTACCCCTGTGAGTATCCAGACAGTTGTGACCTTTCAAGACCCTTCGAGAACTTCTGCTTGGATGTGGGGCTGTCAGCCCACGTGGGACCCATTATGGGGCACAAAGACAGCTGGGAGGTGGTAGGCCTTGTGTTTAGCGTAAGGGAGTCTGGGCTTCCCTGAAGGCTCCGGAGTCGCATCCTGATTGGTGCAGCCAGGTAGCCAGGACACAAGGACATAGGGACATAGGGACATATGGAGAGACTTCCTTAGTAGCTGAGGACAGGCAGCTGGATTCTGATTTACAGCCTTTGGTGGGCATGGTGATGCACTTCCCAGATCCCCTCCAGAAACACAGGACTGGTTTTCCCACATGCTGGGAGCACTGCCAGCAGAAAGCACTGCTGTCTACGGGGGGCTTTGGCTAAGAGGCTGCCCTGCCCCAGGCCACGGTACCTCCTTGGGCTGTGCTACATGAAATGACTGCTGATGTAGGGCGCCTTCCCCTCAACTCACGACAGCTCTGTGAGGTCTCCCCATCTTGAAAACTCCCTTTAGGGAAAGCTTCTGCTGAGACCTTCGCACAGCTTGGCTCCATGCTCTGCCCAATTGTGCTTCTCCCCTCCCTTCCAGAAATGTGCTTCCTAAGAACTCTCCCTCCTCAACCCCCGGGTGCCCATCTCCATCTCAGAGGCCGCCTCTCAGGACCTTAACCGTCGACTTCTCCTTTCGAGCCAGAGAGGCCTGGGTCATCTCTGAGGTGTTTTACTTTTGCTCAATGCGTAGCAGAGGTCTTTTCAGGGGTGGCTTAAGTGCCCCGTCTGGGTGGAGTGGGAGGCAGGCCCTTGGTCTGGGTGCCCGTGCATGTCTGTGGTTGGCAGAGGTGGGAGAGGTGTGCTCCCACTGGCTCAGCAGCTAAGAGAACACCCTTAGGTGCCAGATTGCCTACGTCTGAATCTTGTTCTACCATTTGCTCCCTGTGTGATCTGAGGCAGGTTAATTAACTTCTCTGTGCCTCGCTTTTCACATCACTAAAACGGAGAAGATAACCATCCCTCCCTCGCAGCTCCTTGTAGGGAGGAAATGGGAAGATCTTTGTAAAGCTTTTAAAACAGTTCGTGTCTGCGGGGCATGGGGTAGCAGCTTTGGAGTGTCTGTTTCAGCATCGCTCAAGAACACTGGCGCAGGGGCTCTCTCCTGGAGGCCCACGTTCTTGGGGAGGAAGGACTGGTCAGTGGCTTCTCTCAGTCCTTGCTGCCCCTTGGCCTTGGACGCCACTTTTGGTGGCTCCTGTCAGGTGCTTGTCTGGCAGCCTTGCTCTGTGTTCACTCCTAGGATGTAAAAACCCATCCCTAGCAGGCACTGGGGACTGTTGCTGGCCCTTGTACAGGACGCAGGACCCGTCCTTACCCACAGCGTCTTTATGACACCAGGAGGGAGAGCAGAGCTGGGTGGGCTCCCAGGCTGCTGACGGTCCTAGGGAGAGCCAGCTTTCAGATTTTCCTGATTGCAATTTGATGGATGGCTTACCACCCATTCTTCCTACAGTTTATCCTGGACATAGGGACCAGGCCGAGACATATAGAACTGGGAAAGTGCATGGAATCTATTGATGATGGTGGAACAAACTGCAAGAGAGTCTACAAGGAGGAGAATGCCCTGGATTGCAGGAGGCTGACCTCTGTGTATTGCGTCATCGGGCTTCTGTGCCCCTGGCTCCCAGGTGGGCACAGCCAGTGGGCAGCACCAGCAGAAGACCTAGCGCAAGACTAGGCCATTTCCTCTCCGTTTCCTCCCACAGGGAGGGCAGTGGCTGTGTTCTTACACCCTCCTCACTGCTGCAGCTCCTGCTTCTTTTTGTGAGGCCTCCCTCCCCTAACCCGCTCCTGCCTGAGTCTGTAATTGCCCCCTTCTTGCTAGCTTAGGCTGCCTCTAGTCCTCGTTGACTTCTCTCAACCCTCTCCACCTTTGTAAATGGTTCTTTATTAAACTCTTGGAAAGACCAAAAAATAAAAAATAAACAGTAAAAACTAGTGGAGTTTCTGTCGTGGCTCAGGGGCTAGCGAACCTGACTAATATCCATGAGGACCCGAGTTCAATCCCTGGCCTTGCTCAGTGGGTTAAGAATCTGGCGTTGCCATGAGCTGTGGTGTAGGTCGCAAACGCGACTCGGATCCTGCATTGCTTGGGTCTGACTGGACTCAAGCCTGGGAACCTCCATATGCCGCGAGTGCGGCCTTAAAAGGACAAAAAGACCAAAAAATAAAAATAAACTCTCTTGGCTACTTTGCTGGGAGGCCCTGACTGATGCACACCCTTCTGGCTGGCAAGTGGGCGTGGCTGGATTGCAGCCTCCCTCCCATCCCCCGGGCACACCGGCAGGGCACAGTCTTACAATTGCATATGGCAGTGCCCGGTAGGCTCCAGGGAACTTCTCTGTCCCCTGTGTGGAGTGTCCCCTTTATTGCCAGTAGCAGAAGATCTGGATTTGCTATCATCCGAGAAGCTGGTAGGATCTTTTAGCTGCTATGGCAGGCAGTGTTCTTGGGGAGGAAATGGGACGGAAGCCTTGCAGTGCCGATGTAGCCAAAGCTGGCAGGGCAGCCAAAGCTGCCGGGATGTTCTGAGGATCACGAGGCTCGAATCCTCTACCGGTTTTTCCTGGTCTGCCTTTAGAGGAGCTGCTGGGTCCAGGGCTCCCTCCCTATCTCGAATGACCAACACTCAGCTCCCAGGCAATTGATCTATTGGTTGTACTCATTTCTCAGCTGGACTCCTTTCCTAATGAAACCCACAGAGGTCACAGTGCCCCTGAATCAGTCTTATTCTCTATCCCTGGGTTTTTAAGAGGTTGCTTCTCCGTGTCCTTAACTTTCTGAGAAGACCAAGAGCTACTCTGCTTGTTTCAGCTCGGATGTCTGAATCTAGTTTATTTTGAGCTTTAGCCTCAGGACTTTTAAGTGGAAAACCACCCTTTGTAATCAAGACACCCAAAGACATATCATCTCCACCAGGAAGGATTCAGAGCAATGGAAAAGCCCTGGAAATCCCAGATCCAATTAATAATTCCGTAAGACAGTCCATTAGAATGCACAAGTGCTTAACTGAACAAAACCATAATCGAAGCTGTCAGAAGTGATCCACGGTTGTGTTAGAATTTTCTCATTCACACATCATTTCCTCTACAATTTAGTTAGATAACAAACACCATTTATTCCGTCACTGGCTTTTTCAGCCATGAAGTACAGTTGGTGTCTGTATTGGGCTAATGGCAGAGAAAAGGCTTTTGGCTGATTGGTGAGAGGGGTCCCAGCTTGGAGGATAGGTGGGCTCTTGGGCAACCAAGCCCAAAGAATCTGGTGTCCCACAGCTCCTGAGAAGTTCTCTGGAACTTTGTGTCTGGGAATGACATCCTTCTACTGGTACCTTTAGGGCTCAGCTACCTTGGGGATTGCTGGAGGGAGGCAGCCCTCAGAGCAGAGCCCTTTAACCAAGCCAGAGTAGGCACTGGGCATGGGGCACCTGCTTCTCTGAGGATGTTTAACATCCCACCGTTAAAGCCTCAGCCCTTTAGCTGCACCTGGTAGGACTGGGAAAGTACAGGTCCTTTTCCTGGAGGCTCATCTGGGGGAGTTATCAGTGTTCTCACCTCGGTTAGAATCGTTTGTTAAGCCTTCTTCTGAACAGGTTTTGAAGCTCAGAAACTAGGGGCAGGAATCACAGGGAATGAGAAGAGGGGACCCTGATGGCTTCAGCGGGGCAGGTCACTGGAGCTGAGGGTGGCGGCAGGAACACTGTTGCTGCCGACCTCATCCAGCTAGCCAGTCTCTCACACGCGGATAGAGAAGGGAGTGACTGCTTGTTTTTTTTCCCTTTCTCTTTCTTTCTTTTTTTCTTTTCTTTCTCTTTCTTTCTTTCTCTCTTTCTTTCTTTCTTTTTCTCCCTTCTTCCCTTCCTCCTTTCTTTCTTTCCCCTCCCTCCCTTCCTTCCTTCTTTCCTTCCTTTTCCTTCTTTCTTTCTTTCTTTCTCTCTCTCTCTCTCTCTCTCCCTTCTTCCCTTCCTCTCTTCTTTCTTCCTTTCTTTTTCTTTCTTTCTTTCTTTCTTCCTTCCTTCCTTTCTTTCTTTCTCCTTCCTTCCTTCCTTGCTTTTCCTTTCCTTCCTTCTTTTCTTTCTTTCCCTTTCCTTCCTTCCTTCCTTTCTTCCTTCCTTCCTTCTTTCTTTCTTTCTTTTTAGAGCTGCCCCTGAGGCATATGGAAGTTACCAGGCTGAAAGGGAGCTACAGCTGCTGGCCTACACCACAGCCACAGCCACGCAGGATCCAAGCCGCATCTGTGACCTACACCACTACTCCTTGTAACGCCAGCTATCTGATCCACTGAGCAAGGCCAGGGATCGAACCTGCATCCTCATGGATATTAGTTGGATTCGTTTCCATTGTGCCACAAGGGGACCTCTCAACTACTTTTTTAAAAATGTTGTTTAAGACAGGCCAGACCAGGGATGCCAGGTATGAGGGCTGCCTTAGCCTTTAGTTATCTGAGGGTAACTAAGGCCCCACAAGTATTCATTTTAATTGGCAGAAATAAATCTGCATGCATGTGCATCTGGCTTTACATATTTGCGTAGACCCTCTCTTTTCTCTCTTTATTTCTTCCAGGTTGGGAAAGAGCATTCTCAGCACAGTAGTGAAAAGATGGTAGTGCTCAACAGGGTTGAGAATCCCGGAAAGTTTGGGTGGGTGGAGACTCCTCTTGGATCCCCCTTGGGCTGCCTGGTTTCCCCGGGCCCCAGTGATCACCATGCAGCCTGTTTCACGAGCTGGACACGTTGTAGCTGGGTCAGCTGAAATCAATCAAGACCTTGGCGTCTCTCTTGGCTTAAACCCATCCACATGCTGCAGGAGAAGAAGGATAGCCACTGTTTATTGAGGGCCTACTGTGTGCCAGGATTCTCTTTAAGTGAGAGTGTTCTAGGAAACCTCCCTTCCTGTCCCGATCCCTCCTCTGTGACGACAAGAGGTCTCACGGGGAGAGGGTCTCCTTCATTCTCTGTGGCCCCCACGTTAGCCCGTAGTGCGTCCAGCACTCAGGGTCTGAGTTGCCTACTTGCCGTTTGCCGTTTTCCATCTGGGGCCCATTCAAGCTTGATGCTTTCTTTCTAGAAGTCCCATCAGAATCAGTCAAATGGGACTCTGTAACCGCCTGGAAACACATTTTCAGTCCCACTTACAAAAGAATAACAACAACCTTGAAAGCGCTACCAAAAAATAAATTATATGCCCTGCGAGTCGTCGCAGAAGAAATGCTATGGGAGAAATAAACTGTTTTTCTGTGACCTATGTGAATGTCCCAGGAGAACTGACTTCCCATTCCTTAGAGCCCTCTTGTCCCCTGTCTTGAGCAAAACAGATTAGATTGTTTGAGAAGCAGGAGCTTGAGGCCTGGCGGAGAAGATGGAGTGCACTGGTAACGCAGAGGGGGTGGCGGCTTTGCTTTGGGGAAACTCAGCCTCCTCAGTTTCAGCACCCAGTTCCTGTCTGAGCTGGGCGGGTCACCAGCCTCTCGTAGAAGGTAGGAGCACGAAAGAGGTAGATTCTGCCGCCAGGGGAGGGTTTCGATAGCCAGAGTCAGATTTTTTACTCAGATGATTCCATCTGGAGTCGCATAGACTAGAGCCAGGGACAGAAACAGCGACAGATGGGTATTGACAGTGCCAGGCATGGTGCTGGTTCCTTGCCTTCAAGCCTCGCTTTTTATTCCTCCCAAATCTCAAAGGGAGGTGCTGATTCCTGTGTTACAGGAGAGAAAATTGAGGCTCAGAGTCAGGAAGTGCCCTCCCTCAGGTCACGCAGGAAGGAAGGGCTGGAGTCTGGACCTGAATCTGGGTGCAGGTGTCTGTGATTGCACAGTACATGCTCTCCCCCTGCACACTGCCCCCATCAGTCCCCCTTTTTCTTCTCCACTGTGTGGTTATGGCCCAGAGGGGAGGGGTGCCTATTGTTCTGGGGTCTGTCTGCTGGGAAATGTTATGTGAAGCCCCATATGTACTAAAGATCCATTGCCTTTTCTGGGATGTGTAGATATACATGCACGCATATACACACACACAAAAACTCACACACGGGGCTCACTGATTGATGAGAGGAGTCCCCTTCATTCTGGGACTTTGAGAGGCATCCTTTTTCTAGCCAGCACACCTGTGCCCTGGTTGCTTTGATAGATGGGTTAAGAGAGTAGCCAGGCGTGGATGATACCACTGGGTTAGGACACATAATGAACCCAGACCTCAGGGGCTGCCAAGCCTCTGTCGCACCTTCCAGACGTACAGTCCCTGCACAAACTGCCAATCGCGATGAAGATTCTGTCACTTAAATTATGCGGCATAAGGTCTGAGTAGGGCTGAGGCATCCCGAGAAAAAGGCTAATTTGCTGTCACTGCACCGGGCGCAGAAAGCAGCCGTGTGTGCTTGTGTGTGTTTCTATGCACGTCTCCTCACACAGACTCCCCCCCACCCCGCTCCGCCCCCAGCTCCGCACCTCTCAGGCCAAATTGCTGGTCTCACTCGGAATGACGGATTTCCCCAGCACTAGGATGCTTCGCTCCATCTCTGAGTGAAACCTGGAGATAATGCCCATGAGTGACAAAGCACCATAAGCTACTCCCTCAGAGACAATGGTCTGTCCTGCTGGCAGATCTGGGTCAGGCGGAGTCTGATGGCTGTGACAGGGGTCGTGTATGTCTGGTCATGAAACAGCAAGTCCTCCATGCTGTGCGTGAGGTCACATGCCCCTTGGCCCTAAGGTTGGATTAACTGTTTAGTCCTGCTTAGCGGATGGAGACCAGCCCTGACCCCATGGGGGCAGGAGGTTTCATATGGAAAAATTGGCTTCTATTTTGGTGACTTTTAAGAAGGAAGTTTGCTAAGGACCCAGGGTTGCTAGGTTACTGGGAAGATTTAAGAACAAGCATTCTTGGAGTTCCCGTTGTGGCACAGCAGAAACGAATCC
>PVHT021183666.1:34921854-34979993 GCA_004024745.2 Catagonus wagneri
TGCGGGTTCGATCCCTGGCCTTGCTCAGTGGGTTAAGGATCCGGTGTTGCCGTGAGCTGTGTGTGGATCGCAGATGCGGCTCGGATCCCGTGTGGTTGGGGCGTAGGCTGGCAGCTACAGCTCTGATTAGACCCCTAGCCTGGGAAGCTCCATATGCCATGAGTGCGGCCCTAGAAAATGCAAAAAGACAAAAAAAAAAAAAAAAAAAACAGAAGAAAGAAAGAAAAGGAAAGCTTGACTTGTTGGGGATATGAAAGGGAGTCATGGGAGAGAGGCTGAATTGTGTGGCCAGATCCTCCAGGGTCTCGAGTGCCAGAATAAAGAATTTGGGTTTCATCGGGTAGTTCTGGGGAGCCACTGGAGGTTTCTGAGCCTCTGCTGTTGACCAGTTTTCACCTTCAAGATACTCAAAACCACTGTTGCATTGCATTTAAAAGTATGTACAGTGATGAAGCGATGCCAGAGTAATTGAGTATTGGTAATTGCTTTCCCTGTGCTTTGGTGTAATGCATTTTTAAAATGGAGTTCTATCCTGTAAGTGCATCTATAGGAAAAAAGTGCCAAAGGCTTCATTATCATTAACCATTGCCAAATGGGATTTACAGAGATAGTGAGTGAATGAAGACCATGCTTTTGTCCTCCCATTACTGCACAAATCTGTTAGGGAGAGATCACGGTAATTGCAGTGATTAAAAAACAACAACAATTTGGGGAAGCAGATATCTGCATGGCCTCAGAGTAACACCCTACACATTACTTATTAATTACAAAGGAACAAAGTAATTTTGCTGTGGAGAAATATGACAGTCAGCACCTTCATCAAGTGATCACACTTAGCACTACCAATAATAGGACAAATGTGGCCTTTGATGGAGTGCAATGGGAAGGACACAACATCACTTACATAGTATTCTTGCCAGAAATTGACGCGAATGTAATAAAAAGAAATTAATCAGATGCATTCACATTGTGAGATAGCCCTCAAATCAAATAGCATAAACTCTAAAATGATCAATGTTTTGAAAGAAAAAAAAAAAAGAGTGTGTGTGTGTGTGTGTGTGCGTGTGTGTGCAGACGTGCACAGAGGGACTGCGTTAGACTGAAAGGAGACTAAAAAGAGATGACAGACAAATGTGCTGTTTGTTCTCTGATTAGATCATGAATTAGAAAAATGAACAAGAGCTATAAAGGACATTTTTGGACTAATAGGAAAAAATTGAATATAGAGTGTATATTTGATAATAGTTTGTTCTATCAATGTTAAATGTCTTGGGTGTGACAATGGTATTATATTAATGTACAAGAACGCCTGGTACTTAGGTGATAATCGATGCTGTATTTAGAGGTGGAGTAACAGAGAAAGAAAGAGCAAGAGAAGGAGAGAGCATGAATACTGTGATAAGATGTTAACAATTGATAAATCTAGGTGATGGCTATACAGATATTCATTGTGGTACTTTTTCAACTTTTCTGTGGGTTTGGAAATTTTCAAATTAAAACCTTAAAGCAAAGCAGCAGCAACCTTGTCCTTGTATAGCAATATAGGACAAGGTATGTTCTTAAAACTGTGATCTCAAAATTGGCATAAAATTAATTTCATGTGTTGTAAAGCTACTCCAGACCAAATGTACATTTTATTCCTTGCTTAATAAGAGATGTGTGCTATAAGCTGAATGCAAAGTGAATTTTTGTAGTTGATCCTATTTTCTTACTGATTTTCATTGCAAAAAAGGGAGAATAATTGAGATGAAAAATGTTTGCAAAGAGAAATGTTTGCATGAGCTGCTATTCTGAGGCATCCCAGGGTGTTCAAGTGTTTTAAGGCTTTGTAGAAATTTCTTGATTACATGCTTTGCTTCCCTTAGTGGGTTTTTTTTTTTTGACTTTACTCTTGCTAAGATACTGTGTTCTGCCATGTTTAGAGGAATCTGATCTACCCCCCACATTTACTTACATCCTTTGGGAGATGATTCCTGGCCAGTTATCCCCTCTCTTAGTGTCCAGTAGAGCTAGGCTACCATGCTACACGCTGCCAGTAGGTGCTGCTGATCAACAACTTTAAAATTTTCTGTCTGTGGTTTCAGAATCTAGACAATGTATCAGTAATTTACCTTATCAATTCTGTGAACTAAAATTCAGTTAAGATATTTATTTAAAACCAAAGACTGCTTTTAGAGAAATTGCAGGTAATTTACACTGCACCCATAGTTAGCACCGGCAGATGAGTGTAGCTATGGTGCAGGACATGCAGTTCTTTTACCTGCCGTGTCTTAGAGCAGATAAAGTCCAGCCCGTAGAGAAGCAGAATCAGGAAGATGGTTTTTTTTTTTTTTTAATGTTTTGGGGTCTTTTGTATCTCAGCAACAGAAGCATCGTTGCTTACTATTACTGCTAAGTGCTGCTACTTTTGCTGCTGTTGACTATCCACTGCATGCCAGATACTGTATTAGGTGCTTTATAGTACCTAATATGTATACTTTTCAGAAAAATCCTATGATTGAGTGTGGTTCTTTACATTTTACAAGTACAGAAACTGAGGCTCAAAGAGGCTTGGTAACTTGCCACCGTTACACAGGCAAATGCAGAACCAAAATTTAAAACATGATTATAAAGCCTGGGCTCTTTTCAAACTTCAGTGACTCCAATGTGTTTTTCCTCCCAGGGAAATTGGCATTCATGCTGTTGAGCTCTGAGTTGGATGGGAAGGGCTTTTTCTCCTCTTGAGGAAGTTTAGGCAGTCCTAGAAGATGGAAGATGCATTTGGGCACAGTTCTCGTAGTGGTTATCTCCTTTATACTTGCAGGTAATAAGCAGGAATGAGGGTCAGGAAGTGGAGGCTGGAAGCCCTAAGGAAAGGGAGCCTGGAGGCTTGAAACTTGCTTGGGAAAGGATCAGGACTCTGGGCCCTGAGCACCAACTGAATTTGCACTCTGTGTATTCAGTGCTGTTCTCTGGCCATTCTTAGCCATCCTCAGGGGATTCTGTCTGCTTGTGACCTGAGAGCTAAGAGAGGGGGTGGCTCTCCTGGGGACTGGAGAGGCTGTGGTACCTCAAAAGGTTCTTCTTTGGTTCCTCTTACTGGAACCTCCTCATCATTTGGTTCAGGTTCACGTGCAATATTTCAAGTTGCAGATCTGTTCTTTTGTTCCGCAAGTGTTCTTGCCCTCTGAGGCTCTCACTAGGCTACAAACACTGAATCCCTCCTTTGAACCTGAAGTCCCTCAGAGATACCTTTGCTATTCTTTCATCCATCTATCCCATCATGATCTCATTCTTACCCCTTTCCCCGTAGACACTACTCTAGAAGTATCCTTATAATCTCTGTTTCCTCCACACATGCATTACTAGCAGCTACTGCTAAAAGTGTGACTATTCGGACTGGAAGCAAGAGGATTGGTTGAAAGTCCATTTGAGAAGTAGTTGGACCTTCCACTATCCTCTTTTACTTTATGGAGCCAGGTAAATAAATGTTGCCCACCTCAAACCAACTTTGACAGGAGACTGAAGACTTTCTTTTTCAGGAGAGTGAAACACAGTTTTGGGCTGAGGGACATCTAGCACAGAGTGAGGTGCCATACTGGAAACAGCAGGAATAAGTAAAAGCCTGTCTGGCACTGCATATGGAGACCTCCCCCTGCCATCATCCTCCACTTGTTCCTAGAACAGGGACAACCAGATTTTTACACTCTAGTCATGTGATAAGAAGAGTCTTCTCTGGGGAACCTGATCAGCCTTTCAAAAGGAATCCTAATATATTAATCATATATTTTTTCAAAAAAAATGGCCCTCCCAGATTACTTTACTGTAAATAGAGTAAAAAGTCTCCCAGCAAAGTTTCAAATTCATCTTTCAGTGTCCCACTCTTAAATAAGAGGAGATGGGAGTTCCAACTGTGGCTCAGCAGTAACAAACCTAACTAGTATCCATGAAGACGCAGGTTCAATCCCTGGCCTCACTCAGTGGGTTAAGGATCCAGCATTTCTGCAAGCTTCGATGTAGGTCACAGACATGGCTTGGATCTGGTGTTGCTGTGGCTGTGGCTATAGGCTGGCAGCTACAGCTCCGATTCGACCCCTAGCCCGGGAGCTTCCATATGCCACAGGTGTGGCCCTAAAAATAAATAAGTAAATAAGTACGTAAATAAATAAGAGATCGATGTTTGAAGATCAACAGACACCAAAAAAGAATGGCAAGCAGCAATATATAAGAGACATAAAACAAACAAATGAGAAAAAGCAACCTAAAAGAAACAGACATTCCAGGGAAATGAAGTTTTAAAAATTATTAAGCATCTTCAGAGAGATACAAGTAGAAATTTTATTCAAAAAGACAATCCTTTATAAAAAGAAAGATTACAGTCAGAACTCTTTGGAATTACCAACATGCTAGCAAAAATGAAACACTCAGCAGATATGGTAGAGGCTAAAACTGAAATTATCTTTTAGAAACTGGAAAGAAGATAAAAGACAAAAGGATGGAAAGAAGGAGAGAAAACATCAGTCTTGAAGGCCCAGCAGCCAAATAATAGATATTCCACATAGAAAGATGGGCCAAACAATACAGGACAAATCATCACAGAAATAACTCAAGAAAAAATTTCATCTCAAAATGGATTAAAGACCTAGATATAAGACCAGATACTATAAAACCCTTAGAAGAAAACATAGGCCACTCTCCGACATAAATGACAGCAACATCTTCTTAGATCTGTTAGAGTAATGACAATAAAAAGAAAAATAAACAAGTGGCACTTTTTTTTTTTTTTGTCTTTTTGCCTTTTCTAGGGATGCACTTGTGGCATATGGAGGTTCCCAGGTTAGGGGTCTAATCGGAGCCACAGCCACCAACCTATGCATCAGCCACAGCAACATGGGATCTGAGCCACGGCTGCAGCCTATACCACAGCTCACCACAATGCCGGATCCTTAACCCACTGTGCGATGCCAGGAATCGAACCTGCAACCTCATGGTTCCTAGTCAGATTCGTTAACCACTGAGCCACGACGGGAACTCCCAACAAATGGGACTTAATTAAACTTCAAAGTTTCTGCACAGCAAAGGAAGCCGTAAACAAAAGGAAAAGACAACCCACAGAATGGGAGAAAATATTTGCAAATGAATCAACTGACAAAGAATTAATCTCCAAAATTTATAAACACCTCCTACAGCTCAATACCAAAAAAACAAACAACTCTATCAAAAAACGGGCAGAAGATCTAAACAGACAGTTCTCCAAAGAAGACATACAGATGGCCAAAAAACACATGAAAAGTTGTTCAACATCACTTGTTATTAGAGAAATGCAAATCAAAACCACTATGAGGTACCACCAGCCAGAATGGCCATCATCAAAAAGTCTACAACCAATAAGTGCTGGAGAGGGCGTGGAGAAAAAGGAACCCTATTACACTGTTGGGAGAATGTAAATTGGTGCAACCACTGTGGAAAACAGTATGGAGATTCCTCAGAAAACTAAAAATAGAATTTCCATTTGATCCAGTAACCCCACTCCTGGGCATCTATCCAGAGAAAACCGTGATTCAAAAAGACACATGTTCTCCAATGTGCATTGCAGCACTCTATACAATAGCCAAGTCATGGAAACAACCTAAATGTCCATCGACAGAGGAGTGGATAAAGAAGATGTGGTACTTATACACAGTGGAATATTACTCAGCCATTAAAAGGAACAAAATAACAGCATTTATAGCAACATAGATGGACCTAGAAATTATCATGCGAAGTGAAGTCAGTCAGACAATTAGACACAAACATCAAATGCTACCACTGACATGTGGAATCTAAAAAAAGGACACAATGAACTTCCTTGCAGAACAGATACTGACTCACAGACTTTGAAAAACTTATGGCTTCCAAATGAAACAAGTTGGTGGGGGGATGGGATGCACTGAGGGTTTGGATGGAAATGCTATAAAATTTGGTTGTGATGATTTTTGTACACCTATAAATGTAATAAAATTCATTAATTAAAAAAAGAAAAATTTTCATAATTAAGACACATGTCAGAACTGAAAGGGCCCACTGTCTGCTTCTCATAAGGAGTGACAATAGACTCATACCAAGACATGTAAAAGTGACTTTTCAGAACACCATGGGCAAAAGTAAAGCCCCTGTGAGAAGAGACAAAGGAGTAAGAATCATAATGGCCTCAGATTACTTGAAAAAAACATGTCGGAAACTAGAAGAAGATAGAGCAATGCCTTTAACATTCTGAGGGGAAATAGGTTCCAACCTGAAATTCTATACCCACCTAAACTATTAAGTGTGGCTGTGGAATAAAGTCATTTTCAGACGCTGGAGATAGGTGGGGGTGGGGTGGGGAGGCAGAGTATGTTTGTGAGAGTTAAACATTTATCTTCTACTAGGTAAAGTCAATAGATGATTTTTAAACCTGAAAAAAAAATAGGAAGAAGTAATATAAGCATGTTATATAGAATTAAGGAGTAAACACCAAGAGAAAAAGTGAAAATAATTGACAGTAGGAGATCGGGAAATGTTGGGAGCCAGGGCTGGAAATAGAGCAGGGAATTTTTTTATAAGGTTTGTGAAAGTGGTTGACCCTTTAATCTTTATGCATATAAATCTTGTGTAAGTACAAGAAATTTAAAAGTAGGGGGTAGTTAGAAGGAAGTTGAAGTAGAGGAAGAGAAGTTGAGGAAGAAGAAAAGGAAAAGAGAAAAAATGGAAAGGAAAGCGTATTGGAGCTGGTGGCTGGGAACTGCCTCAGTTCAGGATTTTTCTCTGAGACTCAGCTTCCTCATTTATAAGATGGGGGAAATGTGTCTTTCATGGATTTTTATGAGACTTGAATGTTCCTGTTATAAAATAAGTCTTTGCTAAATGTTTATTTAAATAATTTCTAATTTTATTTTGAATAAATGAGTGATTTTAAGAAGTGAAAATTCTCAATAACAGAAAATTCATTCATTTACTCATCATCTGTCAGATACTAGTGTCCATATGATGGTCATGACTAACAAAGCCAAGGGAGCCAGGCCTGAGTCACAGGGCTCTTTTGCCTCTGGTCATGTTTGGGGTTCCCAGTGTGTGCGGAACAGCCTCTGCAAGGGAGAAGCTCTCTCACAGATGCCTTTTCTGTGAGAAGCATCCCTGGGGGCTTTGTCCCACACTTTTGCTTGTCTGGGGCACCTAGGGTAGAAGATACAGAAGCAAAAGTGTGGTCTGGGAAATAATGCAGGATCTTCTGATTGCCTGAGAGCGAACCAGCAGGTCATTTCACATGGCCAGCTCTCCGCTGTTCACTGTAGTTAGACGTCTCCAAGGACACCAGGGCATACCTGCCAGCATACCAGCCTGGCTGGCCTCAGGTTTCTTGAGCATTTTTCTTGCCCATTGACTAGAAGTTTTGTTCACTTGGTATCTGGAAGCAGTGTGGTCTTGAGAATTTCTTCTTATTCCTTCACTTTTCTAACACCATGGTTCTTTCTCCTAGTTCATTTTTAATTCATCAAGGACAAATGCCCCACCTTCTACTAGAGTAAACCCAGGAATGCATAGTGTTCATTGCTGCACCGTCAGCCCTCCTCCAGGAATCCTGAGGCTGGGACAGGAATACGCTTCAATGTAAGAGCTCTGGAGGGTCGCTTACTCCCAATGCCTGGCTGACTGATAAGCATCATTGATTTTCTGGGGTCTCCTTGTAGCTATTTGGGGAACTAGTCATCCAGACAGAGTTTAGACAGAAAGTTTGACATCATGCCTGACCATTCCAGCATTCTGAAATCATCTCACGGCAGGAAGAAACCCACATGTATACTGAGCCCGTATTAGCTATCTTGCGGTGGCTTTTCTCTTGCAAAATGGACAAGTGGATTAGATTCAGGAGTCATAGCAAATCTATGTGGGATTTTATGGTGTGTGTGTGTGTTGCTTGTACATTTTTTATATTCACTTGCTAGGAGTGCTGTGTGCTGGAGCTCTGGGGACATAGATCATTTGAAATCAATAGATAAGCCCTAAACTTATATTTCAACTGGTAGATTCTACTCTTTTGCTCAGCTGGGTCTTTCATCAGAGAGACTCCCAAGGACTAAATCGGCCAGATGGCATTACAAGTTACTGCAGGGTGGCTAGAGGAGGCCTTAGCATAGTTTGTCCCCTAAAGCTGAGCCAGGCTTTAAACACTACCAATCTGTACTGATATGGGCGCCACAGTGGGAGGGTGATTCCCTTTCAGGGTGTGCGAGGACGGATAGCCAACTTCTCTGACTCTGAGGTTCCATCAGTAAGGCCTGGACTAGGGCTTACTGTGGAGAAAGGCCAGATCTGAAATAGTGGGAAGGAAGTGGAGACAGAACTTGAAGCCACTGGGTGAAGGATTGAGAGCAGTACACTCGAGTCACAGAGGAGGAAGCAAGGTTTCCAGTAGGGAGTGAGCATGTTGCAAAATCAGAAGAAGGACTTCTGAATTTGGTGAGGAAGAAGTTAATGGAAATTTTTGATAGAACAGTTACAGTAGAATGTCAGTGACTGAAGCCAGACACTGTGACATTTATGAGGGAGGAGGTGGTGAGGCAGTGGAAGCCATAATGTGCAACCCAGGATGATGCCAACTCCTGTTATTTGCAGTGTTGCCTAGGGCTCTCTGTGGGACAGGATTGTGAGCGTGAATCTGGATGAATCAGGTAGGAGGTCTGTGACTGATTACTAATGTCTGCTGTGAATCCATGTTGCCATTGCGTGACACCTCCGTGCCATCCTTGCAGAGGTTAGGTGTTCAGGGAGCTGGTAACTCTCCAGATTCCCTCAGCATAACCTGCCCTTTCTAAGGTCTTTCTGTTTGTACTCAGTTGATATTCATGGTATCTCACAGCCAGCCCATGACTAACTGCAGTAGACACTGGCTGTAAACAACCAGTGTGCCCTTGGGGTGCTCACCTCCAAACAGCCCTGCTCTTACTCCTGTTTGCTCAGCCTGTAGTGTCCTTTCCTTGTGCTGATCTAGTAGACACCACTCATTCTTCAGATGTCCTTTCCTTAATGTAACATTTCCTATAAACTTTGCTCCTTTTTCCATGTGCTGTGACACTGGGGCATACCTGGATTATAGCACTTATAAGACTTTAATACTGCATTTGTTTATGTGCCTTTATCTTCCTTTAGCCCGTGAGCTACTTGTGGGCAGCCAGAGGTGCCTGATTCATCACTGAGTCTTCAGATGTAAGCCAATTGCCTGGTACATAATTGGCACTCAATAAATTGTGCCTCTTACCTAGCATAGTGTAGGCATCCATTAAATGTTTGATAACCTGATTTATTGGGAGCCGGCTTTATTTTTAATAAAAAAATGTGAATATGTTTAAAGGCAACACAAAAAAATACTTGGTAATCAGCAGAACTTCAATGAATCAAGACTGGGCCCAGGACTCTCCAGCGCAGATGGGCAGAATGACCTTGAAGAGAGGCCTCTGCTCTACAGTTCTTTCTAAGACCCCATCAGCATACTCCCTGCCCCGCACCCGTTGGGTTTGACCCTCCTTTTCCTCAGTGGTATTGGCTGTTGAGGAATCTGATGTTATCCTTCATTTACTTAACATGTACTTATTGAGCACCTACTATATGCAGGCACACATGCCCTAGCCCTCAGGTGCTCATTGGAAAGGAAAACTCTGTAAACATAGAACTTCACGATATAAAAGGAAACCTTTTCATTTGTCTTTATTTGCCTAACCAGTGTGAAAATAGTCCAGGAAAGACAAGAACCCAGTATAAATACTTTCTTAAGGATAACGTCAAAATAATAATGAATTTGTGCTACAGAATTCAGTACTGTGGTTATGCCAGAGTGTCTGAGGTGCTGGTGATCCTGCTCTGAGTACTAGTCATGTGGAGGTGCTTAGCTTCTGAAAGTTCATCATTCACTCGTTTAGGTATACTTTTCTGCGTGTACATTACACAGCAACCAAAACAGGCAAGATGATGATGCCTGGAAATAAAGCAGGAACCACTGTAGACGGTAGTGCAGTTTCCTCATAATCCTCCCCACCTGCAGGGAATGGTGCATTGTAATAGTTTCCACTCAAAATTAGGGAACCCTAAATCACCTTGCTGTGTACCTAAAACTAACACAATATCGTCAGTCAACTCTACTTCAGTTCTAAGAAATTCAAAAAAAATTTAGGAAATCCTTTCTGTCCAAATCACCCAAAGCTGATCTCAGCTTTGGGTTGGGAAGGGGCCAGGAACTTTATTTGACTGATTGTTAAATCTGTGCAGGGCCTGGTGTGAGCAGGTCGGCCTCCCGTCCTTGTGAAATGATGGGCTAGATGAAGCCTGCAGCCAGCAGCATCACTGCAAGGCTTCAAGCAGAGGTTGAACCCAAAACTGCAGTGGAGGTGGGCGCCCGGTTGGGTTTGCTTCAGTAATAGCGAGAGCAATAGCTATTCTTTATCAGGAAACTGTAGAATGCCGAGTCCTTCACCTATGTCCTTCCCAGGCGTCCCAGCAGCTCTACTGAACATGAAAGAAACCGAGGCTCAGAGACATGAACTGATTTATCCAAGGCCACTCAACTCAGGAGTGGGACAAAGCTAGCAGTGGAAATAAGACTTCTGGGAGTTCCCATTGTGGCTCAGTGATAATGAACCCAACCAGGATCCATGAGGATGCGGGTTCGATCCCTGGCCTCGCTCAGTGGGTTCAGGATACAGAGTTGCCGTGAGCTGTGGTGTGGGTCACAGATGCAGCTTGGATCCTGCGTTGCTATGGTGGTGGTGCAGGCCAGCAACTGGAGCTCCAGTTTGACCCCTAGCCTGGGAACTTCCATATGCCGTGAAGCGGCCATTAAAAAAAAAGCGGAGGGGGCATAAAAAAAGTATTTTCTTCTCTTATCCCAAAGCCTCCCGCTTCTTCCTACAGCATATTACCTCCAGCTTCTTCAATATCTGGCCCCAGTCCTGGCTTTCTACAGTTCTAGAATCTGTCTGCTTCCTAAGAAGTGGCTGTTGGGAAGAACAGCCTGTTTTCTTCCACTTAAGGACTGAGCTAAGGCTTTCGCTGTGTGCGGGCAGGAGCCCTATTTTCCCATAAGGTGTTTGCCCGGCCTGGGTATTGCAAACATTTTAGTGGGGACAAGTATGGGCCAGTGGGGGCTCATGAGCTAGACCGAATCCTCAAGGGTGAGCGACTGCGCTTCCATTTCAAATGTTTTCCTTCTTGGGATACAAAGAATATTTCCTCTCTCTCTCTCTCAGAGAGTTGGTGAGAAATTCAGCTGTGAATTTCTCTGAGGATACGCTGCGCCCCTCATGACTGGCAACTTATTACAAATGTCACAACTTATCTGCAGCTGGAAGGATAATTTAGCAAGCTCTGCGTCTGCCAAATGAGGATGTTTGCATTTCCTACCAAGCATCCTGTTCATGTGCTAACAGAAGCGATCAGAGGAGGAGGCCTCCATCAAACTAACCAATGATTAACCTCAGAAACAGACACATCAACAGAACCACAATGGGCGAATTATGCAGCGGGCCGTTCACGCTGCTGACAGCAGCCCACATCTGGTTTCTCTGCTCAGGCCGTTCCTGTAAATGACTTTCCTTCCTCGTTGGCTTCCTGGCTCTCTCTACCTGTTTTCCTTTACACAGAAGCCCGCAGAGCCTGTCAGAGCCCTCCTGTCTCTGCTCCCAAGCCATCCTTTCCCGGAAGGGCTCAGGGATCCAGGCCTCTCAAAGGCCACTCATGTTGCTGCCTGCCTGCCTGGTGGGATGACTCGGGGATAACCCAGGCAAACACAGGGGCTTTTTACCCCAGCCCTTGGAGCCAAGTCAGGCAGTTCACAGAAGGGAGGACAGTCAGGTCCCGTTGGTTTAAGCTTTGTTTGCAAGGAGCCTCAGAGCCCGTAAATCCTGTAAGCCTTAGAGAGACGTCTTATTTACGCAGTTTGAGCCTGGCTTTACAAGGTGCTGAGCTGAGCTCAAAGGAGGGCACTTTCATCCACAGACAGGCTCTACACTCAGAACTGTGGGTGTGTTCTTGCAGACTTCCTGCTTTGGGCCAGACAGGCATTTGGCAACACATAAGGTTCCTCTTGGCGCTTTCCAGCTGAGCGCCTCCTGCTTGGAGGCTCCTAGAGAAGATCTGGCAAGGATCTAGAGTGGATGGGGGAGTGAGGCCGCGGGCATGCGAGCAAGACCGCGGCATGAGAGCTCGGCACTTCCTGGGCTGCATTTGCTTCTTCCCTCCCCAGACTGCAGAGGCAGTAAGTGGAAAAAAGGACACGCATCCTAGCAACTTGGAGTCAAGGATCCAGAAACACAAACAAAACCCCCCTTGTCCCGCCCTCTAGGAACCTGGAAATTATGATGGCTATTACTGCTAATAGAGGCCAATGTTTGCACCAGGGTTTCTGATTCTCAAGGTGCTTTCGCCCTGTGTTCTTTCACACACTCAGGCAACGTATTAAACTGGCCTTGTTGCATTTAGGAATGAGGGATAAGTGGCTTTACTTTGGGCCATCTCCGTGGAAGACACATTATCATGTAACGCAGGCAGACTCTATCTCAAAACAGTTTGTTCATGAAAGAGTTACATTTTTAAAAAATAAAATATAGTTCTTCAGAGACTCAATGAATCAAGAAAGAGTAAATAATAGAATAATACTAGTTTTCACTGCTTTAACAAGTGGGTATTTTCAGCATTTCAAAATGAGTCTGGTCAGATCCAAGGCTCTGTGAGATTTAAACACCTCCTTCCCTCTGTTATTTATTCATTTCCGTTGATGTCTTGGTTAAATAGTGGCAGAGCTGGAAAAAATAATGATGCTGAATTTTTTCTTACATAGACGGTGCTATGCACACAGTGTACGAGACTGATGTTTGTGGAAAAATTGAGTAAAGGAATGGATCCTGCCTTCTGCCTTCTGAATACGGGGTTGTTGTCAAGTCTGGGAGAAGTCGGACGGTCATCGTTTGGTCTCTGTGAGAGGGAATGGGAGAAGGGTCCTTCTCAGAGATACTGCCCAGGCCCAGCCTTTCCCTGTGAGCTCTCCCTCCTCGGAGCGGCTTTTCTGTCCAGTTTCCAGGCTGAGGACGGTGTTGCACAGAGGCCTCTGTGCCAGCCAGCTTGCAGATCTGTCTTGTGCATCCCCGTGCCTGGCGGCCGGGTAGGCACAGCTCCTGGGAAGATCAGAGAGGAAAGGAGCTACCAGATAAGAGAGAGGCCAGGTGATGTGCTCAGCACTCTACCTTCTCTGTTGGTACAGAAGATGTATGAAAAGGGGATCGCTGGTCCTTACCTGATGAAATGCACCCTCCAGAAAGCAGGGTGGGGATGGAGAGGCATGAGGATGGGGTTAAGGACAAATGCTTGCCAAACCCCGCTCTGTGCTGGGTTTCGAAAAGCTTCTCAGCCTTGGCACTGTTGACACTTGGGACTGGATTATGCTTTGTCGTGGGGCTGCCCTGTTCATTGTGGGGTGATTACCAGCATTAAGCAGCATCCCTGGCCTCTGGCTTCTACCCACTGATGCCAGGAGTGAGCTTTCCTCCACTCTCGCCATGTGTGACAAACAGTAATGTCTCCAGCCATTGCCACTCTCCTAGCTACTTTGCCTCTTTTAAGCCTCAACAGTCGTGAGGCACGTGGTATGGTCACTGTTGTGCCAGGAATGAAATGAAGGCTTGGAGAGGTTAAGACATGGGCATAAAGCCACACGAAGGGTGAGTGATGATGCTGGGATTGGAAACCCATGTCTGTTCACCAGTGTCAGGGACTCCTGGGGGTCAGCCTCTTGTAAGCTCTTTGTCATGAATGCCATCTGTCCAGATTTCTACTTCTCCCCAAACCAATGCTGTGACTTTTCCTCTTGTAGACCAGCAATATCATTTGCTTTGAAGACCCCCTCCTCCGCTTTTTTTAAGGGCCGCACCCTTGGCATATGGAGGTTCCCAGGCTAAGGGTCAAATCAGAGCTACAGTTGCCAGCCTAGCCACAGCCACAGCCACAGCAACATGAGATCTGAGCCATGTCTGTGACCCATACCACAGCTCAACACAGCAGCGCCAGATCTTTAACCCATTGAGCAAGGCCAGGGATCGAACCTGCACCCTCACGGACATTAGTCAGATTCGTTTCTGGTGAGCCATGGCAGGAACTCCCCCACCCCTTTTTTCGAATCTGTATTGTCCTGTCTCTCTAGGTCTGAGTCTTCATCTCCTTGATATTTGGCCTCTCTGAATCCTTTGGGTTTAGGGTTGCTGGGAGCTGACTGCTGCCGTCACTGGGAGGCTGCGTCTATCTGAAGCTGCCACCAGGATTCCCTGGTACTTGTTTGAGACGCCTCTTCCTGTATGCATTAGCCACTCCTGGTGAACCTGTCACTCCAGTAAGGGACGTGAGCTGTGGCAGTGCTAAATCAGGACAGCAGGGATGTGGGGCTTTCTAAACCTCACAGTCAGGGCTCTGGGTCAGAACAGAGCTTGGGTCACGGGACATAAGGCATGGATGTGGGAACCACGCAGACCACAGGTGAGCATAGGACAGGCGGGGGGGTAGGTTGTGCTTCTTGGAGGGCAAGACTGGAGTTCCTGGAGGTCCGGGCTGGACTGGTGCAGAAACCCAGGCGGGCTAGGGGTGGGCAGATGGAGCATAGTCAGCAGAGGGTAGAAGGAAAAGTCCACAGTCTATGGAGGGAGCCTCTGGAAGGGAGGCCAGATAGAGCGACCTGGGCACAGCCTTAGGAGGGACGCCCTGATGGGGCCGGATCTGTCCCAGGATGGGGCACCGGAGCCCACAGGTGAGGTGGTAGGAAACAGGCTATGGCTGCGGCTGAGAGGGCAGTGGGGGAGGCTAGAACTGATGAGGAAAGTTTTTTGTTTCTAATTAACTCGCCAAGCAGAGGGCAGGATAGTGGCATAAGTGAGGATTTGTCTATGCTGATAGCTGTGGACTTGACCCCCCTGGCGGTTCATGGAGAAGCTGACTGCATTTGGTGGCATTATGGGCCAGAGGTGGGAGCGCAGTACAGGGACGGAGACCTGGGCCTTGTAAGGTAACACAATCATATAGTCCTAAAGCTGGGCATCACCTGCCCTGCAGAATGACCATGAGGACAAGAAGTCACGTGGCAATTGCTGGCGTAGAGCAGGAGATCCTGAAATGGTAACTGTCAGCAGTATCCTTTGACTCAGCCAAGAGCACAGCTTACTCTTTATTTTTGTGAAATGTGATCTGTGAAAATTCTGGAAGAGAAGGAGACTTGTTAAGAGGAATGTAACGATCCACCAGAGGAAACATTCTGGCAAAATGTCCATTTAATCTCCTTTGGCTACAACTATAACTGCTGCTGATAACAACTGCTGCTGCGACAATAGAATCTCTCTTCAACCCACCTCTCCTTAACCGGTCATGAATTCACCCATGTTTTCCATTCTCTTCTTTCTCTAGAACGTGCTAACTAAGGG
Organism: Catagonus wagneri; assembly: GCA_004024745.2. Taxonomy (NCBI): domain Eukaryota; kingdom Metazoa; phylum Chordata; class Mammalia; order Artiodactyla; family Tayassuidae; genus Catagonus; species Catagonus wagneri. Next base: position 34,937,298 of record PVHT021183666.1, read on the forward strand.
CCATGATCTGCTGGGCACTCACAGCTCCCAGGGTACCTCTGTCCCCACCATTGGGGTGAGGGGTTAGAGAGTCGTGTTCACACCCACTCCTGCTCCTGCTGCTTGAACTTATTGTAATAATATAATCCAATTAAATAGTAAGTGGTCCAATGAAATATGAGTGAAAAGAGGGTTGTTTCGTAGGAAAACCAAGTGGTGTGCATCGAACAACTTGCTAAAAATCAAAAAAGCAGTGAAGCCTGTGAGATTAGTTGTGAGCAGGGGCACTGGCAGAATTAGAAGAAATCTGGAGTTCCCGCCATGGTGCAGTGGGTTAAGAATGCAGCTGCAGAGTTCCTGGTTGCTGCAGGGGTCTGGGTTGGATCCCTGGCCCCGCACAGTGGGTTAGAGGATCCGGCGTGGCTGCAGCTGCGGTGTAGGTCGCAGCTGTGGCTGGGATTCGGTCCCTGGCCTGGGAACATCCATAGCCTGCAGATGCAGCCATAAAATTTAAACAGAAATTAGATGAAATTGTACATAATCCTGGAAGAATATTGCACTCAAATCGTTTCATTTGTGAGCTTAGGTTTTTTTCTCCCTTTTAAAGCCAAATCTGGAAATTACAGATGATATCTAAAGGGTATGAGTTGTTAAAAAGAGAAGGAAATGTTAGGTCTAGAACTCCGGCCTAGGGGCCCAGCTCGACATTAAAAGATTGGCAAGAGATGCTTCAAGTTTCAATAGTGTTTCAGGTTTGTATAACACATATACAAAATTTAATGATCCCCGATTTATCCAACTAATTTGGTTCTAATCATGTCAGATAAAGAGTTTTGGGTACATACAATGTGTTTCGTGTTTCGGGTACATACAATGTGCCAAGCCCTCTGCTGAAACCTTAATGTATAATTATTTTATTACGTTCCTATGAGAACCCTTTGGGGTATTCTTTCATCGTTCGAACATTTATTAATCAGCTTTTTGTGCCGAATACCATTCCAGGTGTTGGAGGTCTGAATGGCCACAGGCCAGGTCCCTCTGCTCACGGAGCTTTATTCTAGTTGTGTGTATATATGCTGGGGGAGAGGAGACAGAATATCAGTAATAAACGAGATAATTTTAAGTAACAAATTTTATAAAGAAAACAAAACACAAAGTTGTGATAGAGTGCCTGGTGAGGGAGTGGTGAGGGTGCTGATGTCGGGTGGTCCGGGAAGGCCTCTCTGTGACAGGCAACAAATGAGCTGAGACTTGAAGGAGAAGAAGGGTCTGACCTGCTGTCACAGCAAGTGCAAAGGTCCTGAGGTCGAATGAGCCTGGAAGAGGGAAGGCCAGTGTGCCTGGGGCATAGAGAGCGAGAGAAAGAGCAGAATGGGTAAGGGTGAGTGCACTGGGGCCCCTGTAGACCAGGGTGCATAATTGAGATGTTATATGAAGTGAGAAGGGAAGCTATTGTTGAGTTTTAAGTGAGGGGTGATGTGATCTGATTTATGTTTTTAAAAGTTCGCTCTGGCTGCTGCAGCTGATGGATTGCCGTAGAAGTGGTTGCGCCAGTTATAGGAGGCACTTCAGAGATCCAGGGCAGCAGTGGTGAGGGGGTAGGCCACTGCAGTGGGAACAGCAGAGGCAGAGAGTTTAGAAAAAAATCAGAAGAGTGTGGGACCTGCACACGGAAACTCAGCGTCTCCCCCAGGCCATTCGGCAGGGTTTGCCCTTCCCTCCTGGTGCAGTTTTTCCTTCTTCCCACCCCCTCATAGTAACCCTCCATCTGCTTCTCTGCAGTGTCTACCAGAACTCACTAAGAGATAGCGAGCTCCTTTTTTTTTTTTTTTTTTTTTAAAGAAAAGCATAATTGATGAAGAAGAAATCTCTTCCTGCATAAGGAGTAACTCTTGTTCTATTTTCCCGGCAAGCCACAGTATTGAAGTGGATAGCAGTCTACTGCTGGGTGAGTTTGAGGTTGTGGCTAAACCCAGAAGCTGCTTATTGGGCTCTTCTGAATCAGGCAAGTGCTGACTCTCCCTGTAACTGGACCCAGTTTGCTGTACAGTGTCCTCCGGAGTATTCTGGGGGGCGGGGGGGGGAGGATCCCAGGCTTCTTGGTGATGGGTGACTCACAAGATAGGGGACTGCCATTTTCAAAGCAGACGATAACTTTCCAGGAATCAGATGAGGTCAGCAGGTCATCAAAACTCTATTACTATATTCTAAACCAGCTCTTAAAAACGATGTGAAAAAATGCTTTGCCGAGATCCTTTCTCCATATCTGTCCATTCATTCAACAAACTTGTGATGAACTCTTGGCTCTTATTCCTTGCTGTTTATCCTTAGACAAGTTACTGGACCTTCCTGATCCTCAGCTGTGAAACAGGAATACCAATAGCACACAGCTCTTAGGATTATGAAGATGTAATGAAAGAATGGATGCGACATACTTTGCAGAGTATCTGGCACATAGTCAAGTCGGGGGTCTTAGTGAAGATGAAGGAGGGCTGGTTTAGGAGAAGCACATCCCTGTTTCTTGGTTACAGCCTGTTATGATGTCACCTTTTCTGTCCTGGCATGTTCTTAGCAGAGATTTCCTATACTAAGGGACCTCTGGGAGCCTCTCCTATGCCTTATATAACCACAGTGGCCCCGACTCAGGGATTCACGGGGACTTTAAGGCTTGTTACTGGCAGGTCTTCACATTTTTCTATTTAGTCCCTGCCTCGATGCCTTTGTGCGCTAGCCCTTTGTACCTAGGTGCCACTACGTGGTCCCTGTTGTTTTCTAGGTGTGCTGCTTTGATGGAGGCTGTTGCACCTGACTTTCTGTCATAATTGTAGTTCATCTTAGAGTCTGCTTATATACCTTTGTTTCTAGTGAACAAGTGAATATGACTACTGGAGTGGAGGCCATTCATTTCCTCTGAAGGGCCGACAACCCTGCTTTTGCAGGTTCCTTGGTTCTGTGGCTTGACGGTTCCTGGTGCGGTGGCCCGGGGAACCCTAGTGCCACAAGTCATCCCTCTCCAAATGTTAAATTCACTTGAGGGGAGTTTGCATACCAAATCCCCTTTGGAGATGTGCGGTCATCATTAGCATAGTCAAGACTCTGAGAAGTACTGCAGTAATAAAAACATATTTAATTTTGTTTAACCTGCCATTCCTGCCCACACGTTGGAAAACACCCTTCTTCTTCTTATTATTTTGTTGAGGTGATTTTAGGAATTAAAGTTGGAAATCTAAGTCTCCAAACCACAAATCTAAGCCATCAGCTCAGAAATTCAAATTGCTAACAAAATTGCCCATCTGATTTCTAATTTCCATTCATGTCTCTTGGGACAGATCCAATTTTTTATTTAAGAAGTAATTTTAGAGTTTATTTTGAGACACTCATCCTCTACCTTCCTGGTCAAAACCAAGGTGCTCTTGAAGATTCATGTTGGGCTTCTGCATTTGTTTGCTCAAACCACAGGGTGCATGACTAGCTTATTAGTCCATGTTATTGCATTTTCCCGTGGGGGAATTGGGCATCCGGTTTGTGACACTCCCAGATGATCATGGTTGGGGTTGTGAGATTAAAATACTTCCCTTTCAATGAGAACATTAGTCTTAGACCAGCTTTGGATAGTGCTGTCATGGACTGGAATCACCTCTCTGACTTTGACTACTGTGGGATGGCCCTGGGATGAAGCTTGTGGGTGTTGATAGAACCCAAGAGGAATGACCATCGAATCCACTCTGATCCTCTGCAGAGCCGAAAACAAAAAAGCCCATGGCTGTGTAGAAATACATGTGTAGCAGATGCCAGAGGGAGGAAGGGAGACTGACTCTGCTTCGAGCTCACCTGCACAGTGCCTCCATGTGGCCGAGTGTCGACCTGGTGGTGGCTAGCGCTGTGGGGCAGATGGAGAGTTCAGGCTGATCTTCGTGGAGAACAAGGATAGTTCCAATCATCTTAGACATGGTAGCCCTGGGCTTGGCCTCTTGGAGTCAGTCGTCTTCCTCAGATAAGGTGGCCAGTGACCAGTTTAGACGGGAGGAAACAGGCTTTCTGGTCACATGGTCCTAGACTGGAGGTGTTGGGGAAGGGGCCCTCATTCCTAGGTTCAAGTGTCCAGCTTGTTTATGCTGCCCCTTAACATAGAATGTTTTCTGTTGGGAATTTTAATATCATTTTCTTTCTTTCCCTTTCTGTCTGTCTGCCTGTCTGTCTTTTTAGGGCCATACTCACAGCATCACAGCATGTAGAAGTTCCCAGGCTAAGGGTTGAATCAGAGCTGCAGCTGCCCACCTACACCACAGCCACAGCAATGCCAGATCCAAGCTGTGTCTGCGACCTACATCACAGCTCACGCCAATGCCAGATCCTTAACCCAGTGAGCGAGGCCAGGGATTGAACCCGCATCCTCATGTTTACTAGCCAGGTTCATTACCGCTGAGCCACAACAGGAAGTCCTGACTATCATTTTCTTATGTTCAGTTTCTACTCTGGGGATTTTATTCCTTTCTCCTCCTCTTATTTCTGATGATATGATGGTGATAGTGATAATATTTAACGTCGTGATATTGTGATTTGTAGTAAGAAATATATATTTGGTCTTTGTCCCTGTTCCTGCCTCAGAGCTCCTAAAACCCTTGGAATTTCCTAAGTGACGGGAGCTGTCAAAGTGTCTTTTGTTATGTCAATGAGGTGACTTGGATGGCAGCTGGTCACTGGTGGAGCCAGCCTTGTGATTAGAGGTTGGAACTTTCAGTCTCACCCTGGCCTCTGGGGAAGAGAGGTGGACTGGAGGTTGAGTTAAACACCAATGGCCAAAAAATTTAATCAGTTATGCCTGAGTAATGAAGCCTCCATAAAAATCTTCAAGGACAAGGTTCAGAAGCTCTCCCAGGCTGGTGAACATGTGGAGATGCGGGGAGAGTGGTGTGCTCAGAGAGCATGGATGCTTCACGTCCTTTCCCAGTACCTTGCCCTAAGCATCTCTTCCATCTGGCTGTTCCCGAGTTATATCCTTCTATGATAAACCTGAAACCTACTGAATAAAATGTTTCTCTGAGTTCTGTGAGCCACCCTAGCAAATAATCAGATCCGAGGAGGGGGTCGTTGGAACCTCCAGTCTGTAGCTGGTCAGTCTGAAGCCCAGGTGACAATGTGAGCTTGAGACTGGCATCTGAAGTAGGGTAGTGGGGAGTGCAGTCCAGCAGGGTTGAGCCCTTGAGCTGTAGGATCGATCCAGGGTGGCTGTGAGGTAGCTGTGGCCTGTGACAGCTTGAAGCAGGATCCCAATTCTCCAACCAGGGGAGGAACCCAGGCCATGGCAGCGCGAGCACCGAACCCTAGCCACTAGACCGTGAGGGCCAGCGAATAGAAGCAGGCCCCTGCCTCTTTGTCTGTTTTGATGAAAGAATTCAGCAAAGAGATGGAAAGTGACGAAACAAGTTAAGTGTTTATTGAGGAAGAAAATACGTACAGATAGACACACGGGCAGGCTCAGAGAAGGAGTCACAAGCTTTTGGTGTGGTTTAAATCATTTGTATGGTAGAAGTCTTCCAGGTTCCCTCTTGGCCAACCTTCTTGCATTGTCTGGCTTAGGAAACATATCTTTTAGCCAAGAGGGATTCTAGTACAAGGATCTCTGGGAAGTTGACAAAACCTGTCGTGGTCTGACGCCCCCTCCTTTCTCTAACTGCTGAGGAACGCTTCTGCGCGTGTTTTGTTTGGGAGGTTTCTTTGACTTTAAGAATGAGAAATATGTGGTCTCCTTATCTTTCCCCCACACCGGACTCAGCCCCTCCTTGCTCCTGTCATTATCTTGATCTTGAAGTATTTGTCCCCAGGGGACAGATTCTCGCAGCTCAGCCTGGAGCCTGTCTGTCTCCTGCCTCAGGATCTGATGCTGTCTGTAGCATCAGAGTAGAATCAATTGAGTTGAATCTTAAGACACCCAGCTGGTGTAGGAGAATTGCTTATCCTAAACATTTATTAAGCATTTACTGTGTGCCAAGTAACGTGCCCAGCTGTTATATGCATGTCCTCATTAAATTTCATAGCAGCCCTCTGAGCTATTTTTCAACCCCATTTTATAGACGAGAAACAGAGGCACAAGGAGAGTAAGTAACTTGGCTCCCACGGGATCTGAACCTTGGCAGTCCGAACCGTTCTGATCTGGTCTCTGGTCTGCTGCTACGTGCTGGGGTGAGAGTGGGTTGCAGAAGAAAAGGGAGGAAAAACTGATTCACCTCGAGGTTACCAACTGAGATACCCAGGGGTAGGTATTCTCTGTGTATTTTCTTTCAAAAACCTCTTGGGATGGAGGCGTCATCATTTGCATTTTGTAACCAACAACCGTTTGATGAAGTGCCACTGTGCACTAAGGACCGCACTGGAAACTCCCAGCCTTACCACTCCTTCTCCTAACAGTGGTTCAAGGCGGCTAATGTTATCCCTTTACAGATGAGAAAACCGAGACTGCCTGAGGCGGGTTAAGCAACGTGCCCAGTTCATGCAGCAAGGTTGAGCTGTTTACAAAACCGTGGGATTTTAATGAATGAGGGGTTATTGTTTCTTGAGTGGTCTTAGCCTTAGGTTGTGAAGAAAAGCCGAATTAAAAAAGATTCACCAGTTGAGGGAAAGCCACCCTGCTGAGGCCCAAGAGATCGAAAGTCGTGGGTCTGGTCTTCACCTTGGGAGCTTGAGAACCCAAATTCATTACTGCTTTGTGCTTGTCTGTTGGTGGTGTGGCCGGTCTTCCTTCTGTTGGCAGCATTCTTGGCTTTCAGGGTGCAATTGCTCTTGGTTCTAAACAGGCAGCTAGCTACCATGTTCAAGGCTATGGGTAGGAAAGTGAGCTGATGCCCACTCATTTCTTTGTGCCCCCTGCTGGATACCAAGCTGGAAGGACATCAGTCAGATATGCTGGTTAAAATGCCTGGTCCTTGTCTGACACCAGGATGCCTGGTGTTACTTAAACACCAGGATACAATTTGGAGTGATTTCCACCTGCCCTAAAGGAGCTTTTGTTTTCATTAATGCATTAATTCTGGTTGCGCCAAAAAAACTCATCACACGTTATTCATTTGAGAATTTAAAAATCAAATTTCGAGTCAATGCTAAGTGGATCACAGGTACTCCGTCCTTCTATGAGTGATGAACTTTTCATTACCGATTCTGTCAATTTGAATTGCCTGTAGTGGGCAGGCTTTGTTCCTCAGGCTCAGACTGGCTGCAGATGCCACGTGAGATTGCCTTGCTTGCGAAGGGGACCAACTGCCTCAGAGGTCCCCTTCCACACTTCCTTCTGTGACGGGTGTGGACTGGTCCATGCAATCTGCCGCCCAAGCACTCTGCTGTCAGCCTTCCCAGGGCTCAGATTCCAGGGTGAAAGGGTAAAATCAAATTATGTTGAATGACTAAATGAATATGCATCAGAAAATGCCCGGCAAGTGCTTTGAAGCATAGAGATTTTTAGCGGACTCTGTGCCTGGCTGTATGAAAACCAAGTCCATCGGGAGGTTTTAGATCTGCTTTGGGAAACACAGAGGAACGGCTCAGCAGGAAGAGCCCTTGCAGCCTGTACTTTGCTCCTTTGAGCGAATCAATCGGCTTTTTAAAACCTAGGCTTTAATTGGTTCTACCCTGGGAGAGAGTTTTTGATACATCCCCCATCTGGCAGGACTAATTGTTCTTTGCATTCGGTGAATAGATTGGTGCTCTGAGCCCAGGAAGGAGGCCTGGAAGGTGTTCCTGCCTATAAATGTCACTGTTCATGGCTGTTTGATGGCAGTGAGCCTCTTCTGCCATCTGACTCTTGCCAATGATTCCTAGGATATGTCTTATATCAGAGCAGCTTCCACAGAGCTCCTGGGATGACAGAGAGGGCGAGGTACCCTTGTATGGCCGGGACCTCTGAGGGAGAGCCACCTGGCATCACAAACCTGACTTCGGACCTCCCTGTTGATAGCAGCCCCGGGTGGGCCAAGGAGACAAGTGAGAAGGACCAGAGACAACCATTTCTCTCTGGACACTTGCTGAGGCCCCAGATCTGGCCTCTATGGGTGCTCTTCCCTGCCTCAGTGGACACCCCACCTCTGCCCGCTTGCCACCCATGTCCCTAGTATCTGCCAGAGCCTAGTTTTAAGGACTGGGCTTTCAGATTTGATGACTGTAGCTGTGCCAGAGTGACAGGGCTGCTGGGTTCCTTATCCAGTTTGGGAGACACCAGACAGACCTTTCAACAGGCCATGCTGAGCTGTCTCAGTTTCCCTGGGGAGAACCAGCCCTGGGGCTGCATGATTTGGAGAGACTATGAGGCCAAAGGCATTCTGAAGGTTCTTGGCTGCATCTTCTGGGAAAAACCTTCTGGTCAGGGCTAAGCCTAACACATAAGTCAGAGACAGTCCTGCAGAAGGCTTGTATTTTCTTATAACTCTGGTACCTGGAAGCCCCAAGACTGTGGCTAAAATGCTTCATCACTGGGCCTCCATCCATTTGTTACATTTGTTCATGACAGTGACTGTTTACTATTTATTATATCAGGCATTTGTGTACTTTTATTATATAGGGTCACTATAAATATGTGTTGCATAGATATTTAATTCCTAAAAGCCATGTTGTGAGGCAGTGTAAAATAGTGGTTAGGACCTCTGAGGCTAGGAGCTACGTTCTGTGTGTTTGTGTCTCAGCTCTGCCCACCACTGGCTCTGTGACCTTGAGCAGGTTGCTTAATATGAACTGTCTGTGACTTAGTTTTCTGTTTGTAAAATAGGATAACAATAATATGTAGCTCAGTGGATTATTACAAGGAATAAGAGCTAACACATATAATGCTTGTTGAACAGAGCCTGGCACTTGGTAAACATCTTTTGCTGCTGTTCCTGTCATCATACAAACGAGAAGTCTGAAGCACAGAGAAATTAAAAACATTCCCTAAATCTTCTGTGTTTACATGGCAGAGCTGGCGTGAGGACCAGGCCTAATTCCCAGGCTCCACCATGCAGACTTGAATGGCCGAGATCACCTCTTCCCTTTAGGGAGAGACCTGCTGGGGATTCCGTATGCACACAGCTGGCCCGGACAGCAGGGGAGACAAATAGACATTTTCTTCTTCTTCCTCATGAAGGATACCTGTCTCGCATCTCTGGCCCACAGTTATCTCAGTGAGGTTCAGATGAAATGAATGCTTTGACCTTCTGCATTCGAATCCCCTTCCAGCAACACATCTTTGAGACTTCACCCAAATCAAAGGGTGGAACTCTAGGAATCCCATCTCCTGCTTATCCGTTTGTTCACGGCAGGCTCTTTCCAGCCAGGTGTGAATGCCTGTCATTTCACACTCATAGGATGCTCCCAAGTTTATATTGCTGTGGGAATTAAATAAGATAAACCTATAAAACTGTTATCTCAGGGCCTTACACAGAGTAAGTGCTCAGTAAACTTTAGCTATTACTATTATTATTACCGAGTCACATTCCTTCCAGACTTGGAGCACAAGGTTCCCAGGCTCTAGGGGTTGAATTGGAACTGTAGCCACTGGCCTATGCCACAGCCACAGCAACGTGGGATCTGAGTCGCTTCTGTGACCTACACCACAGCTCATGGCAACGCCGGATCCTTAACCCACTAAGCAAGACCAGGGATCGAACCCCCATCCTCATGGATACTAGTCGGATTTGTTTCTTCTGAGCCATGATGGCAACTCCTGCAGTGGGTTCTTATTTTGCTCCTTGGTTTCTTGGGCAGACCAAGCCCTTTCTTGCCCTCCATTACATCCCCAGGAGAAGGACAGATGTGGATTGAGGGTAAGGATATGTTTGGATCTTGGGCCCTACGAAGGAGATTTCTTTATGAACAGCAAAGGGTTTAAAGCTCTTGCCTCTTAGACTGGGCTGTCTCTGGTTCTTATCCTTTGACTTCTCTCTGGGAGCATGGCCTTTCTGGAATCTATTTGGTGAGCTGGGCCCAGAGCTCTCTCCTACTTGGAAGTGATCTTCTTGCCCTTAGAAGGACCTCAGTTGGGTCCAAGAGAAAGGAAGCCTGGATTCAATGAACCAGACGAGGTCTACTTTGCTGCTTAAGGCCAGAAGTTTGCATAAGGATTTGGTACCAATACAAGCAATTCTGGCAGTTATGGGTTATCTGGGAGGACCCAGTGTCAACACAAGGGTCTTTATAAGTGAAGAGAAAGACGGGAGAGTCAGAGTGATTCACCGCGAGGAGGACTCGGCTACCCTTGCTGAAGATGGAGGAGGAGGACCATGGGTCAAGGAACATGGACAACTGAGAAAGATAAGAAAACCGATTCTCTCCAGAGCCTCCGGGAGGAAGGCAGCCCTCCTGACACCTTGATGTTAGACCAGTGAGACCCATTTCAGGTTTTTTTTTTTAACCTCCAGAGCCATAACATACTGTCATTTTTTCATCACTAAGTTAGTCATAATGAGTTACAGTGGCAATAAGAAACTAATACACCCTCAAAGTTTGTATAGTTGTTATCTCTGTTTTACAGATGAGGGTCCTGAAGTTTAGAGAGGATGAATAACTTGTGCATTGTTGCAGGTAAGGGGGCTTCGAGCTAAAACACAGCTGTTTGATTGGCGCCTGGGCTCATATCCCCCGTGTTATCTGACTCTCCAACACCAGCTGTCGTATAGACCATAATTATTTTCATCATCATCTTCTTCACGCAATTTTCCTCAGCAGTTTTCACTGGGGGCAGGAGATGTTCACTGAAGTTGAGATTCAGCTCTCGGCCACCTCTGTCTCTTTCTATCAGAAACATAGGAGTCTGGTGTGTGTGGTAGAAAGGAGAACAGCGGCCCGGCTTGCAGAGGTGCTGGGTGGACTGGCCAGCTCTGGTCTTAGCTGTAAGTCTTGTGTGCCGGTAGGTCAGATGCCATGTGATAGGGTTTCTGGGCGATGTTCTGGGTTCATTCTGCCCTTACTGGCGATCAGTGTGTAGAGACCTGCAAGCTCAGCTGCAGAGAGAAAACTAGGCAGGGGCTCAACGGAGGGGAGAGGAAAATAATTTGGATGTGTAGCCAAAACCGTTGAAAGGATGAATGGATGAATGAGTATTTTCAATGGATCTAAACACTTACTCACCGGTTGTAATTTGTATTAGCATTTCCCGAAGCTGAATAATATTGATGCAATATAAAACTTCTTATAATAATATGAAGAGAGCCTTTCACAGGAGAAAGGAGGGGAATAGTTAAAAAAAAAAAGAGGAGTTCCCGTCGTGGCTCAGTGGTTAGCGAATCCGACTAGGAACCACGAGGTTGTGGGTTCGATCCCTGGCCTTGCTCAGTGGGTTAAGGATCCGGCGTTGCCGTGAGCTGTGGTGCAGGTTGTAGACGCGGCTCGGATCCCGCGTGGCTGTGGCTGTGGTGAAGGCCGGCAGCTACAGCTCCTGTTAGACCCCTAGCCTGGGAACCTCCATATGCCGCGGGTGCGGCCCTAGAAAAGGCAAAAAGACAAAAAAAAAATAAAAAAGAGAGAGAGATGGAGATTAAGAGCATTGATATTTACTCAACAAATGACTGTAAGTGTGAATACAATCATAACCTTAAAGTAGCTTAAGGAAGCCAAAGAAAAGAAGGTTGAAGAAAAATGAAAGCACTAGGGAGTGCCTGAGCTGGGGTGGGCAGATGGGGATGAGAAAGAATAGGAGTGCCGTTGGCACACTATCTCAGGCCATGCCATCCAGTTCAGTGGCCGGTAGCCACAGGTGGTCACTGACACCTGAAATGCAGCTGGTACAAACAGATCTGCTCTAAGCACAAACTAGACAAACCAACTTAAGGACTCCAAAGGAAAACAAGAATGTAAAATAATCTCATTAATCCTTTTTATGTTGATTACAGTTTGGAATGATATTTTATTTTATTATTATTATTATTATTTTTGTTCTAGGGCCTCACCTGTGGCATATGGAGGTTCCCAGGCTAGGGGTCTAATTGGAGCTGATGCTGCCGGCCTTCACCACAGCCACAGCAAGGCAGGATCTGAGCCGTGTCTGCAACCTACACCACAGCTCATGGCAACGCCGGATCCTTAACCCACTGAGCAAGGCCAGGGATCGAACCCACAACCTCATGGTTCCTAGTCGGATTCGTTTCTGCTGTGCCACGACGGGAACTCCTGGAATGATATTTTAGATGTGTGGGTGTTTATAAGTTACTAACATTAATTTCACCTTTTGCTTTTTACTAGTTTTAATGTGGCTACTAGCAAATTTAAAATGACACACGTGGCTTACATTCTGTTTCTATCAGACAGTGCTGGTCTGGAGGGAAGAAGCAGGATCGATGGCATTATATTAAAGCAGGAGGCAGTTTGACCTCCTCGTAAGGACTGAACTTACAGTTGGCCATGTCCAAAGAAGAGAGGCAGGAGCTCCTTGTTGGTGCAAAAATAGAGACCAAGGCTCTCTTCTCAGGGCCTTTGTAGGGGATTGCTGCTTTGAGAGCAGGACTGGAGCCGGTCACTACTCAGAGCCCTTCTGATGGCTTAAAGGACTGTGAGTGCACGGGTGGATTCGTGTCTGTTAACTACATCTTCTTCTCATTTTATAGCTGTGTATTTTCCTGGTTCCTCGCTGCCCTTGGGAAAACCTAGTGGTGTTCTTTCAGAAGCTGAGGGGGCGAGTGTCTTGATTCAAGGAACATACAGCTTCTCTGTGCTCCTGAGGCCTTCGGGGCCCCTTTGATGCCAAGGTTAGGCCCTGAGTCACTCAGTGCACAGGCAGAAACCGTGCACCCCAGAAGGGTGTCCCGCCCCAGGACAGCTGTCCGGTCATCAGTCACCGATGAACTGCTGTAGCAGAGTTTGGAGGCTGCATCCACCCAGAGTGTGGCCTGCCCACTGTTCTGTGGCTCAGGAAACCTACAGGCTCCTGGCAACGCTTCTTCAGCTCCCTAACATGCAGCGGACTGGCTAGAGTGAGAGCCCCCAGGAGCCGGCTCTATGCTGTCTCTGCACAGCCCAAGAGGCCCGTGGTATTAGCTGAGCCAGCGATCAACATAAGCTGCTCCTAGCAGCAAGGAGAAATTTGAAACCTTGTAGAGAAGAAGACATGTTTTTAGGCTTTATTTAGAACAGAACCCATCTGCATGACATTCATTACAAATTGGAGAGTAATGCCCAATTTCCACATTCATCTCATGTCACAGCCTTAGAAGGGATATTCTTGAATTCCCTATGAACAGGCTGCTGCATTGGCTCTCTGCCGGTCCGGACTAGCTTTGCCCTGGTGTTCCTACACTCCAGGCCACTGGGGCAGCAGGCCTGCCTAGACCCATACCACCTAGCCAGGCAGGACTGGGGACTCTCCTGTCCTCCCAGGGCAGGGAATCACGGCTCCTACATTCTCCGGCCCCACAGGCTGTGCAAGCACTTTACATACACAACCTCATTTGATCCTTCCAACTACCTAATGGTGTATATATACATTATTATTCCCACTTTAGAGCTAAGGAAGGTAAGGCTCAAAAGGGTTAGAAAATCACATAATTGGCAAGCTTCAGGGCAGAGCTGAGGAAAGATAGATTTGTCTGACTTCAGAGCCCAAAATATTAGCTCCCGTAATCTACCATTTCAGGTACTTAGCAAACCCAAAGAAGGCAGAGCCTATGGAACTGCCAGACGGAGGCAGAGGAAATAAGGAGAGAATGAGAAGAGGGGGAGAGAACAGGGAAGAAAGTGTCACGCTCATTCATTCATTCACTCATTCTACGTGGTTCCCCCAGAGTAGAATGTTCCTTTTAAATCTTTCATAAACCAAAATGGTGGAAGGAGAAGCAGTCGCCTTCAGTCACATCTTGCCAATGGATGCACAGCATAAAAGGAGATAAAGCGCAGATGCCCACAGACGCAGTTCAAAGCTATTGGTGTGAGACTGAGATGCTGAGGCTAGTTCCCAAGGAAAGAGCTTGGCAGTGCTGCTCTCTCTGTGTGGGGTGTGCACCACCTCTTATAGAGGCAAAACGTGGTTTAGCTTGCTGCAGAACAAACCCTGAACACCGTTTGGGTTTTCATCATTTTCCCTTTTTTTAATAAAAAGCAAAAATCCTCTTCGGATTTCTTTGGGTTAGCAAAAACAGGTGCTAATGTAGTTCTTTCGTAAAAATGAAGTGGCATAAAGCAAACTTTCAAAAAGCGGGGAGGTACCTCTCTGTGGTTTCATTTGTGGCCCTTATGGGGTCAGACACTGAGAGACGAAAGACCAGCCCCTTCCCTGGAGAGGCTCAGGCAGTGACAGCTGGTTGTGCAGTCTGTGCCTGCTTCTGCAGGGCCAGAGGCTAGGGAACAGTGAGTTCTTCCGTGGGAAGCAGGGTGGGGAATACACAGAGGCGGAGACCTTGGACTTAGACTTGAGGCGGGATCAGGCATTTGGGACAGAAGGAGCCGTATAAGCAGAGACCCAGAGGTTGGGGGTCACACTGGCTTATTGGGAGCTGCTGGCTGGTCATTCCCGGAGCGGAGTGGAGGAAAGCGGTAGGGAGTTAGGTTAAGGAGTCGGGGGAACAGGGAGGGGCCTCGGCCGTCCTCGCAGGTCATGTGGTGGGACATGGCAGGAATGATCCTTCTTTCCCTCAGTCATTTACTCAGCCCTTATCCACCTCCCTCTACAGTCACGGATCAGCCCCTGTTAGCAGACCCGGGGGTTGGGCGGGCTTGGGGGAGGGGCCATCAGCTTGGACCAGAGTGTCCCAGGACCGCCCTTGCCTACTCTGATTTGCCTTGTTTTGGAGGGACCTGGGAGCAGAGCGCAGTGCCTGACACCAGGAGCCCTGCTGGAACACAGAGAAAAGGCAGGGACTCCCCGTCGTCGGCTGTCAGGCGCACATCTCCGTGGAGGGAGTGGAGATTTATTGAGTGTTAAATGTCAGTATCGATGTAATAAAGATGGTACACTGAAAGTAATAAGCACTTTCCAGGTGAGGAACCATTTTCAATAAGTTGTCAACCTGTCTGGTACTATGAATTATTAAAAAAAAAAAAAAAGATGTTGAAGTAACCCCACTTGGAGTTATTTAACTTTCACATCTCCTGCTCAGCTCTGTCCCTTCCTGACAGGAGCCTCAGTGTCCTGTGGTACCTGGAATTTGCACTCGCTTTCATCTTCTAAAAATCTTGATATTCCTTTTGTTGTCTTTCCTTGTGATGGGGCTAGGCTTGATGGAAAAGGGGTTTTTGACCTTCAGAGGATCTTGTGACAGGCAGAGAATTTTCGGGAAATGAATGCGGGAGAAAAAGAAAGCAAGAAGGGCAAGAGTTGTAGTTATAAGGCCCCGTGGATGGTCACGGCATCTGACAAATACGGCCACGGGTCAGCTGGGCTCACTCCCCCTTCAAAGATCAACACGTCCTTCTGGGTCATTCCACAGCCCGGGAGGACAGAGTCCTCCTTGTAGATTCCCGTTCACTCCCGGGACTTACGACTGCCCGTGCTTCCTGGGTTCCTGACTTCCCATGGGCCATCTCCACGAGGTGCCCCCTGCGCTCGGAGTCGGCGAGTTCACAAAGAGAATTCACAAAGGGTTCAGGTGCACAGTAGGCCATCTGGAAGATAATTTATGAGGACAGTAGCTTTTTTTCCTTTTCTCTTTCTTCTTTCTTTTCTTTCATCTCTCTCTCTCCCTTCCTCCCTACCTTCCTATCTATCTTCTTCCCTCCTTTCTTTCTTTCTTTTAGGGCTGCACCCTTGGCATATGGAAATTCCAGGCTAGGGGTCAAATTGGAGCTACCAGCCTACGCCACAGCCACAGCAATGCTGGATCTGAGCCACATCTGTGACCTACACCCCAGCTCATAGCAACGCTGGATCCGTAAGGCCGGGGATTGAACCTGCATCCTCATGGATACTAGTTGGATTTGTTTCCACTGCACCACAAGGGGAACTCCCGGAGGTTGCTTTCAATGTCCCCAGAAGCCCGAGAGTTCTTAAAAGGGGGTTTCACTGCTCACATTTCATGCCAGGACCACTCCATCTGGCCAGCCTGGCACTCACTGTCCCCTTCTCTTTCTCAGAAGCAAAGAGCTGTGCAGGCCACTTCCTCCCCTCTTCTGATCTTCTGGGCCAGAGCTGGTGCCCTGGTCGCCTTCCACCCAACACTCATCCAGCTGGTTTCCGAAGGCTTCTCTCCCGAGGAGGAATCCACTGGCTATGTCTATCTTATCTTATGACAGTCTCACCTCAAGATTGGCGTCATGGTCACCTTTTACTGATGAGGAAACAAGCTTGGAAATGTTGAGTGACTTGCCCACAGTCCCCTGTAGAGTGGCACTCCCAAGGGCCCTGCACAGCTGCTCGGCGTCTCCTCACCCCTCCTGGACCTGGTCCCAGTGCCTTTCTCTCCATTTTACCAAAGCTGTCGAGCGCCTGTCCTTCCAGTCTCTGCCACTCTGATTCTTGTAAGCCACCTGCTTCCGCGCACGCTCCATCTTGTGCCTGTTCCATCATTCGCAGGCAGTAGAGAGACCCTGGGGTGCTTTGTTAACGTTTCACTTGGCTATTTTCGAGGTGAGGCGAATTTCTCAGAATGAGCCTGGCTTCCCAGTGGTCAGAAGGAGGCCCTCGTGTGTTGTGGGAGCTCTGTAAGATGTCCTCGGAGATGGCCAGGCTCAGTGAGTCAGCCTGCCTTCATCCAGACCCCAGCACTCACTTGCTCTGGGACTTCAGATAATCCTTTAAACCACTCTGAGCTTCTGATTTCTATTTTATAAAACGCAGGTGATCGTAGCTATCTCACTGAGCCCTTGGGGAGATTAAATGAGGAAGTGTGTGGAGCGGGCCTGGCGTGGAGGAGACGAAGGTTCCTTTGGAGGGGGGAGGAAAGGTTGCACATTGGGTCCAACCTGTCCAGTAGTGGGTGCTTGGCTCTGGCCCTTCATTTCAACCTACATCTGTCCTCACACAGTTCACAGCTGCTCTTTTAGAGCCACATTAATCACCCCTCCAAAAACTCCTTTAGAAAGGAGTCTAGGAGTTCCCTTCATGGCTCAGTGGTTAACGAATCCAAGAACCATGAGGTTGCGGGTTCGATCCCTGGCCTTGCTCAGTGGGTTAAGGATCCGGCGTTGCCGTGAGCTGTGGTGCAGGTTGCAGACGCAGCTCGGATCCTGCGTTGCTGTGGCTGTGGCGAAGGCCGGCAGCTACAGCTCCTGTTAGACCCCTAGCCTGGGAACCTCCATATGCCGCGGGTGCGGCTCTACATAAAGGCAAAAAGACAAAAAAAAAAAAAAAAAAAGGAGTCTAAACACCAACTTCCTCATGGATATCGAGCTCCTTATTTAATAAAGAAACTCTGGTGCATCTCGAAGGTGCAGCCCTCGTCAGCTTGCCTTCCTGCAGCTCACAGTGTCACTGAAGACTGGCTTTCGTGCCTTCTGCCTTTCAGAGTCACGTCTCGATTGAGAGAAACTGTGTTTGTGTTTCAGAATGGCCTCATGGGGGTGACACTCTGGCCTTTCCTGAGCCTTCTGCAGGTTTTGGTTCCCAGGATCTCTGTGTGACAGGCCAGGAGTTGGCTGGGGGCCCGTTCTCAGATCTGCTTTGCCATGGGCTTCTCCAGAATGGATGGGCAGTGAAACCCTCAGGAAAACCTCCAGGGGACATTCTGTTCTCTTCAGCCACAATGTTTTCAGTGTCTTTGCTGGCAGTTGGTTACATAAAGGTGACCACACAGCTCTCCGTGTGATGGGGGGAGACAGAAAAGTCTTCAGAGCTGTCTGGCTTAATGAAGGCTATGCCAGGACTAAGGGCTGAGAGCCGTGGGAGACCAGAGGAGGGCCTCTCACAGCCCAGAGAGTCAGGGCCAGCTTCCTGGAGGCTGAATTTGGAGGAAAATTTAGCCCGGCTAAGATGGGAGCTGGGAAAAAGAGGGAGCTCTGGGCAGAGGGAGGAGCAAGAACAGCAAGGGGGTGTGGCAGCCTGTCTCAGCACCACGGCGGGCATCAGGTTGGACCCGCAGGGAAGCGGTGAGGAAGGGAGCTCTGGGCAGAGGGAGGAGCAAGAACAGCAAGGGGGTGTGGCAGCCTGTCTCAGCACCACGGCGGGCATCAGGTTGGACCCGCAGGGAAGCGGTGAGGATTTTGGTCTGGCAAACCTGTGAGTTTCTCAGCGTTCAAAGAAGAAAATGCTAAGTCGATGGGGTGAGTTTGAGCAAAGGCATCCCAGACTTTAATGTACAGGTGAATCACATCGGAAGTGGGGCTGTTGTTAATGCAGATTATGCTTGGGTAGGACTGGGCTGGCCTCCAAGGGGCTGCCTTTCCAACAAACTACTAGATAAAGCTCCTGCTCTGGGACCACAGACCGCACATTGAGGAGCAATGGATAGACCTGTGGTAGGCAGGACCGGGAGTCTGACCTAGGAGGCTTTTATTCCTCGTTCCTTAGGACTGTGCATGACTGGTGAGTGGGAGTCTGGCTTTAGCTCATTCCATGAAACAGCTGAGGGACTGCTGTTTTGTCCAATGCGTAGGCCCATCGCTTTAGTATATCCAGAATGCTAGTTTGCTTTAATTCTCTTCTTACTGGTGCTTGTCTCGATAGCCCTGTTTCTGAATTCGCTCTCAGACAAGTCAGGAACCTCAGAGAGGAAGACACACTGTCCTGTCTACAGGAATCCAGGCTGGTATGATGGTCTCCATGGCTTCCGTGTCAAGGCCGCAAGGCTAGGACTTCGCCCGTGGGGGAGGATGGCTCCGTCCTCAATGAGTCCAGAGTGGCCATATCTCATCCTAGCCTCCGTGAGTTTCCCCTCATTGCAGAGCAGTCCAAGCCAGGCCTTTTGCTCAGTGTCCTCTTGTTCCTTTGCCCACGGGTTCAGGGGGGCCGTGGGCCATGATGGGGAGCAGTGTGGGGGCACAGCTCCAGGGTAGAGCCTGGGGCCCAGCATGGGGTGCCGATTGCATGATGGATGGCAGGGGCTCCATCTGGCCCTCAGGCACAGTCTGGCTCACATGGGCTTCTCAGCAGCCAGGCTAGGGCTGAGTGTCCCACCCTTCATGGAGCATTGTCTGTTCCCACCCTGGGTTTTCTACCAGAGACCCTAGTGGGAAGTTAGCTCCATTCAGTCCAGTTCTGAAACTACTCGTTAAGCACTCACTACGGGCCCACACCCTGGGGAAGCAGGGGCCCTTCTCAAGAAGCCACAGCTCAGTGGGAAAGCAGACAAGGACATGGACAGTTATAATTTGGTGTGGTCAGAGGGGAGCGCAGAGACTGTAGGGAAATAGGAGGCTACGACTGATTGTGTAGAATGCAGTATATTCATTCGACAAGTCCTTCGAGGGTTTGACATTGAGCCAGGCACTGGAGGTTCAGCCATGATAAGATGCACAAGGCTTATGCCTTGAAGGGCCCACAGTGTGGTGGAAGGGGGGCGAACACGTCTTGGGCAGGTGCCGTAGGTGCTGTCCAGGCCTTGCCCATGTCCTCTTACCAAGCTCTTTCAGTGCACAGTGGCCCAACTTCCTAGTGTGTGATGTAGCACCTGCATTTCTTGGCTTGAGTGTTTTCTCTTCCCACTGGTGTCCAGTTTGCTATGAAGGGCAGGCCAGAGTGCTGGGAAATTAGTGCCACAGTCCTCGCCCCCCACCAATCCCCAGCAGTCATCTACCGATGACTGGAGGAGACAGAGTATAAATACCCCAGGTCCCTCACCCATGGGGACGACAACTCAGGTTCTACACTGAGTTTCCCCATGAGGATTCTGTCCCAGTCACCTACAGCGATAAAGCCTTTGTTGGCTGCCTTCTCTTCCTTGTCTCACTTTCCTCCCTTCAGGATTTTTCTCACCTTCTACTGGAACTCAAATGCTTGTCCCCGAGTTGGCGCTTGGGTGAACATACACTGGGTCGGTAGAGAAGGAGGAATCCATGTTTTGGAAAGGGCACCAGCATGAGGGAAAGCCTGGAGGTGTTGGAGCATGTAGCATGCAGGGACCCGTGGGTGCTGTGCTGTAGCTCGGGTGAGCGGAGGCCCAGAGTGTCTTCTCTTATAGGAACATAGCGAAGATTCACCTTGCCGGGCGAAGGGCGATGCTTTGCGTGTCTCATCCATCCTCGCGGTCCTGAGCTCAGTCTCTCAGCTTCTGTGTGTAGCTGCCCAGGTTCATGGAGAGCCTGTCTCTGTGATCCCATTGCAGTGTCCCTCCAGAAGCAATCTGAGCAAATTCCATTAGGTTGGAGGAGCGGTGGAGAAGATCATTGATGAAAACATTTCCCAAAGCAAGTTCTGTAGAACGTTGGTCCTGGCTTCTGCCCCACAAAGGAGGGCTCCCTGGTCACTAAGTTTGCCCGGTGCTGCCATTACACTTCACTCTTAGAGGCTCCCGGGGTGCATCAAAGGCCTGAAAGGTCCCCAGTCACAATTCTTTTTCCCTTAAGCAGGATTAACCAGCATTTTCCGCAGTCACTTGGCCATGGAATGTTCTCTCTCACCACGGTACTAACTGCACAGAAGGAGGGTTCTTCAGAGCATGCTGGGGGAAACGCTGATGTAGGATGGGAGGACTCATCGGGAGAGTCAGGGAAGGCTCTAGAAGGCTGAAACCAGCTTGCTGGTGTCACTCCTCTGCTGTCAGTGAGCCCTGCGGGAATGGCACCACTGCATTCCATAGTCAGACCGCAGAACCAGCCCTAGGACCAGGCAGTGGTCAGAGACACCCAGAGCCTCTTTCTGCCAGCGACTAGAAGCAGAGCATGCAACAGATTCACAACATGCTTCGTAGTCATGGGCAGCTCCCCTGGGAGTGGGAGAGACCACTGACAACTAATTCAGCCCATTAGGTCAATGCAAGATGGATAACAACGAGGACTGGACAGAGAATATCCCAGGCCGTTGTCAGAGCGGTCAGCTAAACCTGGAATGAGATGGGCAAATCGAACAAATAAGGGTGACTGAGGGCGAATTAGAGCATGTGATTGAGAGCGAGAGCTCTACTCTTGACTCATTTTGTGGCCATCACCCCTGGCTTTTTCTGGAAGGTTCTGCTTCAGACTGGAGGTCATTAAGTAAAAGGAAGTCAAAGCCCAGGACAGGGACGCTGGCAAAGAGCAGTGTTCCTCGCCTGGATCCGAAAACTGAGAGGTCACCTTTGCTGTCTCCCATCTCTCTTCTCTGGTCTCCCAGTGTGTGTGTGTGTGTGTGTGTGTGTGTGTGTGTGTGTGTGAGTGTTCCTAGGGGTTGCAGCTTTGGTTCCCTCTCCTCACTCCCTCTTTTCCTCTCCCTCACTCCTGGACTGGGGAGGTGAGCATCCAGGCAACTTGCCTGTCCAGAGTGCCCCTGAGGTTTAGAAAGAGTGGTGTGAAACACAGCTGTTTTAAATGGGTTCACCTTTCTGACCTGAGCTTCGCCGGATGAGGCTTCACAGAAGGTACATTTGCAGCAGGAAACATTGATCCAACAGCTAGGAGCTTTAAGATGTCGTGGGGAGTGGGACTGGGGCCGAAGATCAAAATAAATACATGTCCTGACTTTTCCACGTGGGGGCAGAAGGTCAGCTTGGCAGTTTAGGAGTTAGTGACTTTAATGTCATCCCTCAGCAAACCGCTAGACTGAATCATTGTTTTAAAAATTATTTTTGGAGTTCCCATCATGGCTCAGCTGAAGTGAATCTGACTAACATCCATGCAGACACAGGTTCAATCCCTGGCCTCACTTAGCAGGTTAAGGATCCGGCGTTGCTGTGAGCTGTGGTGCAGGTTGCAGACACGGCTTGGATCTGGCATTGCTGTGGCTGTGACGTAGGCTGGCAGCTATAGCTGCAATTTGACCCCTAGCCTGGGAACTCCATATGCTGTGAGTGGGGCCCTAAAAAGACAATAAATAAATACATACATACATATATACATACATACATAAATACATAAATAAATACACAAATGTAAAATAAATTATTTTTGAATTATATCAAAGTAATTCTTTGTGTACTTAAAAACTTCCAATAGTACCTATGACACAGTACAGTGGTTCTCTGCTTCACCAGCCTTAAAGGAGCTCTGTTTAGCCCTTTTAGCTGCTCTTCACATTTGGCACCATATTTCTAAATAATATGCTTATACTGCTATTTCCTAACTCACCACTATTAGGCATTATATATTGACTTCCTGATATAGTATGGAGGTTTGGGATCTTTTTAAATTA
Organism: Catagonus wagneri; assembly: GCA_004024745.2. NCBI lineage: Eukaryota > Metazoa > Chordata > Mammalia > Artiodactyla > Tayassuidae > Catagonus > Catagonus wagneri. The sequence goes on from PVHT021183666.1 coordinate 34,959,418, forward strand.
CATTTCACCTCCCCCGAACACATACCTCCTCTCCCCCAGTCCTCATACCTTGCGTAAAAACAACTGACAGTGTTTACATTACGTACTGTGAAAGTATCTCCCACTATTTTTTTTTTTTTTTTGTCTTTTTGCCTTATCTGGGGCCGCACCCGTGGCATATGGAGGTTCCCAGGCTAGGGGTCTAACAGGAGCTGTAGCTGCCGGCCTTCGCCACAGCCACAGTCATGCAGGATCTGAGCCGCGTCTGCAACCTACACCACAGCTCACGGCAACGCCGGATCCTTAACCCACTGAGCAAGGCCAGGGATCGAACCCGCAACCTCACGGTTTTTAGTCGAATTCGTTAACCACTGAGCCACTAAGGGAGCTCCAGTATCTCCTACTATTAAGTGCAACTCACATCATGTAAACTTTTGTTTTTCCTAGTTGAATCGATGTCCAGTTAGGAAAAGAAAAACCACTAAGCATTTTAACAGAAAAGAATGATTTAAGGAATTGGCTGCACAAGTAGTGAAAGAGCTGGGAAGCCACACAGGGAAAGTTGAGGCAACCAGAACTGAGCAACAGCAGGAAGCTGCTTCCGAGTCTGAGGCTGGAGAGCCAAGGGCGTAGGCAGTCTTTCTGAAGCCCAGGATGAACGGCCACCTGGCAGAAGGTAGAACCAACCGTGGGCTTTTCCCAAAAGAGTCAAAGCCATAGTGGCGGTACCGCCTTTGTGGAAGATGCCACGTGCACCAGAGAATGAGGGGGAGAAACACCCCTCCAGCTCTTTTTGGTGCCTCCCACTGGCCCAGTGCAAATGGAAGCCAATGGAGAAGTGGAGCCGGCAGGAGTCAGCCCTCTCCCCTCTCTAACTCCCATGCTACGGACAGGTCAGAGAAGAGCAAGGAATAGATGTGAGGGCAAACAAGCCTAATATTAATATTTGCCCTTTTTATAAAAAATAATTACATTAGGATTTAGCATTGATTTTTTTTTTCCATGTGCTCTATCATATCTGTTTTACACCTTACTTTCCAAATATTTGAATATCTCATCCAATCCCTTAGTTTCATTTTGTTTCCTGGAATGGTTTGATCCTTCTGCACCAGTCTGTGCAGTTTGCTTCAGGCCTGCCTCGGTGCTGCCAGCTGAGGCTTCGGGGCGCCTTCCTCTGTGGGTGGGGGGGGGATCCCTCATCTCTGTTCCGGGGCTGAGTCCCCTGGGCTGACCCCATGGCTTCCTCTTTCTTGGTCCACTCCTTTTTAATAGCAGCTTGTCTTCCAGTAGCTTCCCAAGAAAGCAGTCGTGGGAAATAAATATTATGCCCTTGCATGTCTGAAAAGCTCTTTATTTTACACTCACATGTGATTGACAGGTTAGCTGGCTTTAAACCTCTAGGTTGAAAGCAAATTTTCCTCGAATTTTGAAGGTGCTGATTTTTTTTGACTTTCAACTGCCAGTGTTGCTTTGGACAAGATCTGGTGCCATTCAGTGTTTTTTCTCCTTTATATATGACCTGTTTTTTCCCCTTTGGAAGCTTTTAGGATCTTCTGTGCATTCTCAGATTGCCTTTGCAAACTGAGACAAACAACCCCAAATGTAAATTTGTTTTGCTGAGAGCATAAAGCCCCCTCTTCCACAGTGAGGCAGATATCTAGACCCCACGGGACTGAAGCTTTCATCTTAGATGGAGCATGGTGTCCCAAAGGATCAGCTCCTTATTTGTAGGACTTTCTGGCAGAATTAGCCATCCACCACAGCTGGTGAAATGAAGCCTCCTCTTCCCGCTCTGACTTGGTGAATCTGGTACTCCGAATAAACAGGACCCCTGGGGTATAATTATAGAAGCATCTTTAGTTTTGATATCCGCATCCTTTCAAATATCCTCACTAGGAGTAAGTCTTCTACCGTAGGTGGGTGAAAATTCAGACAGGCCCAGAGGACTTTTTTAAATTAATGGGTAAGAATGTCATAGGATTAATTTGAAACAAAACATAGTCTTGATTCCTTCATGAAGGGGGTCCAATGGCACAGAGCCAGCACAACTTCAAACTTGGTTTGATGTCCTTTCTTCTCCAAAGGCTCTGCAGTCCAAGGAGGGCCAGCGTGGTCCTGCTTACCTCTTTCCTCACGCCTCCTTCCTTACTTGCTCGCTGTGCCCTCGCACCATTCTAAAAAGGAGAACACCTGTCAGTTCTGTGGATGGTTCCATTGCAGCTGCTCCCATTAAGCTTGGGATGGCAGGTAGATCCTCCAGCCTTTTTCACCTGAGGAAGAACCCAACTTGGAAGTCCTCTTCACAGCTTCTCTCTTTAATCATTAACACCCAGCCTACTTTGAAGTTTCATCGCTGATTTGTGTAGAAGCTCAGCTTGGGCACCTGCGAGCCATTGCATCTTGGTGCTTTAGTGAAAAGTCCCAGCTTTGCATTCTCTTTAATCATTAACAACACAGCCTACCTTGAAGTTTCATGCTGATTTGTCTAGGAACTCAGCTTGGGCACCTGAGAGCCATTCCCTCTTGGTGCTTTGGTGAAAAGTCCCAGCTTTGCATTTACACAGGCATCTTCAAGACCGTTCCTCCTCCTTGTACCCCTCTCGTGCCATCGGAAAGTTGCTATGAAATAGCCATCTCAAATACCTAAGCGTCTCTGAGTAATGACTCCTGAAAGAGACATTGGGGGGCTCGAAATGTGATGCCTTCAGAAAGAGTTTCCTGAAAAAAGAACATTCCAATTAGTGAGCCGATAGCTCAGCCCTGTCACTGGGGCTGTCGATGGCAGAGCAGGGGTGCTGGGCCATGCTTTATGAGCAAATACAGGAGGATGCCAGGGCACCTCCAAAGTTGTAGGAGGCACGCTTTATTTGCTTATTTATTACAGTTAATTTGGTAGGCTATGGGAGAAATTTCTCCCTTCTGAATGTGTCCAGTTAACTCTGTTCACCCAAAAGGAATCACATCCCCTGGCTCGGAGTGACAGCCAAGGAGAAAATATGTATCTCTGATGTGAGCAGTTCCAGGCCCCAATAAGTCAGCCACTGCCAGGGCAAGAGCCTGGGGTCTTTGGGGACCTGGCTCTGAAGTGTCTCTTCTCTATGCTGTTATTGGTGTCTGGATAATGCCCACTTCCATTGCTGTTCATGAGAACCTTAACACTGAGCTAAAGTTATCAACTGGTTTGAGGGGGCACTAAACTATTTGACTTCTGAGTCCATGGACCTGGCTGGTAGATATAAAGGGGAAATATAATTCTTCTTCTTCTTCTTTTTTTCATTTTAGGGCTACACCTGCAGCATTTGGAGATTCCCAGGTGAGGGGTCCAGTCGGAGCTACAGCTGCCAGCCTATGCCACAGCAACGCCAGATCCAAGCATAATCTGTGACCTACACACAGCTCATGGCAACGCCAGATCCTTAACCCACTGAGCGAGGCCAGGGATCGAACCCGCAACCTCATGGTTCCTAGTCGGATTCGTTTCCGCTCTGCCACGACAGGAACTCCGAGTTCTTGAACAAATATAACAAAAGATCACAGCCTGCAGGGGCAAGAAGGGAAGGCTGAGCAGAGAAGACACTTCTGGATTTTCCATGTCCGTATTTCCATCGTGAGCCACCTCCCATTTAGGAAGGAAAGTCTTGAGTTTAGGGAATTGAAATGCATCATGAAACCTGGGGCTCTTCAGCTCTGTTCCTAGATTCAGGGTCTGCATGTTTGGATTTCCCTGGAGTCAGGGTGTGTGTGTGGCAGATGAGTGTGGACCATGAGAGTCCATCTAGAGACCACGCGGGGCTTATATCACTTGAGGCTTCCTGTCGGAGGGCTGGGAGATTTGGACTGGCTCTTTTCTAGTTTTCTATTGTCACTCTGCCTAAGGTTGAGTGTCTTCTGAAAATGTAAGAAATAAATGTTGGGCAGGTACAACAGTTGTCCACATGGCTCCTTTCAGGACTGGCAAGTGGTATTAAAATCCCATGCTGAGCATAAGCAAGACGATCCAGCGGCTTCTGGCCAAGTTTTAAAGATTTTGTTTTAAAGTATGCTTTTGTATTTTAACATTCACTATCACTAAAAGGAATAAAACTCAATTTGGGGTCTCGGGAGCTGCAACTCCAAACCCTTAGGATGTCAGCAGCCATGCTCTCAGCTTTTCAACCTGCTGTTTTAATGAGGTTAATGATTGTTTTTCCACTGAGCACGCACCTCTAATTTTCATAAAAAAATGAAATAAGTGACTCACCTGGATATGTAGAAGGATATCACTGTAGAAAGTAAATGTTAAAAGGCTCTAGAAATATGATAATTATCAGCTATTTGAGATGCAGTGACTGTAATATGATAACAAGATGTATTATGCAGGTAGGAAGCACCCAGAGAAATGACACAAAGTAGAATTATAAGAAAAAGAATAAGGAGATCTTGTTTGGTTATTCTCTTTGCTGTGATAAAATCAGAGTGGGAGAAAGTTGAAATCTGCATTTTGAAGTTTTCATGGTAATATTTATTTATTAGTCTTTTTCTGTTTGTTGAGTGAATGCAATACCTTTTCTCTGAAAGGTACATCATTTTATACACAGACACACACACACACACACACATTCATACATATATATACATATACACATATATACATATATATATGTGTGTGTACATATATACATATGTGTGTACATAAATTATGGTGAATTTAAGGCCTCCGAAGTCTTGCTTCTGCTATAACAACTGTTCCCCATGGTGGATGGGAGCCTCTTGTTTTTTTGATCTTCAGTGTTTGATGAATGAATGAATGATTGAATCTACCTTTACTTAACTTTAAAGTCTAGTGTTTCTGGGAGCTCCCCTTGTGGCTCAACAGTTAATGAACCCGACTCAGATCCATGAGGATGCGAGTTTGATCCCTGGCCTCGCTCAGTGGGTTAAGAATCAGGCATTGCCGTGAGCGGTGGTGTAGTTCACAGATGTGGCTCAGATCTGACGTTGCTGTGGCTGTGGCGTAGGCCGGCAGCTGTAGCTCCGATTGGACCCCTATCCTGGAAGCCTTGGTGTGCTGTGGGTGTGGCCCTAAAAAGCAAAAAAAAAAAAAAAAAAAAAAAAAAAAAAAGAAAATATAAACAAATAAATAAAGCCTGGTGTTTCTACTTCCATAAGGTAGCTTAAATCTGGTTAACCTCTGTGCACCTTCATCTACTAGCTTCATCCAAGGCACTTCTTACCTGGACTGATCAATAGCTCCTAACTGGCTTCCTCTCATCCATTCTCTGATCAGAATGAACTTTTTAAGGGGTTCATCAGATCATATTTCTCCTTTGCTTAAACCCTTCAGAGTTTGCCCTCCAGAGTTTTCCCCTTGCTGTTAGAACAAGACCTGCACTCTTTACCAAGGCTAACCGCGTCCTGTGTGGTCTTTCCCCAGCTTCCATTATCACCTGTTCTGACTACTTCATCTAAAGTAGCACCTCCCCGCCATCTTTCTTTTTGTTATGCCACTAAGTCTCTTTCCTTCATAACAATTTTCACAATCTGCAACAGCCTGCTTTTATTTTATTTAATGTCTGTCTCCATCAATAGACTACAGGCTCCAGGAGGCAGACTTGCCTGGCAAGTTCACTGTCACAGTCATAGCACCTGGTACTTGACAGGTAATCGGTGTTCAATTAGCATAACAAAGTTAATGGCCTGGAAGTGAACTTGCTCTCTCTTCCCCTACACACAGGCACACTTCAGCTCTACAAAAGGGTAACCCTGATGCTGCTGTCCCTGGAGACTTCCTTTAGAAATGGTACCCAGGATGCTGCAGGTGACACTCATATATTTCACTAGGCACCGTCTATGCACGCTGCTACCTTCAGGCCTGAAATCCTCAGGCTTTCTAGATGCCGAATATACAGCATTAATAGGATCTTGCATCTCTGGTGAATAACTTAAGACGCGTTACGTTGAAATGCAGATTCTCCGTTCAAAGGCAAATCTTTTATTTCAAACCTTGGAGTAAGGCTGGGTTTGTATTTATAAAGCAAGTTATATGTGAGAGCATATTCTGGGCCCAGAGCGCTTTTGTTCGATTGCTCAGTAAATACATTTTCACTCGTGCAAGCTCTTGCCTCAGAGTAGTTTGCACTGAGATAGTCAAATAAATGATAGTAGCCCTATTGAGTTCTATTTAATTTTATTCAATAAGGTTCTGTATGGTTCCCGGGGTTTTTCTAGGCCTGTGTGTCTCAGAGATGGGTTGAAAATGCCTTGATTGAGTGGCGGGGGTGGCAGTGGGGGTCCAGAGAACTAAAATGAGACCACTGTGAGTGGAAGCTGCCGTCCTCATTTTCTTGCTGGGTATCCCCAGGCTGGTTGCTGAACTTCTCTGAGCCTCAGTTTTCTCCCTCAGTGTGGTTCCACAAAGATTCTACTTTCATGTGCCAAGACTGTGCTGTGGACACTATAAATATCCTCTTAGGTGAGCTCAAAATCTCCTGGCAGAGCTGGCGTGCTCAACAATGTGAAAGGAAGGGGGATGTGTTGAAGGAAAGCCAGGGAATCAGAGCTTGGAAAAGCTCGCCTGCTGCTCCTGTCACCAGTACGGGTGCAGGGGACCAAGGAAAGGTTTTATTTGATGGGGGCGTGGGGGAGATTGGGGCACACGGATGGTGTCAGGAAAATGATCCAGAGAAAAAGTAGGGAATGAAGACAGGATGAGGAGTTCCCTTCGTGGCTCAGTGGTTAATGAATCCGACTAAGAACCATGAGGTTGCGGGTTCGATCCCTGGCCTCGCTCAGTGGGTTAAGGATCCGGCGTTGCCGTGAGCTGTGGTGTAGGTCGCAGATGCAGCTCGGATCCCGTGTTGCTGTGACTGTGGCGAAGGCCGGCAGCTACAGCTCCTGTTAGACCCCTAGCCTGGGAACCTCCATATGCTGCGGGTGCGGCTCCACATAAAGGCAAAAAGACAAAAAAAAAAAAAAAAAGACAGGATGAGAGAGTGATGACTGATGTGCCGGGGCTTCTGAGTGTGGATGGGGACAAATCAAGAAGTCATTTGAAGGGACATTTAACTCCTAGGCAAAGGTGTTTAGGACAGAGACATGGAGGGGGAAAGCATCCCTGGGGCCATAGGAGATTGGCGACCAAGGATGTGTGACAGACACGCCACGGCAGCCGCAGGTCCTGGCGGTCCTTCCTGGTCTTCGTGTGTAGGGACAGGCGCCTTGGGGAGATGCTGCCATAGGCCCAGCCTGGGGCTCACAGTGGTGGGAAGAGGCTCTCTGGGGGAAAGAGGGAGTCTGAGAATCTGCCAGGGGACCCAGCTAGTGGGGTCTGAAGCAGGCTTTCAGTCAGCGCTCTGGCTCTGCCAGTATCTCAGCGAGGCTTGAAGTAGAAAGGAGTCATATAGAAATCAAAAGATCAGAATTTTACCAGTGAAAAATCATCCTATCGCTGTCCCCAACTATCGCTGTCCCCAACGCTATACCTGCGGAATTAGGGAGTCTGCAGGTGGTCACTTACCCAGCCAATTGCATGGAAAGTTGTGCCTTCCTCACCCCCTGATGACAGGGAGAAAGTGAGATGTACAGAAAAGGGTAGGAGGCTTCTTCCCATTTTCCCATCTGTGGGCTGAGGACAGAAACATGGCACAGGGCAAAGTATAATTTCCTCTGCGCCAGCAGTCGGAACATGCACAGCCAGTTGGAACTGGGTTCAACTCTGGGTACCAGGAGCTGAAGACTTGGCCCTGCGCCTGGCGATCCGAGGTCTGTAGCGTCTGGGTCACAGCGGGAGTGGGAGCTGTGGCCAAGTGTGGAATAAGGGCAGGCTCTGAGCCCTCCCAAGGCAGGGAAACACCCTGGGCACAGCTTCAAAATCATCCCCATCCAGGTGTCCCTGTCAACTGGCCAAGGTAACCTGAGAGACAAAAGCAGATTAAAGTGTTCCTGGTGGCTGTGGTTGCAGTTGTTGCTTGATCCGAGCTGAGGCTTCAAAGGCGCAGAATGCAAGGTCATCCAGCAGCTGGTATAGGACAGAGACCTATGCTTGGGAATCTGGCTTCTCAGCCTAGGGCTTTTTCCATATCCTGGGCTGCGGCCACACCACGTAGCGACCATGACCTTGGTGATACTACTGTGAGCTCACCAGGTCCCAGGGATGATAAGTGTTTTCCGTGAAATGTATGTTTCGTGTATGTTTCAATACAAATGTTTCAGGTATTCTCCCTGACTCTGAGGAGGCAGGTTTTCCTTTTATCCCCTTTCCACAGCCGCATAAACCAGGGTGCCGAGAGAGGGAGACCCGGGCACTTGCTGGAGGTCGCCTGGGCTAGCAGTAGTGAGGCTGGGGTCTGACTTTGTCTGTTAGATTCCTCACCCAAGGTCTTGACCACTTGGCTGTGCTCACACAGGAAGTGGATGCTAGCGGCGGCTGAGTGGAGGGTGGGACCCGGACTCTGAGGATGCTGGCGGGGAAGGGCTGCCTTTTCCCTGGTGCGGCCTCGCCTGCTTCTGAGAGCCTCTCTAAGCTCTTGCGGAAAAGCCTGGACTGCCAGTGAAGGGGAAGCTGCAGATGGGAACAGCGAGGCCCTCATGGGGCCATGAGGCATCAGAACCACTTATAAGGAGGAACAGGTTTGCAGGGCCGCCCAGATGCCTTTCATCCACTGCCTCTGCGAAGTCCCCGGGAACAGTCCGGGGCTGTGGTTTGGGGCCTTCATTAGCTGCACCACCTGAGACGTCCTCAAAGGCAAGCAAACAGACTCATTCTTTTGGGTTTATACAACTCAGACTGCCTTTCCCGGCTCCTGGGACCCAAAACATCACCTCTTCACCGCTGGGGTATTCACAGGGGTGTTGTGTGCTGTGTTCCGCTGGCCCAGTCTCCAGAGGCAGCAGCTGTGCCCAACACACTCTCCTTACCGAACCCTAGCTGCAGGGGCACGCCACCTGTCTGACTGTCCATCTGTCCAGCGAGCCAGCCAGCCCAACGTGGGATGGCAGTACCCTGGCAGTACACCTGCTTTTTGCCTGTCCATCTCATACCTGAGTGTAGGGTTGCTGAAGGCAGGGGAGCTGTCGGCTTCATCTCTGCAGTGGTTCCCAACCTTTCCCCATCAGCAGCACCGGCAGAATCTGTCCCTTAGCAGTGGCTGCTCCCTAAGCCGGGCCTTCTCCAAGTGGAAGGAGGCACTCTGATTTCTGGGAGTGCTGTTTGAAAAAGCCCCCAGTTCCAAGAATCTCGCCAACATGTCACACAGGGATGTGGGGATTCAACAAAGAGCCTGGGAGATCCTCTGACCTCTTTTACTGGCCTCTTTTACTCTCAGAGAAGCTCCCCACTGCTCAGATTCAGCAGCTCTGTTTCTCAGTGTGTGTTCTGAGGAAGAGTGCCTCAGAAACCCAAGAGGAGTTTGTAGTGTAGAGAGGAGACTCGGAGTCTTAAAACAAGACTCAGACTCAGATGTTTATGAGAACTGCCTGGCTGCAGGGAGACTGAGCTCACTATCATGGGACCACCAAAGCTTGGACCTACTTTCTTTTCTTTCTTTCTTTTTTTTTTTTTTTTTATGGCTGCATCCATGGCATATGGAAGTTCCCAGGCTAGGGGTTGAATCAGAACTGCAGCTGCTGGCCTACGTCACAGCCACAGCAACGCAGCATCCGAGCTGCATCCTACACCACAGCTCACGGCAACGCCGGATCCTTAACCCATTGAGCAAGACCAGGAATCGAACCTGCATCCTTATGGATGCTAGTTGGATTCATTAACCACTGATCCACGGTGGGAGCTCCAGTGTCTGTTCTTTTTTCTGTTTTTTGGCTGTAACGTGGAACAGCTTGAGGTAGGATCTCAGCTCCCAGACCAAGGATTGAACCCAGATCATAGGGGTGAAAGCTGTGAATCCTCACCACCAGGCCACCAGGGAACTTCTCGCTTTCTTTTCTATACCTGAGTATATATCCAAGTGTCTTCAGTTTTCCCTGTGGAGGAAGGGCCTTTTGGTGCTCACATAGGGAAATGAGACATCATGATACTCAGACGCAGAAAACATACCTTGGTGTCATCAGTTATTAAACTCCCAAATGGCTGTTTGAAAGAGGGTCATGATACCTTATCGCTGCATCTGAGAGATGGCATGATATTTGTCCACTAAAACATTTATGGTATATAAAAGGATGGCAGTCTTTTCTCAGGGGATAAAATACCAAGGTCGCTTTGTTATTTGAGACGTGTGATGGTGTGAATTGCCATGAAGTTCTGTTGATTAGGGAGGAGCTCATTGCTGAGGACTTGTACATAACTACCCTGTCCCAGACGTCCTGCTCTGGAATCTTGGACCCTTCGAAAGTGAATCCGTACTTTCCCCAGACTTACCGAGCAAATTTTTTCATACACACTAAAGTTTGGCAACCATTCCCCAACCCACTGGTTCTAAATCTTGGCTGCATATTGGAATCACTTGGAGAGATTAAAAATGAAACAAAACAGAACAAAAAAGATGCCTAGATCTTCTCCACTGAGATTTTGAATCAGTCCGTCCTGAGATGGGCTGGGCATTTGTAGTTTTGTTATTGTTTCATTCCCCGGTTGGCGTTGATGTACAGCCAGGGTTGGGAATTCAGGGTAAGCCATGGCCTCAGGGACCGTGCCTGTCTGTGCTGTGGGGGATGTATATGTGTGTGTGGGCATGTCTCCTGGAATGACTCCAACCCTCAGAGACACTTACGAGCTCACTCCAGGAACCGAGTGGTTCCCTTTGAATGCTTCCAGCTGGCCATCAGATGGGCGCAGTGGCCTCTGCTGTGTTCAGAGGATCTTGCTGGAATCTAAAGAAGCGTCCCTATCGAGTTACGTCTCCTGACTCTGGGTCAGAAAAGCTTCTTCGAAGGAGCAGAGATTCCAGCTGGAACCAGCCAGTCCTGAGAGTGTTCTGATTATCAGATGGTGAATGACTTAGCCCAGGGCAACAGCACCTGATGTCGTGGGTACCACAGAGCCATGGACTTGACACTCAGCATCAGCTTCTGCCTGTCAGTGGAAGAGCCAACGGAGCCCTCTTCCCTTCGCCACCCGCCCTCTTGCTGTGGGCACACGCTCACACAGGGATGTGTTCTCTGCATCAAGGGCCTCCCTCCTCCTTGACCCCAGGTTAGGAAGATGCTCTCCTCCGTACGCACTGCCCCTGTTCAGAGCCGATCAATTTATTTCCCATCTTTTATTAATGAAAGCCACATGTAGCTGGACAGCAGGGCTTCTGACTCCCACTAGATATCTTTCCACCCCGAGTCTTCTAAAAATCTAACTCAAAGCTGAGGAATGGAGTCCCTTCATTGATCTGTGCACGTCCCTACTGCTGAGCCTTTTGGAAACAGTTTGAAGACCTAAGAATACCCTGCCCAGGTCTCACCTCCCAGATCAGATAAGATGGGGCACATTAAGAGTAGTGTGGCCATAGACCGGCTCTCACCTTCTGTCCCGTCCCTTCCTCGCTTCTGCCACAACCTCGCCCCTCTGTGTCATCTTCAACAAGTTCCTGCTTTTTCTTTTTTTTTTTTTTTGTCTTTTTGCCTTATCTAGGGCCACACCCCGCGGCATGTGGAGGTTCCCAGGCTAGGGGTCTAACAGGAGCTGCAGCCGCCGGCCTTCGCCACAGCCACAGCCACGCGGGATCCGAGCCGCGTCTGCAACCTACACCACAGCTCAGGGCAGCGCTGGATCGTTAACCCACTGAGCAAGGCCAGGGATCGAACCCGCAACCTCATGGTTCCTGTTGGATTCGTTAACCACTGCGCCACGACGCGAACTCCAAGTTCCTGCGTTTTTCTGATGGCACGAGTGACTTGGCTTCTTTCTCTCGGCAGGGAGATGAAACTGATGAACTCACTAGCCTGTGCGGTTCGAATCATTTTCTTTAGCCAATGACCCTTTCTTGAAAGAGTTTCTCATTCAAAATCCTAATATGTACATAGATTAAATTAAAGCAGCTGTGGTAAAGAGGGACCAAGGGACTTCAGACCTCTGTTTACCCCCAACACAGGGTCCACTTTCCCCAAGGGGGCTCCACCCAAGCTCTTGAAATCCACTCTTAGCCAAGTTATTTTCTATGGGGAACATCTTCTCCCCTAGCGGGGGGGTCCATATCAAAGTCTTGAGAATATGGGATTAGGTGATACGGATACCTTTAAAAAGCATATTCCGAAATGGCCTTGTTTTCCTTTATTTATAGTTGTAATAGTCTATTTTCAGATTTCAGGAAATATGAAAAGAGGGTAGGGATTTTTAATGTTTGTGAAAAAGAGACATTGATTTAAAAAGGTTGCAATCTATTGATCTAGATCATTGTTTTATAAAACGCTGGTCGCAACCCATTAGTAGGTCATGGAATCAATTTCCTAACCAGCGTTCATACTTGACAGAATATTGTAGCATAAATAGAATATACCAGCGTTGGTCACACACAGCCAGGCTAAAGACTGTTTTGTAAACTGTGGTTTCCCTTATGATGTCTGCATGTGTGTACTGGGCATGGATGTCATTCTTCCCCTGGGCTGTGATCAAGAGGCTGAGAGCGCTGGTCTGGATGGAAGGAAATCCTGTCCCTTCGGGCTCTTGACTGTGCCTTATGTCTACATTTGGGAACTCTGTGACCTGCTGTGCTGGGCAGTGCAGTGCGCTGGCGAGGAATGCAGGGAGGTAAAGACTCAGGAGACACCACGTCCGGGTGGGCTGCACCCCTCGCCTTGGGACCGCCCAGCACCCCATACCCTGCCCATCAATTCCGTCCCTCCTACCGGGACCTGGCAGGAAGAGAGGAGGTTAACATGCAGCCGACCTTGCCCAAGTCCATGTCCAGGGTGCTAACCGTAGTGTGTCTTGTACAAGGCAAGGTGTAGGTGCGTGAGAGGTCTGAGGGTCTCCCCTTCAGGACCCCCAGCAGCAGAGGGCCCGTCACCTCCAGTCTTCTCGGTTTCACGGAGGACACTCAAAGGACCCTGCCTGTGCTGCGCCTCCCAGCCTCCCGAGCAACTCCGGGTTGCTTGAGTTTGTGTGGTTGCAAAGATGCCATGGCGACTGGGTCATGAGCCTCTGGAGCAGAGGGTGGCCTAGAGGATTGGCACCCATACTATGAGGAGTCCTCGGGGTACCCTGCAGAGGGACAGCCCCATGGGAATACTCGTGTCCTAAGCCCTGAGCATGCACAGTGTGACAGGCTGGCCTGGCAGGAAGAGTCACCACCTCCCCACGCAGCCCCCATCCAAGTGGCTCCATCCTGATGCAGAGGCGCTCACACCGTGGCACTGGGCCTCTCCACACCCATGTGGCTCCCCTGACTTCTTTTCCTCCCCTGACCTTAGCAGGAACGGGCTGAGGAGCGGGAAGCAGAGACTGACCTTTCTCGGCCATCTCAAAGCACCTTACCCCGAGGTACCAACGGGCTTTGGGTCCTCTTGTCCTGTTAGGGAGCGTAGGAGAGCCTTGTGTTCTAAGTTACCCTGTGTACCTGGCTCTGGTGGGGAAGAGGAGAAAGCGATAAGCAGCCAACTGATAAACATCCACTATTTGCTCATAATCCTATCCCAGCACCCAGCACCCAGGGCAGTACCTGACCCGTAACTATAGCAACCATCAGCGGTGATTATTATTATTTTTTATGGCCACACCCTCAGCATATGGAAGTTCCCGGGCCAGGGACTGAATCTGAGCCAGTGCTGCAGCTTTGGCAACGATGGATCCTTAAACTCACTGCACCAGGCTGGGCATCGAACCCACACCTCTGTAGTGACCCTGAGTCGCCACAGTCAGATTCTTAACCCACTGTGCCACAGTGTGAACTCCATCATCATCAATGATTATATACATAGACGTCCTAGGGTCTCTGAGCAGAGCTCTCTGAGCCTAAAAACTCGGGCTTCCCAGGAGAATCAGCTTATTCCCTTAGGGTCCTTTCTGGGCATAGGAACAGCCTCTCATAGAATGTGAGAGGCTCAGTTATTAATTTATTCAATCCCTGCAAAGAAGCAGGTATTAGGATTATCTTCAATTTTCCACATTAGGAAACAGAGGCACAGAGAGGTTAAGTGACTTGTCCCGGGTCACACAGCTAGTGAGGGGTAAAGCCAAGCTCCAAACTCTGGCATTGTGGCCCAGAGGTCCTGCGCTTCACCTCCAGGCTGGGCTACCTCTGCATAGCTGCGTCTTGATGCATGTTGGTTAAATAAGGGAATTAACTTTCATTCATAATTTCAAATGCATGGTGTTTAATTTTCGCCTCTCTGTGGGTACCCAGAAAAGGAAGGATAAGCCCACGTGGCCTTTTCAGTGTGCTGGGGCCCACCCAGGAGCTTCTTTTTCAGCCACCCATCCAGAGGAAGGGACATTAGAACTGGGTGTGTCTCCTTCCTGAGGAGAAGAACATACTCATGGACCCATGTGAGGCTGTGCCTCCCAGTGCCCTCTCTGGTCGCCCACCAACCTTGAGGCACGGAATAGAGGTAGAACCTGGCATCCTAGGGCCTCTGAACAGAGCTTTCTGAGCCTGAAAAGCTCGGGCTTCCCTGGAGAGTCAGCTTGTTCCCTTAGGATCCTTTCTGGGCGTAGAAACAGGCTTTATCACGCACTTTGAAAATGCATCTGGGCCGCAAATGCTTGTGATCGTGGAGGTCCCTGAATAAAGTTCAGACCCTGTAGATAATCCTGACCCACTGGCCTGGGCTTGTCTAACCTCACGCACGAGGTCTGAGGGTGGAACAAAGGCACAGGCCGACAGAAACAGATAAGCCCGGGAGTCCGAATCACTGTGTCCGGGACCTGCAGACTTCCTTTGTCCGAAGCCCTTGCTCATTTTGTCTGGCTGAACCGTGGCCCACCTCCCTCCTCTGCCTCGGGTGCCCAGGCAGCACGACTGGGTTGATAAATTAAGAATTTGCCAGATGGAAAGGACTAATTTTTTTCCTCCTTTCAAAATCACGGGCATGACGGGACTTTTTTTTTTTCCACACCTTCCACTGGACACATGCTGCATCCATAATACACAGCACTGAGACATCATAAAGGTTTCCACGTCTTTCATGTGATAAATATTTTTACCGTCATGCTCGAGAAATGGATTTTGTTTGAAATGGCCTCTTTCCTTTGATGGCTTCTTTGACGTGGATTCAAAGCCTTTCCTGGTCCTGCAGGGGCTTGGGGTTGGGAGGGCCCGTTTGTTAACTTTTCTTGAAGGACAAATCCACTTTTTCTTTGCTGAACTATAGCTGTGGCTTCCCGGACTGGGGATTTACGACTGAGGGACAGCCGTGAAAAGAGGTCCAGGGAGCCAGCAGCTGCTGGGAGTGGTGGCGCTCGGCCCTGGGGCCCCCACAGCCCAGGGCCTCTGGGAGCCCGTGAGAAAGACCAAAGCCCCCTGGGCCCTGGCCCCTCTTGATCCCCCTCCACTGGAAACTGCACTTAAAGATTCAGATGTGGCTCTTGAACCAGAGCGGAGCCCCCTAATATTTCTTCATGCAAGTTTGTTTTTACAAGTGTTTCTTCTCTCGTCTTTGAAATGACACATTTTTAATGGATTTTCCTCCGTGCAGTGAGCAGCCCCTTGGGACTAGAGGAATCTGTTTTCAAGACAAGCCTTTGTGGGCTGCTGTGACTCTGGGTGTGTATGTGTGTGCGCGAGTGTGCCCAGGTATGGGGCTACACCTGGTGATAACTGAGCAAAACAGGAACTCTGCTCTCCTCTGGGAGCCTGGGTTCATGGTCCTGGGATGTGATGACTGGCCTCTCCCTCTGCATCTGCAGAGCTCCCGTTACCTCCCTGCCAGCCTGAGATACAGGTTACAGGTGCACCTGCTGACCCAGACCCGGGCACCAGCCTTGGTGAGGGGGATCTGAGGACGTTTGCCAAGCCTGTCGTGCTCAGGCTGGGGCTCTGAGGTTTGGCTGCCTCGGTGGGACCTGAAGGATTTGGTGGTCAAATAGGTCGTCTGTTCCCACCTGGCCAGAATCCTTGCGGGTGACAGACGATGCTCTAAGCAGCGAATGAGGGCCTTCGGGGGCTTGGTCCACTTTCCTGGTCCAAGAATCTGCTGCTACCAAGCTGTGTGACCCCAGGCAAGCGTTTAACCTCTCTGGACCTTAGTTTATTTATAAAATAAAGAATTTGAACTAGAAGCCTAAAGGTAACATCGAACATTTTGCTCCTCCGTGGAAACCACTGGTTCCTGTGGGAGCTAGAATCTGTGATGTGAGCTACCTCAGAACTACATAGAGAACATGAAAGGGTCTTAGAGATCATTTCATCCCACCCCGTAGGTTTACCCAGGAGAAAACTGAGGCCTCCGGAGGGCATGGGGCTTGCCCGGTCACAGAGTGAATGAACCCCGGAGCCGGGGCTAGAAGGAGACCTGTGACTCCAGTCATTTCTACAGCCTGGTTGTCAGAGTCATTTCTACAGCCTGGCCCCTCTGGCAGCCTCAGCAGCCTCTGGGAATTTGTTAGAAATGCACATTCTGGAGTTCCCGTCGTGGCGCAGCGGAAACGAATCCGACTAGGAACCATAAGGTTGCAGGTTCCATCCCTGGCCTTGCTCAGTGGGTTAAGGATCCGGCGTTGCCGTGAGCTGTGGTGTAGGTTGCAGACGCGGTTCGGATCCCGCGTTGCTGTGGCTGTGGCGAAGGCCGGCAGCTACTGCTCCTGTTAGACCCCTAGCCTGGGAACGTCCATATGCTGCAGGTGCAGCCCTAAAAAGACAAAAAAAAAAAAAAAAAAAAAAAAAAAGAAAGAAATGCACATTCTCAGGCCCCACCCCAGACTTGAGGCTGAATTAGAAACTCTGAGAGTGGGTACCAGCAAGATCTGTGATTGAACAAGCCCCCTGGATAAGTCTGATGCTCACTAACACTTGGGAACCACTGCAAAATAGCATGTGGCTGCCCCTTTAAGACCAGAAGAAAGGACATTGGAAACTGACAGGCTTCCCTGGAGAGGCTGAGACTGGAGAGAAAGGGTAAAGTGATATTACAGAGGAAAGGAGCCTGCTCTTCCCAGCTCACCTCAGGCTGCAAGTCTTGGAACGCAAGGGCTCTGGAGTCTGTTCCAGCACCTAGGAGCTGCAGGTGTTGCGTGCATCCCAAGCTGGTCCAGGTTTCAGGCTGTCCTGCTGCAAAGGACCACATTTCTTTCTCTATGTCAAGGCCAGCTCTTCCCATCTGTGCATCCGGGCCAGGAGAAGCCTGCCACTTTAACATCAACGGGGTCACCAGGTAGTTCATTCCAAGAAATTGATGTGTGGCAACACTGTGTTTTATGTGTGAACGGTGAGGTGTATATTTAGAAGTCTGGGTGCTCAGCTCCGGTCTGTCAGCTCTCACGGAAAAAAAAAAAAAATGATGGCATGTGCTTCAGAGTTCATTATATCTCCTAGGCAGAATTCTGGGTTTAAAGGGTGTTTTAAAGCAGCACATAATGGCACCTATAAATCCTGACTCCTAAGGTATGTACATTTGTCACTCCTAAAATGAGTTTTTCACATGTTCTTTGTGTGGTTGGCTTGGAGCATAAAGACTTGGACCTTTAATAGCAGCTTTCATTCTGCATAATTTCTAATCAAGTCCATTTCCGTTTCCGTGAGTGCGTGTGCACACACACTGCGCTCTGGCTGTCTCTACCTGCCTGGCCATCTCAGCTGTGAGCTCAGCCACACCCGGGCCCAGAACCCACCCTGTGCAGCGTAGGCAGAGGACATGGCAGTCGCAGCCCTGCAAGGGGGCAGGTGTGGGATTTGTCTGGCTGTTAAGAGGGCATCGCATAAGTTTTGGGAGTGAGCTCGCAGAGTCAGACGAATTCCTCTTGCCTGCCATGTCAGCCCAGAATAAAATGACCGTGCTTCTCCCTGGACCCCTGACTTGTTCTCTGATTTCTTGCTAGGGTCTGCCACTCTTCCTGAATCCTAGCCTTCTCTAATCCTTGCCAGCCACTCCCAGTGCTCAGGGCCTAGGGCCAGATCCCTCTATCTTGGCCTTGCCCAGGGTCCTGTTCTCAGTGACTTGGACATCCAGGGTCATAAAGGCTTCTGTCCTTCCCGACTGGGGCTGAATCAGGTCAACTCAGGTCGTATCCTTTGAGGCCAGTACTACGGGAGTCAGAGTGGGCTCTCACAGAATGAGGCAGAGGTTTCAGGGCCAGCATCCTGGAGGCAGAGGCTCTTGGCCAGCAGGCAGATCCTAGCTAAGAATTTCGCCAAGCTTACGAGATGCCAGGTACTGTTCTGAGTGCTGGGCACGGGTTTACTCCTCCATGCCTCACTAATTAATACCCTACCAGGTAGGTACTGTTGTTCTAGTTACAGGAGAGGAAACCAGCACAGAGCAGTTATGACTTGGCCTTCCAGTAGCTGGAGCAGCCAGGAGCCACTATCTGTGCTCCCACTGCCCCAGGGCTGGGTGATCTGCAGCTCAGGGGCCAGATCTGACCTGCCACCTGCTTTAGAAATAGTCTGCTTGGAACAAAGCCACGCCCACTCATTTACATAGTATCTATGGCTGCTTTCAAGATTCAGTGGCAGACTGTGTGACCTGCAAACCTGAAATATTTACTCCTGGTCCTTTACAGAAAAAGCTTGCCAGCCCCTAGTTTATATCATACTGCCTCTCATGACTCCCCTGAAGTGGAATGCAGATTGTTTTATGCATGTGCCTGGGTGGTTTCTCAGATTCTCAGATAAGAACCCCCCGACCCCTGCAAAAAAAAAAAAAAAGTCAATAGAACTACAGCTCTAGGGAGTTTAGAAAGCCAGAGTTTGTAGTAACCAAATGCAGATACCAATTCAGAGCACAGGCGCAGAGGCAGGGCCAGCGGTGAAGAGCCAGTTGGAGACTAGTGTAGAGCGGGTAGGGAAGAAGCAGAGAAGTAGGAGGGCGATTGCCACAGAACCTGCCTTGTACCATCTGGGCTCTCCTTTGTTGTTCATTAGCTGCTGTGTGAGGGAGGCAAGGCCAGGGTGGCTTCAAGGTCAAGGATGAAGGCCCTCCACCGCTCATAGCCACTGGCTGCTCTCACATGCACCTACTCCTTTGGAGAACTTGGCTGGCAGCCCTGCCCCAATTTCCTGGGTGTGTCCCCTCATGTGGTCCCAGTGCAGCGTCAGGGAGGAGAGAGCCGCTGTGCCGAGGACTGGCGCATAGTCAGCTCTCAACAAACGTGACCTGTCGTTCCTTTGCCTCTCGGGGTTCCTGTGACCCCGAGAGCAGAGTATTAGAATTGCCTCTTTAGAAACAGCAGGAGTTCCCTTCGTGGCTCAGTGGTTACCGAATCCGACTAAGAACCATGAGGTTGCGGGTTCGATCCCTGGCCTTGCTCAGTGGGTTAAGGAAGGATCCGGCATTGCCGTGAGCTGTGGTGTAGGTTGCAGACGTGGCTCGGATCCCGCGCGGATGTGGCTGTGGCGAAGGCCGGCGGCTACAGCTCCGATTAGACCCCTAGCCTGGCAACCTCCATATGCCGCGGGTGCGGCCCCAGATAAGGTAAAAAGACAAAAAAAAAAAAAAAAGAAACAGCAGAACCCACAATGATTGAACTCTTACTGGGATAGGCAGAATGAGTTCAATCATTGAACTCATTGTAATCTCTGGAACTTATGAATATGTTATCTGACGTGGCAATGGGAAGTTAAGGTTGCCTATGGAATTAAGGGTGTTAATCAACTGACTTTAAAACAGAGAGAGTTGTGGGATTATCCTGTTAGGCCCAGTGTAACCCAGGGTCCTTAGAAGTGACAGAGGGGATCAGGAAAGGAATGGCATGTGAAAAAGACTCACTATTGTTGGCACTTGTTATGAAATAAGAGGGTCATGGACCAAGCAAGAGGCCTCTAAGAAAATGGAAAGGAGGCTTCAAAAATTCTCCCCTAGAGCATCCAGAAAGGGACACAGCCCTGCCAAATACCTTGATTTTATCCCAGAAAGACCCTGTCAGGCTCTTGACCTCCACAGCTATAAGATAACACATTTGTATTGTCTTAGGTCACTAAATTTGGGGTCATGTGTTCCAGCAGCAACAGGAAAACTGATCCACTTACCGGGAGCCTGACGGTTTGCGAAGCACTTTGCAGATGGCACCCCCTCACTTCATCTTTGCAGGGAGTGAGACAGGTGTTCTCATGCCCATTAACCAGATGAGCCAGCTGAGGTTCAGAGAGGTTGAAGGGTTCAGAGAGGTCGATGAAGGTCACACAGCCAGTCAAGGGCAGAGCTGACTCCAGACCCCCGCAGGAGCGGCCCTTCCCCCTGAGGCCTGGCCCTGCTGGGTAGGAGGCGGTCTGACGAAGCCGCCCTCTTTGCCCACAGAGCTCTTCGGGCCAGAGGAAGCTCTTGTAATTCGCCTTTGCCACAATGAAGTCGTCATGCAGAGGATTTTAATAGCCTGCGACCTGAGACTGTCAAAGTTCCTCTCTTCCCGTTATCTCCAAACCCTTTCCTGCCAGATTCTACTTCTTCCTCTGAGGCTTCCTAGAAGGGAAAGCCTAATTGTGGGGGCTGCTGGCAAAAGACCTTCAGCTTGTGTCCTCATGCGCCTCTAAAAGCAGAGAGGCGGGCAGACCTTCAGTTCAACAGAATACCTTCTCATCCTTATT
>PVHT021183666.1:34980993-35027268 GCA_004024745.2 Catagonus wagneri
AAAAAAAAAAAAAAGAAAGGAAGGAAGGAAGGAAGGCGGGGGTGGGGGAGAGAAGAGAAGAGAAGAGAAGAGAAGAGAAGAGAAGAGAAAGAAAGAAAGAAAGAAAGAAAGAAAGAAAGAAAGAAAGAAAAAAGAAAAAGAAAGAATCTAAAAATTTCCCCTTGCGATCTCAAATACTAGTGGAAGCTTCGTGTCTTGCTTTCTGAGGTATAAGAAGAGCATCTATTTTTTTGGCTTTTTTGCCTTATCTAGGGCCGCACCCGCGGCATATGGAGGTTCCCAGGCTAGGGGTCTAACAGGAGCTGTAGCCGCCGGCCTTTGCCACAGCCACAGCCACTCGGGATCCCAGCCGCGTCTGCAACCTACACCACAGCTCACGGCAACGCCGGATCCTTAACTCACTGAGCAAGGCCAGGGATCGAACCCGCAACCTCATGGTTCCTAGTCGGATTCGTTAACCACTGAGCCACGAAGGCAACTCCAAGAAGAGCATCTTGATGATGTGCTCAGGTCCTCCTTTTTCTTCCCAGTGGAACTCAAACACTAGGTCCATCTCACAGCTGGAAAATGGGACCCGGAGATTCGGAGGCGGGCCTAGCGTTGGAGGTGAGGACTGACTGAGGCCTCCTGCCTCGCAGGCCTACCTGCTTCCCACAGGCTCTCAGTCCCTCACTCTGGCCGGGACAGGCCCAGGGCCCCCACTTTGGATCTGGGGCTGGGTGTTGGAAGAGGAGGGAGGGGGACACACACCCGGGCCGCGGAGGTGGCGTGGCAGGATGGCAAGCTGAAGACAACCAGGTCTAGCTGCTGCTGTTCTGGGGTGTACCACCCCCCGTGTGGCAGTGTGAGCCCACCTCCTCAATGCTGCGCGGATGAACTGGCTTAGATGCTTTGCAGATGCTCCCTGGGTTTCTTGGGGGAGGCCCAGGCATCAGGCTCTTCAGTGAGAATAATGGTCCCTTATCATCAGCGGGAAGCCAGCAGGCAGGTGATACTGAAAGCTAACAGTGTACATTTCTGGATATTCAATGTACATTTCTGGGTATTCCATTGGCCCTTTTCTCTATAACCCCAAATAAAGCATACAAGACATCTCAAGAATGGAAGAAAACTTTTCTAAAAAATCATCGACTTGTACATTTGAAACGGGTGGATTTTATGGCATGTAAATTACACCCCATAAAGCTGTTTAAAAAAAAATTAAAGCAGTGGAAGGAAAGGAAACATTCTTTAAGAATTCTTATCTAGGAAATTCAGTACCGCTGGTCCATTATTTCATGCTTAGCCTTCATCCTTTCAAAAGCTGGCTTCCCGGTGGCTCTCGCCGGCAGTCTGGCAGTCTGTTCCCGTCTCACAATGAAGGAAATAGAGACCTGAAGGGCTGGGAGGCAGATCTTGTCCAGGGAGGGTGAAGAGCAGACACAGGAGTGAGGCGACAGGAAGTCCCCAGGACACTCTGGGAGGAGAACCATAAGACATGACTGTCGGTGTCTGTACCCCAGATGAACTTTATCTTTTTCTTTTTGTCTTTTAGGGTCACGCCTGTGGCATTTAGAGGTTCCCAGGCTAGGGGTCTAATCGGAGCTGTAGCTGCCGGCCTACGCCAGAGCCACAGCAACATAGGATCCGAGCCTCGTCTGCAACCTACACCACAGCTCATGGCAACGCCGGATCCTTAACCCACTGAGCGAGGCCAGGGATCGAACCTGCAACCTCATGGTTCCTAGTCAGATTCGTTTCCACTGTGCCACGATGGGAACTCCACAGATGAACTTTAGACGTGGGGCCCCAGCACGAGGGACAGGCAGTTCCCTGGGACCCTGGCCTTCCTTTCCTGCTTACTCCCTGCCTCCTTGTCTCCGGGCTGTGGATCTCACCACAAACACCCAGAGCTTCAGCTCTGAGCTTGGCCTGAGGGCAGAAACCAAAATAGCAATGGCTGTAGGACTGGCCGCAGGGCAGAAGCAAGGCCCCCTCCCCGCCCACCCTGAAAACCTTCTCAGCGCTGCCTCAAAGGGGGGCATCCAGGTAACTGAGAAAAAAAAAACGTGAGAAACAAGGAGGTTCCGCTGCTTTCCTAAGAAAATATTCCTAAAGGTGCCCGTACCGAGGGACCAGAAGCAGAGCTGCCGCGTCCAGTGAGCGTGCTGTCCAGCTTGGGCAGTGGGTTCGGGCTCCTTAGCCATGAGAGCCACATCTCAGGTGGCTCTGTCTGTCCCCTTGGCAGGGCTCGACAAGTCCTGCTGTCCAGTCCCGTTTCACTTTGACTTCCAGCAGCGTTCGTGCCACGTGACCCTTTCCGTGGCTATTTTAGGATTCACTCTGAAATCCAAGGAGCAGAGCCGGGGTGCAGTGTTCTTGCTCAGAGAGAGGTCTGGGCTACAGCCTCTCCTGGAGCCCCTTCAGCAAGTCACCAGCACCTCAGGATTGCCACTAAAGTGGTGGCAGGAACTGATAAAATGTCTCGGCTTCCAAAGATGGGGCTCTCCGGCGACATGGTCCGAGAGAGGACAGGCCATCAGCAGCGTGCGGGGCTCAGCAGCATCACAGAGTCTGTTTCACTCCAAAACCCATTTTCTTCCTTTTTTTTTTCCTTTTATCTTTCTAGGGCCGCACCCACAGCCTATGGAAGTTCCCAGGCTAGGGGTCCAATCGGAGCTGCAGCTGCCGGCCTGCGCCACAGCCACAGCCACGTGGGATCTGAGCTGTGTCTGTGACCAGTGCCTCAGCTCATGGCAGCGCCTGATCCTTATACACTGAGTGAGGCCAGGGATCGAACCGGCATCCTCGTGGATACTAGTTGGGTTCATTACCACTGAGCCATGAGGGGGACTCCCCAAAACCCATTTCCTTTCCACCCCATCGTGGTCCTGGCAGTACCCAGAGTCTGGAGCAAGAACAGCTGAGCATATCTTCATCTGGGCTGCTCACGGAGTGGGTATTCCTCCTGCTTTCAGCGTCAGCAGCTTCAGAAGCCTCACGGGCCTTGGCTGGGTCTCCAGATGTGCTCCTCATGCCTGGCTGGTGAGCCTGGGCTCAGTGCTCGGCGCTGCAGCCTTGCGTTAATTGCTCAGAGCTCCTAAAGCCACTTCCCTGCCCCACTTCCCTCCTGTCTCCATGAATTAGCTTGGAGGCTGTCAGGATGCGTATCTGTAATTCTCTGCTCTCATTAGTGCAGTGCGTGTCAGGCACTGTGGGCATATCTCTGAGACCACATTGTGGCATTTCCTGGATGCCCTCTGTGATCGCTGGCAGAACTTTCTGGAAAACAGGCCATACACAATGAGGTCTGGGCAATCCCATGGGGAACAAATGGGCTGAGTGAAAGATCTCCAGAAACGGATTATTTTTCACAGGGGCCTCCTAGGCAGGGCCTGAGCAAGTAATAGTCAAATTATCTTTAACCTGCAAGGCGCAGGCACTAACCGGTTTGCGTGAGTACTGGTCATAGCGTGGAGCGGGAACCCAAGTTTCCGAGACAGGCAAGGCATACACCTTTTAGCTGCTGGCTAGTGGAAATATCTGGATCATTCCAAGAAAAGGGCCAGGAGTTCCTGTTGTGGCTCAGTGGTTAACGAATCCGACTAGGAACCATGAGGTTGTGGGTTCGATCCCTGGCCTTGCTCAGTGGGTTAAGGATACGGCGCTGCTGTGAGCTGTAGTGTAGGTTGCAGACACGGCTCGGATCCCGCGTTGCTGTGGCTGTGGCGAAGGCCGGCGGCTACAGCTCCTGTTAGACCCCTAGCCTGGGAACCTCCGTATGCTGCGGGTACGCCCCCCCCCCCAAAAAAAAAAAGCCTGGAGGGACTCTGGGATGCAGCTGTTTAGCAGTGCTGTGAAGGTATTTCAGTAGTTTAACAACTACTGTGAACCAGTGCAAACCAACTGAGCAGCTTCCAGGGCCTGAGGTTTCCCTAGTCCTCAAGCCAGAGATTTGTTTCCGCTGAGCCACGACGGGAGCGCCTCAAGTAATTTCGGAGGGGCCTGTTGCCACTTTGTTCGGTAGCTTTGGTGATGTTAGCGGGTGGGACTTTGCAATATGTGCATGTAGGTTCATATACTATTTCCAGATGATATGGCCAAGCCAGAGCCTCTCAGCCTCCCAGCCTGCATGGTGGTTCTTCCTTCCCCATCCACAGGCCATCCCAGGCCTGCTGAGGTCCTGGCCGCTCTGGTGCTTGTCCTCCTGTTTCTCCATAGAGCCGTCTGTCCAGAGGCCGAGGGAGGCGACTGGCTGTGGGAGGTCCCGAACAGAGAAGGGGAGCTGTAGCTGCCATGTAGACGTGGCAGTGTCTCCCCAGCAATGGGTGTCCTCAGGCCCCACTGGGGCTCCCCTCCTGCCTGCACCACGTGGTTGTTCATGGCCAGTCAGCGGAGGTGGTTACAGAGGTGCCACCTGGGCCCTGCTTGTGGCTGTCTAGTGAAACGACCCCTCAGTGTCCCCCCTCAGCCTGCTTCTCCCCTGGGACGCAGACAAGCACCAGCGCTGGGTGAAGAATGGGCTCGAAGCCTCCAAACACTCTGGCTTGGCCTCCGGGCTGAGTCCACTGTGCCCCGCTCATCTATGCTATGAATGGGCTCTCCCTTAGGGACCTCAGCCCCCGAATATACCCCGTCCCGAGTCACCCCCTCCGTTGGTCAAGTGTGACAGAGTAGGTTTGAACCCCGGCAGCAGCCGCAGCCCGAGTCTGCTATTGAGCGGTGCCCCGTCCCTGGATGGGAAACATTTGTGGGCTCCTCACCAGATGTGGCTGGACACCGCTGGACCTCTGCAGAGGACCCAGCCCCAGCACTTCCCTGAGGCCTCTTTGCTTGTCCCCCCAACTATGTCAGACATGACCTTGCAGGTCTGCTTTCTTACTTGAGAGTGAGGGGAGTTGAGTCTAGGACTAGCTGAGGGGAGGCTGCTCTCTGTAGACTTGGAGTCTTTGTCTTTTTTTTTTTTTAAGGGCTATACCCATGGCATATGGAAGTTCCCAGGCTAGGGGTCGAATCGGAGCTACAGCTGCCAGGCTACACCACAGTCACAGCAATGTGGGATCCGAGCCGCGTCTGTGACCTACACCACAGCTCATGGCAACGCCGGATCCTTAACCCACTGAGCGAGGCCGGGGATCAAACCCACAGCCTCATGAAAACTAGTAGGGTTCATTACTGCTGAAACATGCTGGGAGCTCTGACATGGACTCTTTGTCTGGGGACTAGACAGCAGCAGCGTCTTCCAGAGTTGGGACCTCAGGGCAGGGCCATTTATCTTCCCCTGTCTGAACTCGAGGTGTCAGTGGAAGAGCACCCCGGTGGGCTGTGGGGCTGCATGGGTCTTTAGAGCTGGCACTCAAGCTGCCACTTACTCTGTGCTGGCTCCTGGCATGGACCATCTCATTGAACAAACCAGATGGGCTATGAACAAGACACTGCTATTAATCGTTCCACTCTCCAGACGAGGAATAGAGGGGCGGATAAGCTAGAGTAAACTGGTGCGTGATAGAGCTAGGGTATGGATTCTGTCTGTATGGTTAGTGACCTTAAGGGAAGGAAACAAATGGATTAGTAGAGGCCAGGCCTCGTTACCTAAGAGATGACAGATGGAAGGTCTGCCGGGGGTCAAGCCGTATGGTCTCTGTCGTACCCACCCTGCCTTTGTAGCAGGTGCATCTGTCACCTGCATAGATGATCTGTAACCAAGTGGATGTGATGTGTTCCAATAAAGCTTTATTTAAATTATAGATGGTGGGCTAGATTTGGCCCTCAGGTCGTGGTTTGCCTCTCGCTGAACAGAGGAAAGAATGTGGGGTTTGGAGGAATCCAGACTTTTCTTCACTCCCCATGACAAACAGGGTGGCCTCAGATTCTTCATTTAACCTCATCATCTTCAGTTTCCTCGTGTCTAATAACTAACCCCTGTGGGGTGCTTATTAACTGATTTCTTTTGAAATGATGTATTGAGCCCCTTGCAAAAGCCATGTGCTGTGATGGGAGCTCGGGATACGGCAGGAAACAAGACAGATGGCCTGGAGTCCACACCCATGAGCACCACAAGATAACCTTGGTAAAGACGTCAGCCAGTGCCATGCTTGGCTCAGGCAGAAAGTCAGCAAAAATATCTCTTCCCACTTTCTTGCCCCTGACTCCTCATTCAGGATCTACTGCTTTCGTTGTTGTCTTTTGTACCGATACTGAGGAAAGAGGCAGGAGCACGTGGTGGAACCCAGGACTTTAATATGTTTGTAACCCATTTTTATACAATGTCAGCCTAATTGTGAATCATAATTTTTTCATTAACTGATCTCATTTTACTTGGTAATATCCATTTATGTATGTGAGAGCAGTAAAACTCCATTTCCGTTAAATATTATACGATTCAGTTGGTTCACTGATTTAGATTTTTACTACCCCCCATTCCAAATGAATGAGTCATCCGTCTTTTTAGAGATAACAAGGAACTTCAAGATCGGGAGCGCCCTATGTTTCCATTCAAACATGCCCAGGAGGGGGGACAAAGGAAGCCCGTATTTGGGGATGGAGCTTTGAACAGAAGCACAGTCCTCAAAGCTCTTGTTTTGTCATAAAAATGCACATGTGTTTTGCCTTTTACTCCTTAATATGCCCTAATATGTTTAAGACATCTGTTTTCTTCCCATCTCTTTAAAGAAAATTGATACCAAGATATAGGCCATGTTTGTCTTTGAAATTCACCTGTATCCAGCCCTTTACTCCCTAGAGGCAGTATTTCTTAGTGGTTGGGACCACTGCCTCAAGGGACAGATTTCCTGAGTTTGAATCTCAGCTGCTTCCTCCTGAGTGGACGGGGCACGCTTCTGATCCTCTCTGTGTCTTCTCACTCTCATTACCTATGAAATGGGCTGATAGTTCCCACCTCGTAGGATGAGTTGAGCTGGTGTGTGAACAAAGCTTACAGCAGACTCATGGTAAGCACTCAGCAAGTGCTGGCCGTGACAGTCATCGCAGAAGTTACGGGGATCCCCAACTTGGGGTGGGTCCCAATGACACGCATGTTCACCCAGCACCCATGAGTCTTAAGCTCCATTTGCACGAGCCTGGGCAGCTCTGTCTCTGACTGAGGTCTCCGGCAATGGCGTGCTTGCTCTACTTCCAGTTCCATCGGCTCTCTAACTTGCAGGGAGCCCTAACAGCCCCTTCTGTCCAGGACATCCTTTGTGCGCCTCCAGTGATAGGGGCTTCCTCCCCCCCTGCCTGGAGCACCCCTTCCACGATAGGAGGGTCCTGGTACTGGTCCCCCGATTATTCCCAGACTGGCTCTTTTGAGAGTCTCTCAGGAGGCGGTCATCATAAGAGCTGCGGTCCATAGCTCTGAGCTCCCCAACCTTGTAGATTGTAGAGCCTCAGCACCTTGCCTGTCCCCAATCTGGATCTTTAAGTCACCTGGCTTAGGTGTGCCGTGCACCTGCTCACTCCATACAGACAGCTGAGGGTACCCTACTCCTCCTGTTCCTAACCCCCTTCTGCTTCCTTCTGGCCCCGTCTCATCTCTTTTTTACATCAGATTTACGAGCATGGAAGATGCCATCCAGTGGGCCTGGCATCTCTGTCCAATTTCTCTGATTTCTGACCTTGAATGGTGAGCCCGACTACCTCTGCTGGGAATGAATTTCATAGACCTGACCCATTAGCCTAATGGTTCAGGCAAGACCTCTGGCAAGACCTATTCATTTCTCCTGTAAAAGGGGGATTAAAATGACCCACTAGGCTCTCTGCTATAGCGATCCTGATGACCATTTGCTGTTCACTTATTCTGAGACATATGCTAGTCTAAGTGCTTTATGTACATTATTGTATGTTATATCTTGAGGGTGGTGGATGGGTGTTATTATTTTCCCATTACGGATGGGGAAAGCATCCAGAGATTGTTGGCTTGTGGTCATGTAACCCGTGAATGGTGGAGCAGGGATTTATTTGAATCCATGTCCATATGAATCCAAGCCTCTGCTCGTGTAAGTAATAACGACCCATCCATTTCCTTGAAAAGTTTCAGGAAAACCATGAGCTCCTTTGAACCTGGTATGGGAACCGGCCTCACAAAGTCTGATGAGGGTACAATAAGCAGTGGCCAGAGTGAGTGGGGTTTGGGGCTAGCGTGGCTGTCCTCTGTGCCAGTGAGCCTTCTTTCTAGTGGGCAGAGTCTGAAGCATCAGAAGACAGGGTGGCGGGGGGGTCCTTGCAGCAGATGGATGTCCTGATCTGGGGCACGTGCCACAGCAGGACCAGACGTGGAGGGGATGGTAGGCTGGGAAAAACTGGGCAGGGGAGCAGATCCTCAGCTCGGGGACTTGGGCGTGGGGCAGGCTTGGGACCAACAGGGAATGGGACGTAATCTGGGGAAAGAGAAGCAGAAGCCCCATTCAAGAGCTGGGACCAGGAGTTCCCATTATGGCTCAGCGGAAACAAATCTGACTGGTAGCCATGAGGACACAGGTTCGATCCCTGGCCCTGCTCAGTGGGTTAAGGATTCGGCGTTGCTGTGAACCGTGGTGTAGGTCACAGATGCAGCTCAGATCTGGTGTTGCTGTGGCTGTGGCATAATCCGGCGGCTATAGCTCCAATTGGACCCCTAGCCTGGGAACTTCCATATGCCGTGGGTGCGGCCCTAAAAAAAAAAAAAAAGAGCTGGGGCCAGCATCTCTGAGAAGGCAGACTGGGGGTTCTGACTTCAAGCTGTGGGGCATCAGGATCACCTGCACCCGCCTCCCAGCAGACCTTGTTGGGTATATTTCTATATCCTTTATGCTGGTGGTTGTTGGGTGGATGGTCGGATGCATGAACGGATAAATGAGTGTGGGGAAGCATGAAGTCTTCAGTCCCCCTTCCCCCACCCCAAAGATGGGGCTGAGGTCATCTGACCCAAGGCGATGGAGAGGAAGGGCAAGGGGTTGTCATGGCATGTGCAGGGGTACACTCTGACCCACGGTCTCTCCTATCCCTTCTTTCTCCAGAGGCCCCTGCCAAACCTGAGGAGGCAGAGGCTGAACCCTTCACAGACTCCTCTCTGTTTGCACACTGGGGCCAGGACCTCAGCCCCGAAGGCCGGCGTGTGGCCCTGAAGCAGTTCCAGTACTACGGCTACAACGCCTACCTCAGTGACCGCCTGCCCCTCGACCGGCCCCTGCCCGACCTCAGACCCAGCGGGTGAGCAGACTCAGTGGCTGGGCTCTCGGTGACCTGCCTGCTAGGGAGGCGGGGGTCTCTGCGGTGGCGGGAACAGAGTCAGGACTGGGTGTCTGAACCCCTGCGTCTCTTTCCAGCTTCAGCCAGGGTCTGCACCCTCAGCCCGCGCTGGTCAAGTCGCCCTCCCCCATCCTCCCCCGTCCTCAGTTTCTCCATCTTCTAAGATGGGAGACGGGGAGAGGCTTTCTTCCATTAGCAATTTTGAGGACAGATAACCCAATTCAATCCTTAAGGGCACAGGAATCATCCGGCATTGCTGTTAATAAGTCCTCTTAACTCAATTAGTTGCGTTTTTATGAACAATTATTATTTTTTTTGCATAAATTAATTTTTTTTAAAAGTACATCCGTCTTCTGAAGCTAACAAGTCATTACACCCGACGGAGAAGTCTGTCTTGACTTCTTTCTTTGTTACAGAAAATGTTCCTTTAAGGTTCAGTTAGAATTTTTATTACTCCTAATTATGAAAAATGTGGGCACGTACCACAGCTGAGAAAAATCTCATTAACTTTTGTGAGATTCCACACACACATGCTTTCTTTGCCCCCTTTTTTATATATATATATTTTTCTTAAAGCTGCAAACCGCAGTAGGCTTGTATCTGGAGTTTTCAGGAAAGAGCTTGCCACTAGGTTTAGAGGTTGTGTTCTTTGGGAAGAAGAGTTCATTTCCGTTTCAGAGACCTTTATTGAGCACCTGCTGTATGCTGTATAACGGGGTATGGTTTTTCTTGGCCCAGGGGAACCTGGCTGGGCTCCTGGGATGAAAGAGCAGCTGAGGATTTACAAGAGGAGAGAAGAGTAGATGTTCATTGAAAGGATATTTGTAAGCACTTATGCACCAGCATCGTCTAGGCACAGGGATAGAGAAGTGAACAAAGCAGACAGGAATCCTTGCCTTCCTGGAACTTGTGTTCTAGGTGGTTGAGGATAGATATTAAAGCCAAGAGGTCACCTACACAGCAGGTTCGATAGTAAGTACTGTGGAGAAATAGAAATAGAAGGTGGAAGAGGGAGCCAAGAACAGCCTGGACGAGGAGGAGAAGTTGAATTTTTAATGCGATGGTTAGAGCCAGTCTCCCTAAGAAGGTGACTTTTGAGCCAAGATCTAGAGGAGATGAGGAAGTGAGCCATGTGGGTATATCCAGGGGGAAAACTTCCTGGGCAGAGGGACCAGCATGTGCAAAGGCCCTGAGGTTGACGTTTGAAGAAGAGGAAAGGGGCCCATGTCGCTAGAACAGAACAAGCAAGAAGGCAAGAGTTGGAGATGAGGTCCGAGGGGCAACAGAGAACAGATCAAATTGGTGATGGGAGGACGGTTCTCAAACTTCACTGCACATTCGACTCCTCTGGAAGTTTTAAAATAATCCTGATGCTCCGTGACACTCTAGACCGATTAGGTAAGAGTTCCAGAGGGGGCACTCGGTGTCCATGTTGTTTAAAGCTCTCAGGTGAGGGAGCTCCCGTCGTGGCGCAGCAGAAACGAATCCGACTAGGAACCATGAGGTCGTGGGTTCAAGTCCTGGCCTCGATCAGTGGGTTAAGGATCTGACGTTGCCATGTGCTGTGGTGTAGTTCTCAATGTGGCTCGGATCTGATGTTGCTGTGACTGTGGCGCCGGTGGCTGTAGCTCCGATTGGACCCCTAGCCTGGGAACCTCCATATGCTGCGTGAGTGCGGCCCTAAAAAGCAAAAAAAAACAAAACAAAACAAAACATAGTTCTCAGGTGAGCAGGTGAGTCCACAGTCCAGCCGAGGTTGAGAATTGCAAGGAAGGGCCCTGTCCACTGCTGCAAGGTCTGTGGCTTTTACTCTATGAGGGGCTCCTTGGGAAGAGCTTGAGCAGACTAGTTATGTGCTCTGACTGTCATTTTCAAAAGCCTCTCTGGTTGCTGTGTTGGGAGCAGACTGAAAGGGCCCAGAGCGGAATCGGGGAGCCCGGTTAGGAAGCTTCTGCAAGTCCGGATGAGTGTAGTGGTAGCCCGGACCGTGATGGCAGTGGGGCAGCTGCTGAGGTGAGGGTTGGATTCTGGCAAAATCCTGAAGGTGACTTTGACTAGGTCTCAGCCCTCTGGGAATGTTGCAGAGATGGTGCTTGGGGCTGGGGGAGAAGCAGGTTTGATGTGAGGGGAACCTAGAGGCTCTGGAGAAAGGGTGCTCAGAGGAACTGGGGCTCTGGGAATTTTCAGGGGCCTTGGCCATGACCTTGGCTAGCGCAGGAGCTGGGGACTCCAGCACAGCTCGATACGTGTTTGTTCCATATTAAATGGGAATTAAGAGGGAAGCCGGGGAAAGGGTGGACCTTGCTTACTGCATTGTGGTTGTAATGGTGTTGAACCACCATGGGCCTTGCCACGTGGACCGCACCAACCTGCAGGGAGGGTGGGCAAGGAGCTGGCACGACCTCCCATTTAGAGCTGAGGGAAATTGAGAAGCAGGGAGGGTGAGGGTTCTGTCTGAGGTCTCGTAGTGGGAGAAGTGGCCAAGCTGAGATGCCAGATCCCTGCCTTTGACAGGAGCCCACGGCTGCGTTGGCTTGGACCATGCACGAGGCTTGCTGAGAGCTGGCGGAGCCTTCTTTGAGGGGGTGCCCTGGATGCCAGTCCTTCATGCTTCCAAGGGAGAGCAGTGGGGAGTGGTAGGGTGGAGGGCTTGACGCCTTGTGGCTTTTCTCAAAAGGGCTGGGGCTTCTCAGCCAGCCCACTCTGAAGGAAGTGCGTTTTGGGAGGCAGCCCAGCCCGGACTTGCGGAGTTTGCTCAGAACTGGAGTCCAGGTGGGCAGAATCCTGTGGTTTCCTCCAGAGCCCCTGAAGAGGTGCAGTAATCGTCGTGGGAAGACCTTCCCTCTGCACAGAGCTTTACGGTTTATGTCTCACTTCCCACGCGAGACAGGGTGACTTCGGTCAACCCCTTTTTATGGCCAGAACAACAGAATCCCTGATGAAAGAGCTAAGCCTTTTCACTCTCCACGGGGCTCCCGCAGTGGCTTTAAGGATGATGGTTTCTCTTTGCACATGAATTTGGAAGGTCCTATCTTGCCGCACTTCAGCTCCCGTGCCAGACACCCCCCCAGATTGGAGAGTGTGGGTGGACCACCCCAGACAAGCGTGTGCTTGGGTGAAACAGCGCCTTTCTTTGTCTGTTAATTTCCATGACGACATTCTTGCCTCGTAACGAGGTCATTGCTTGCTTATCCCGTTCGACTCTTTTCAGAAACATCCTTGTGGTATCTTCACTGTCATCCTATTTCAAATCACACCGACAAACATTTATATAGCGTGAGCTGTGTTTTCAGGGAAGTGTTTGGCACTTTCTTTATATTAGCTCTTTGACGTTTCATAGTAACTTTCCCGGAGTTAAGTGCTTATCTAGAAATGCGCTGTTTTTCTTTACTCTCCTACTCAAGACATCAGACGTGGGTTTTTTTTCCCCCCACCCTGACCAAATTCTGGACACCAGCTGGATGCCCATACAATTCAAGTCGGTTTAGATACTATCTAGCTGGAGTTAGTGTCACACCCTGTCAGCTAGGGGCTCAGTCCTATAAGACTTCAGATGCCAGTCGCAAGTCCCTGGTTGTCACCTGTTCTTTCCACTGATTGGCTACAGGTCGGGGTTCGACCCCCTCCTTGGGTTCAGTAATTTGCTAGAATGGCTCATAGAAGTCAGAGAAATACTTACACTTGCTAGTTGATTATAAAGGGCATGGGAAAGGTTCCAGATGAACGAACGAGCAGGTGAAGAGAGACAGAGTAAGGCCTGGGAGGGTTCCGAGCCCAGGGACTTCCATGCCCGTGGACTTGGGATGCATTATCCTCCCATTATGAGGACGCGCTCATATCCCAGAAGCTCTCAGAATCCCATACTTAAGGGATTTTGAAGGGGGCATCATCCCATAGACACGATTAATGGTTACCGCATTTTCCAGCCTCTCTCCTCTCTCCAGGGGACGGGGGAGGGGGGCTGAACTTTCCTGACTTCTGATCCTGAGGCTTGATCTTCCCAATAGCCAGCTCTCATTCAGGAGCGTATCAAGAATCCCCTCATTCGCTCAAAAGATACTCCTAGAAATCCCAAGGGACTTGGGAGCTCTGGGTCAAACACTCCTTTCACTCAGGAAATTAAAAGGGATTTAGGAGCTCTGAGTCAGGAATCAGATCAAAAATTAAATATCATCAGGACCTGGGGGAAGAACCTATTACATGTTTCTCTTACTATTTCACAGTATTGTTGTTCGTCTCCATTTTACAGTCGAGGGAACTGAGGCTCAGAGAGATTATATAATCTGCCCAAGGTCCCTGGTGGTAGAGCTGGGGTTTGAGCTCAGGCAGTCTGGCGGTAAAATTTGTGCTGGTAGCCAGTGCTGTATTTTATAGTATCCATGTGTATCACTCGAATGGAAATGAGGACCTGCTTTAACAGGAATAGCATGGAGCTGATCAGTTTGTTTGGGTCAGGAAGTGGAAAAATTTTTCTAGTGAACCCCAAACCTGCTATCCAGGCAGAGGGAAGCCTCGGCTGTGGCTGATGTCGGGATCTGGAGCCAAGTGGGTGGGGGTGAAGGGAGTGTCAGGAAGGGAAGCCCCAGGCTAAGGAAAGGCTCCAGAAGAATCATGCCAGGTGCACATGGCTTCAGCCCAGGCACCTGTGCCTTTCCTCCTGTTTGCCCTTGGGGATTTCTGCCCCCAGGAGGCATCACTGGATTCTTCACTTGGCTTTTTGAGTTCTTGACTTTGCTTTTCCAAGTTCTAACCCTGACGTCACGCTTGTTGGCTTCATTCCTAAACCAGAAAGTGTGTGTCCTGAATCCTGCCCCACCTTCCCTTGCGTCACCTCTGCTGGGCCCTTATTTTGTCTCTTCTCTTGGGAATCTGACCCACCTTGTTATCTGGCTGAGAGAAGACCAAGCTGCGCTCAGTGTTTTGTGCACAGGACAAGATGTAACCTGAAGGAAAAAAAAAGGTCCGTCCAAATAGTTACAGGCTTCCTGAGTTTATCCATCCAAGAAACATTTATTGAGTACCACATGTGTGCCAGGGACCCAGTAAGGTATCAGACAGAGAAATTTACACAAGGAGCTTAAACTGCAGTGGGATTCAGCGTGGAGGGTAGGGGGAGAGCAAGGCAGGGGATCAGAAAACTTGCAGATGATCTCCTGCTTCCTTTTTTTTTTTTTTGCTTTTTAGGGCCGTACCCATGGCATAGGGAGGTTCCCAGGCTAGGGATCTAATCAAACTACAGCTTCCGGCCTGCACCACAGCCACAGCAACACCAGATCCGAGCCACGTCTGTGACCTACACCACAGCTCATGGCAACACCAGACCCTTAACCCACTGAGCGCGGCCAGGGATCAACCCGCAACCTCATGGTTCTTAGTTGGATTCGTTTCCGCTGCACCACAATGGGAACTCCGATCTCCTGCCTCCCTGGAGATGAGTCATCCTTTCAGGTTTCTAGTAAGTCAGAGGTTGCACTTGATGCCCACAGAAGCCCTGTCCTCCTGCGGCCTCTACCCACGGAGGTGGGACCTGGAGAGTGGAATCTGCCGGGAGCCTCCCTTTACCGATTTTGACTGTCCTCCCCTGGGAAAAGAAGGACGTGGGAACTGGAAATGCCGCAGTTTTGTTAGTCTTACCTGCGCTCTTTGATCCACGCAGAGAGAGGACGTATTTCCTCCGGGACACTTGGCTTTCAGGGAAGTCGGAGTGCCAGTCCTTCTTCCTGCATTATCGTAATAAGAGCAGAGCCAGCCCCTTGACTATCCAAGTGGGGAGACCCCGGGGAGACAGGACAGTGGTGGCCTCCTCTGGTGAGCCTCCTGGATCTCACCCCCCTGAGAGGTTTGCCGTCTTGCTTCCAGGGAGAAAAGCTGCATCTCAGCTTGTCCAGGCATTGCTTCATCCCTCACAGCTTCTGATGCAAACTCCAAACATCCCCGTGGCTTTCTTGGTTTTTTTTTTTTTTTTTTTGGCTTTTTTAGGGCTGCACCTGTGGTATATGGAGGCTCCCAGGCTAGGGGTCTAATCGGAGCTGGAGCCACTGGCCTACACCACAGCCATAGCAACACCAGATCCGAGCCATGTCTTTAACCTACACCACAGCTCACGGCAACGCCAGATCCTTAACCCACTGAGTGAGGCCGGGGATCGAACCCTCAACCTCATGGTTCCTAGTCGGATTCATTTCCGCCACACCGCGACGGGAACTCGAAGGGAAAACAAATCTTGATTGGGGTGTGAAGTATATACATTTGTCAAAAGGCATCAAGCTATACGCTTAAGATCTGTGTGTTTTACCCACAGTGTAAATTGAACACCAATTTTTTGAAAAATTAGGCTGTGAGAAGGCGATCAGGAAAGTCATTTGCCCGTGGGATGGAGAGGAAGGATGGAGGCGACATATTTTGGGGGGTCACTGAGAAGATGGGTTGTGATTGTGGGGAAGGAGGATCCTGGGGGTGAAAGTAAGCTCACCAGCTCGGGACAGCAAGGTGAGGGTGTCCCACCCCCAGTGACAGCGGATGGGGTCGGTAGCATATGGCTGCTCACTAGTTCCATAGCAGCAGGTGCCTTCTTCATTGTCTTCTGCAGGGAGTGGGCGTGATTTCCATACGGGACCCAGGGAGAAATGAAGGGATGAGCACCTGATCTAGCGGGCATTTGGGTGTGGGTAGGAAAAGGGGAAAACTCTAGTCTCCAGTTTTAGGGCTGTCATGTTGCCATGGCAACGCTATGACTTACCTCTCAGGTGGCTCAGGGCAGAACCTCTGGCAGATGCTGCTTCCTGCTTCTTGCCGATAGATCTTCAGAAGCTTCAGTTATGACACTGCCTTTGTCTCCGGCACACCCTGAGGTCCACATCCCTCCCAGGGGTGAGGGTAGGCTGTCCCTTGGGTCGATCGGTGGGTTAGGGCCTGGGGCTGAGGCTGATAAAGAGGATTAGATGATTTCCCGCAGCCTCAGGTGGGAGTAGCGGGGCACAGATCAACACCCACGCCCACCAAGGAGTCCTGGATCCTGAGCTGGAAGGATGCTGTGCGAACATCCAAGCGGAAAGAAGCAGGACTGGATTAGAGCAGAGGAAGAATGCAGCCTGGAGCCAGGGCCCTGGGTCCCCCCTGGGAGAAGATTAGGGTGGCTGAGTATGGCCACCAAGGTTGTGTATATGGATTGGAGGGCCGTGAGGTCCTCACAGCGCAGCCTCTGGACAGACATGTGAAAAAGCTGAACTCTGGGTGTCAGCAGGGCTGGGCATGTATGGTAGGCAGAGTAGTGGCCTTCCCAGAGTGCCCACACCCTAATCCCTGGCACCTGTGACAATCGTGTGTCACATGGCAAAGGGGGACTAAGGTTACTGATGGAACTAAGATGGCTAATCAGCCGAGCTTAAAAGAAGGACACGATCCTGAGTTATCTGGATGGGCCCAATGTATTCACGAGGCACTTAAAAAGTGGAAGAGAGGAGTTCCCATTGTGGCACAGCAGAAACTAATTCAGCTAGGAACCATGAGGTTGCGGGTTCGATCCCTGGCCTTGCTCAGTGGGTTAAGGATCCGGCGTTGCCGTGAGCTGTGGTGTAGGTTGCAGACGCGGCTCGGATCCCGTGTGGCTGTGGCTGTGGCGAAGGCCGGCAGCTACAGCTCTGATTAGACCCCTAGCCTGGGAACCTCCATATGCCGCAGGTGTGGCCCTAAAAAAGCCAAAAAGAAGGATAGTGTGACCTTGAGCTATATTAACATGTTAAAATGAGAAGGTGGCAGTTTTGTTCTACTCTGCTGCTCAGACCATAACTACAGAACTGCAGAATTGGATTCTACGAGATATAGAGAAAGTGGGATCTGTTTAAAGAAAAACAGCTCGGGAGAAAAACTGGGTAACATGACAAACAAATGAAATTTCTGCTGGATTAGGGGGTAATATTTAAAACCCAGTTCCCTGGGTTCCAAAGCCAGGTCTCTCACTTATAAGCTGGTTGACCTCAAGCCAGTTGCCTAACCTCTCTGTGCCTTGGTTTTCCTGGCTGTAAGTTCGAGGTGATAAGACAGAGAGTGAATGTGTAATACATGTTGCACATTGCCTAAGAACATTGCCTGACACATAGCAAGTGCTATGTAGCTTTTTGCTACTTTTTATCTGGGTCTCTGATTTATAAAAGGGATGACTTGGGGAGACAGGATCAGAATTTTAGCATAAGGACCACTATATGGACAAAGAGCCACAAGGGAGCTAGATGAGAGGAGGGCCAGGCAGGCCCCATAGGATAGGTCAGAGCGATTTTTCCCGAGTCCCAGAGTTCCATGCATCAGAGGCCCGAGCCAGACTCTGCTGAGGAGCAAAGACGCCCTGTTCTCCTTTCTCTGACCTGCAGGGCCGGCCTTCCGCTAACACATACCCTCGGCACTCTCCTTGCCACAGTCCTGGCCTGCTCACCCAGGAACCCACCACAAGGAGTCGCTCAGTTTCTTATGGAATTTTTCCACCAGAGCCAGCTGACTTCTGTTGCCTGGGCGGCCGGTCCCATTTTCCTGGATTTCTAATAAGATGTTTTAGGAACAAAGGGTCACCCTGCTTCCTGTTGGCCGTTTACATTTTCAATGATTCCTTTCCGTCTTGTTTACTTACAGCCTGCGTTTGACATCGCAGATCTTTTCTCTAAATCAATAGTCACGTGGGAAGGATGTTTGTAGAACTTCTGCCTCTGGATGCGAGCTGGACGTTTTGATGATCACATCTGCTTAGACATTTACCTGTAGTCCGTCCTCTGTCAGATTCTGTCCCTAGATCGGGCTGGCCCATTTCCCTTGCCTTGCAGACTCTTAAAACTCCCTGTTCTCCCACGTCCATTGTCTCCTCCACATCTGAGCCACGTGTGGCGTCTTGCCCAGTCCCTGGAACCCCTGGCTCCATGTATCCCCATGACCCCTCCGGTTTACTGGGGATCTGGGCTTATTGTTGCCAGCAGGCAGGCAGTGACTGAATAATTCTCTGATCCCCATTCCGGCAGGTCGTGGTGGATTTCCCATCCGCAGAGCTTTCGTAGGTCTTCATTCATTCTGCTGTTCGCTCTTCAAGCATTTATTCATTTGTCCATTCAGTCAGGTATCCAGGGCTTTCTGAGTTGTGTGCTGGACACTATGAGGTGTGAGAGGTGCCTGGTGAGCAAAGCAGATGTGGTCTTGTCTTCATGCAGCTTTTGGTCTAGTGGAGACACTAATATCTGTTAAATAATTACACCAAAAAAAAATGTTGCAATAACATGTAATAAAGCTCAGAGGGGAAAAAAAAGAGAGAAAAACTATCTGGTCGTCTCTCGGCATGGTTTATGGCAAATCGTAAGCATTCAGTAAGTGGAAATTATTGCTGTTATTATTTCCATGTACGCCGTACGGAGTGGCACGAAAGACAAACAGAGGAGACTACGAGAGTCTAACAGGGGAGCTTTTCCCAGCCCAGGAAGTGCAGTGTGTCTTTCTTTAGTGGGCTACGTGCGTACTCTCAGAGAGAAAGGACCTGACCTTGGGCAGCTGCAGAGGACTCGGATTCTTTATAGGTCACGCACGGTCACGTAATCACACCATCAGAAGCCACACGTGGAGGCTCTGGAGGAGGGCAGCGTGGCTCAGGATATCCTGGATGGGCTTGAGTCCGCGTCCTGTCTGCTCACGCTTTAGAGTGTCGTGTCTCTAGTGGCGGCTGCCCACATCTGCAGTTCACTCAGGGACAGCGCTCTGCTTCCTCCCCCATCATTTCTGCTTCCCGCCTTCTTAGGATATCTCGTGTTCCCATTTCCCCGCGAGAAAGGATTGAGAGGGTGGCTGGTCCTTCTTCAGTACCGTGAGATCTGGCTACAAGAGCTCCAAGGTTAGGCTGCCCGGTGTACTGACAACCAAATCATCAATAACTACCTGAGGTTCAGGAAGCGGTCTTGGGCACCCTGAGCCATGGGTGGCATGGACAGCTTCATACAAGGAGTTTATACTGTGCTTGTTTATCTCCATGGGAACAATGGAACAGGAAGACAATTTTAGGCTTCACGGGCCCAGTAGAGTTTCATCGTATCAGTACAGGTCATCCTCTTAGACATACTACCTCCGATCCATCTTTCATCAGAGTTGGCCCGGAGTGACTTCCGTTTTGCACACATACCCCCGGCGCCCTGACCAGGTCTCCGGGTTCTCGCAACACCAGCATCTCTCCAGCTGCATCTCTGGTTGGGTGTGGGGAGGCAGGTGCAGACCTAGTTTAGCGGGGACTACAAGTAAGGAAGCCAGTGAGCCCGGGTGTAAGCCCTAGATGATAACGCACTGTCTTCGCCTGATTTCCGTCATCTGTAAAATGGGCATGAAACGTTCACCATGTACTGTAGGAAGGAATGAAGCTCAGAGGGAAAAAAAAAGAGAAAAACTATCTGGTCGTCTCTCGGCATGGTTTATGGCAAATCGTAAGCATTCAGTAAGTGGAAATTATTGCTGTTATTATTTCCACGTACGCCGTACGGAGTCCCTGGGCAGTAGGGTTAGGAAGCATCACTGAGTTCCAAAGGTTGCAGAGATGCAGACCCTAGCCGCGGGGAGTGAGAGTCTTGACCGCGCTCACGCCCCGTGAGAGCCACGCTTTCTCCCTCATCCTCCGGTCTCAAGTCCAGCAGACAGGAGGCTGGCGGGCTGGGAGCCTGTCTAATCAGGGAAGGTCTGAAAGAAGCCAGAAGGGTACCCAGGTGAGGCGAGAGGAGGATCAAGCAAGTCCTGTGGATACAGGTAGCGGGGGAGAGGCCGAGGGGAGGACGCAGTCGGCCATGGAGAGAGGAGAAGGTGCTGCGACCCCAGGGTTTAGGTTCCAGGTAGTTCACGGTTCGCCTGAACCCTTGCGTGCCGGCCCGGGCTGAAGGGTACAATCTCTTCTAGCAGAAAAGTATGAGGAGCGAGGGGCTGGGGGCAGTCGGGGGGCAGGTGGGGACCTGGGCCTTCCGTCTCCTCTCTGCTTGTCCAGGTCAGTCCCTCCTCCATTCCCAGAACCCGGGCATCACCAGACCCAGTTCCCCGTGCATGCCAGCAGACCCCAGCTCACATTCTGCTTGGACCTTCACTCTCTGGAAGAGGCCACGAGTCATCGCTCTGATGGGCTGGGAGTTCCTAGGTCTGCCAGGGTCATGGGGAGGGCAGCATCCGCGAGTCCAATATGCAGATGTCTGGCCGCTGCCGTCGGTGGTACCCAGTGGCCGGGCGCCTGCGCCGGCCTCCCTTCGTCAGCCACTGCTGCCCTGCCTCCCGCAGGTAATGGCAGCACTGAAGCTCTTGATATAAACTTGCGTCATAAACAGCTCAGCACAGTCTCGGGGAGCTCTGCTGGGAGGCTCCCTGCATAGCTGCTCCCATCCCTGCACCGGGAGAGATCGATGAGGTGGACTTTATCGTTCTCATCAATCCCAGCTTATTAGACAGCCAGAGCGCTCCCCTCCCAGAAATGCCTTGCTTTTTTTTTTTTTTTATCTCTGGTGGAAAATGGCTCAACTTTGAACAAGAATAAATGGAAAAAGGGAACTTTTATGGCTTAATTTTACAGGAGAATGTGCTTCCTCTCAAAACGTGTAAGGGACATGTGTCCTGGTCTGGTACGGTCAGGCTTTCTCAAGGAGCACAAATAGAGAAGGGCCGGTTACCTCTGGTGGCTCCTCTGACTCTCGCGTCCCCCTGGCCCTTCTTTGGAGAGGAGAGTGGAGAGGTGGGGCGTCCAGAGGCAGACATCAGAGCAGGCAGGGCTGGCAGACGCCGGGCGCAGAGGCTGTGCTGGCCGGACCCTGGGGAGACAGGTGCTGGGGGAGCATCTCAGCCTGTGAATATGGGAGGCAGGGTCCTCGGGCAGGGGCCACTGCTGGATGGCAGGTGAAGTGGCCAGACTCTGGAGCAGAAGTGCTGGGCTTGGGTCTGCAACAAATCCGCTTTGACAGCAGCTCTTGGACATGTGTAACCTTAGAGGGCCTGGGGCTGGCTCACAACAGACAAGCTTCCAGCGATGATGACAGCAGGGGCGACTGGCAGGGATGAGGACGTCTTGCCTGAGATGCTGTTCTCCCCTGCTCCCGCTTCTGCGTCTTCCCTCAGCCCCGTGAGTTCTGCTTCAGTGCTGAGATGAAGACAGAACTGTGACTGTCGGACTGGGTATGCTGGCACTTTGAAAGCGTGGTATCAATTTACTCAACAGATGCCAGCTGAATGCCTGCTGTTGGCCAGGCGGTGTGGCAGGTGGAGGGCATGCGGTTATGAGCAAGATCTATCCCTACCATCGTGAAGCGGTGGTCAGAGTTCCCATCGTGGCTCAGTGGTTAACGAACCCGACTAGTATCCATGAGGATGCGGGTTTGATCCCTGGCCTTGCTCAGTGGATTAAGGATCCAGTGTTGCTGTGAGCTGTGGTGTAGGTCATGGACTCAGCTCGGATCCCGCGTGGCTGTGGCTGTGGCGTAGGTTGGCAGCTGTGGCTCTGATTCAGCTCCTAGCCTGGGAACCTCCATATGCCACGAGTGTAGCCCTAAAAAACGGCAGAAGACAAAAAGAAGAATAAGCAGCGGAGTGTAGCTAAGGGGTGACCAACCATCCTGCTTTGTTTGGGATAGTCAGTGCTGAAATCGGGAGAGTCCTGGTGGACCAGGATAAGTTAGTTGGTCACCCTGCCTAGTCACAGCAGTGGTAAGGGGGTGTGTCTTGTGGCATTTGGTCATGACCAGGTGCTGGCCAGGAGGGAGAAAAAATTTGCAAGCTAAGTCTTTAATGAGATGTCTGCCATTCACCACATGGGAGATAGAAGATACTGATCTGTACGAGAAGGACGCCGAAGTGATCACTTCCTCTGCCTCCTCACTCTGTGACAAGACATGGAGAGAAGGGAGGCGGCGTGCCTGGGTCACAGAGCAGGTCAGGACGCAGCCGGGTCCGCACCTGGGTGGCTTCATCACCTGTTCAAAGCTTTGTCCCTAAACACTATCCTACCCTGTCTTTCTCTTCCTTTCTTTGTTTCTTTTTTCTTTTCTTTCCTCTCCTTTTCCTTTCCTCTTTTCTTTCTTCTTTCTTTCTTTCTTTCTTTCTTTCTTTCTTCCTTTCCTTCTTTCTTTGTCTTTCTTTCTTTCTTTCTCTTCCTTCCT
Source organism: Catagonus wagneri (assembly GCA_004024745.2). Taxonomy (NCBI): domain Eukaryota; kingdom Metazoa; phylum Chordata; class Mammalia; order Artiodactyla; family Tayassuidae; genus Catagonus; species Catagonus wagneri. The sequence continues at coordinate 35,003,334 of PVHT021183666.1, forward strand.
TCCTTCCTTCCTTCCTTCCTTTTATTCCTTTCTCTCTTCCTTCCTTCCTCCCTCCCTCCCTTTCTCTCTCTTTCCTTTTTTTTTGGTCCTTTTAAGCCCATATCTCTGGCATATGGAGGTTCCCAGGCTAGGGAGTCCAATTGGAGTTGCAAGCTTCCAGCCTACACCACAGTCACAGCAACTCGGGATCCAAACCGCATCAGTGACCTACACACAACTCATGGCAATGCCGGATCCTTAACCCACTGAGCGAGGCCAGGGATTGAACCAGCATCCTCATGTACACTAGTCATAGCAGTTCATTACCACTGAACCACAACGGGAACTCCTGCCCCATCTTTCTTATCCTGTCCACTCTTCTCCTGTCTGCTCACCCAGACCCACATTTCGGTTAGGTGCCAGGCAGTATGGAGAAAAAGCACTGCAGTAACCGGGAGGGCCCTGAGCAGTTCCCAGAAGAGAAGGAGAGGAAAGAAGGATTTAAGGAGGTCAGGACATTTGGCCTGGAGGGGTCCCTTAATTACAGTGTAAAGAGACTGAGAGCTGCTGGAGACTGGATGTGAGCAATTGGGGCCATAAATCCAGGAAAGGGAGGGCAGAAGGGAAGGACCTGCTGGTGAGAGAGGACCTGACTCTCCTTCAGAGGGAGGAGGTTTATACGAAAGGGAGCAGGCAGAGATCAGTGGCCCGCGTGTAAAATTCAGGCCTTATGCAGACATACCTCATCATCTTATCACATTTTGCTTTATTGTACTTTGCAGATACTGCAGTTTTTACAGATTGAAAGTTTGTGACAACCCCATGATGTCAGATGATAGAGGTTTTTTTTTGTTTGTTTTTTTAGCAATGAAGTTTTTCTTTTTTGTCTTTTGTCTTTTTAGGGCTGCACCCTCGGCATATGGAGGTTCCCAGGCTAGGGGTCGAATTGGAGCTGTAGCTGCCGGCCTACACCACAGCCACAGCAACGTGGGATCAGAGCAGTGTCTGTGACTTACACCGTAGCTCACAGTAATGCCAGATCCTTAACCCACTGAGCAAGGCCAGGGATCGAACCCACATCCTCATGGAAACTCATTGGGTTGGTTAACTGCTGAACCACAGCAGGAACTCCAATAAAGTATTTTTTTAATGAAGGCATGTACATTTTTTTTAGACATAATGCTACTGCACACTTAATACACTACGGCATAGTAGAAATATAACTTTAAATGCCCTGGGAAACCAAAATGTTTGTGTGATTTGCTTTATTGTAATATTTGCTTTATTGTAGTGGCCTGGAACAGACCTGCAATATCTACGAGGTGTGCTTATATAAAATAAACCTGTTAGTTGTGTTTAATTCTAAAAGCCTACTGTGTCATACCCTGGTTTAACTTTGGGAGTTAGCACAGTAGCAGAATGAAGTCCCTGCTCTCAGGGAGGGTCATTATAGTAGAAGAATACAGACAATAAACACACACAAATGGGATGCACTGTACTAGGCATGCTGTTATGTTCAAAAGGGTTGTCATATAACAGCGTTGTTCCAAAGAGGCTTTCATGTGAAAACAGTGATCAGCAGGGTTCAGCTTGTAAAACAGATAGAACATTTCCACTCTTCTTGGAGAAAGACCGTCAGGAGACAGCTCCCAGACACGGCGGCTCAAGCCATTAGAACAGCCACAGCCGTTACTGGGATAAATTCAAGTTCTTCTTGAAAGGGGGAGATGGAGGGTTATGTTGAGAATTAAGAAGGGAAGAGAGGAGTTCCCTTCATGGCTCAGCGGTTAAAGAACCCGACTAGTATCCCTGAGGACGTAGGTTCAATCCCTGGCCTTGCTCAGTGGGTTAAGGATCCGGCGTTGCCGTGAGCTGTGGTGAAGGTTGCAGAAGCGGCTCGGATCCTGCGTGGCTGTGGCTGTGGCGAAGGCCGGTGGCTACAGCTCCTCTTAGACCCCTAGCCTGGGAACCTCCACATGCCACGGGTGTGGCCCTAAGAAGACAATTAAAAAAAAAGAAAAAAAACGAAGAGAGGAGGAGACGGCAGCTAACCCGTAACTAGGAACACATTTGGGGACCACCTGAAGCTCCAGATAGTGAGGCTCTGAGAGCTCAGAGGAAAACCCTGGAGAAGTGGGGACAGACATAGGATCATAGTCTTTATGGCTGGTGGAGTTAGTGGGGGGACAGTGAACTTGTACTGACCTGCTGACCTTATTAGGAGCTGTTCATTATACTTGCATAAAAGAAAAATAAAGTTCATGTGCTAGTAGTCTGACTGTAACAAGTATTATTTTTAAACTGCAATGAGTCAATAGGTTGTGTGTTAATACTTTTGTCAGTTTCAGTGCCTAAGGAAAGGCCAGCTACTGGTCTTGACAATGTAAATAAGCACTAGCCAGAAGAATTATTTGACCAGCCTTTTAATTGCTGTTATAACAATGCTATTTACAACAACAGCACATTTTTGGAAAGGGTTTGATGACCTGAAGGAGTCATTCCAGTCTTTCTCCTTCATTTGAGTCCCGCCCCATCCCACCCCCGGCCCCACCACCTCATCTCCTTCATCTGCAGTTACATGAGCTGGTTCCCTCCATCACCTCCTCTCCAATCACAGCACTGTCCCTTTAGCCCCATTAAGCCTTTGCACAGCTCACCATGGCGTGCCATGTGAGTTTATTTCTTTCCCTTTTTTTTGTCTTTTTATAGGGCCGTACCTGCAGCATACAGTTCTCAGCTAGGGGTCAAATTGGAGCTAGAGCTGCCAGCCTCGCCACAGCCACAGCCACAGCAACTCAGGATCTGAGCCGCATCTGTGACCTACACCACAGCTCGGGCAATGCCGGATCCTTAGTCCATTGAGCAGGGCCAGGGATCGAACTCGTGTCCTCATGGATACTAGTCGGGTTCATTACCACTGAACCACGATGGGAACGTCCCCCTGTGAGTTTCTGATTAGTCCTCTCCTCTCACAGAGCCCTTCACTAACCACTTCTTCTAGAACAGCTGCCAGGGCCCCATGCTATCCCCTAACCCCTGTTACTTTTCATCTCAGCGCTTTTATAAATTACATCATTTGTTTGCTTCCCTGTTTGCCTGTTTCCCCCATCAAAGCAGAAGCTCCACGAGGACAAGCACTTTGTCCACGGCCCGCTGTACCCTGAGCGTGGTACCTACCTCGTGGAAGACACTCAGTAAATATTTATTCCCTTAAATACAAGAATGAATGGATTCTATACCAATCTGTGAACCTGATGACTTTACTCAAATTCTAAGTAGGAAGCAGATTTGGGTAAAGGCTTGAAGCTTTCCCATCTCCCATCCATCTTTGGTGAGAGAAAAAGGAGAGCTGGAAATAGAATGAGAGAAGTTTCTGTAAATTTCTAGTAACCATAGAGACAGAGATTTTAGTTTATTAATCTCCTGCTCTTAAGCAGGCTGGGGCCCCACTGTGATTTCTCCAAATTGCTCAGCGCTGGTTATCCTGCAGCCTTCCTCATTAAGGAAGAGCGGGCCCATCCCTCTCCTGCAGCACTTTAATTACTGACAAGCAGAAGCCCTGTGCTATTATGCTCATTATTTCATGGGCTCACCTGGCCGCACCTCCCACTTAGGAGCAGTGCAACGTGGTCACCAGCCCCGAACCCCTGCAGCCTTCCGCGGCCGGTGGTGGGAGCAGGCAGCCTTCACTCTGGACCCAGGACCTAGGGATAGGGCCATAACTGCTGCTCTGTCCTTCCATTCGCCCATCCTGAAGATGTCAGCTCAGGGCCTTCTGGCGTAGCATTTAGGTGCAGCCAGAGAAGGGCACCAGCAATGATTTCTTGCCCGTGAAGGCAGTGCTTACAGGTGAAGGAATGGGCAAACACTTGAGAACCATGCATTGTCTGGCTTCTTGATCTGGTCTGATTTTTAGGGCCACTTGTTCCTACAGAGAACAGCATGCAGACTTTTGTGATTTTTGTCTCATGTCTTTTGGATTAAGAGACCTCCAAATGGCTTTGGGGTTTCAGTGGAGCTTGGGAAGGAAATGGGACAGTTTGGGGCGGTCTCCCATGACCCTTTCTCCTTGAGGGGAGAATCCTGGTGTAGATGTCGGAAGACCAGAGTTGAGATTTTGTCTTGGCAGCTGACACGTGCTGGGGACCCAGCCTCTCTGAGCCTTCGTGTCTTCGTCTATGAAATGAAATTGAAATCATGCCTCTAATCCTCTATCGTGTTGACACTCTGACTTTAGCTTAAGGCCTATTTCTGGAGGCTGGACCCCTGAGATGAATGTCGTGTGCCTCCCGGAGTGAGGCAGAGTGGAGTCTGACAGCAGGAGTCTCTGGAAGGAGTCAGATTTCTCTCCCGAGGCAGATCATCTAAGATCTGGTCTCGCCTAGGCATTGGCTGCCATTTTGGAAAAACTCAGACTTTCCTTTGGATGCATTTTTCCTTCTTGTTGGATTTGGAATTATCCTTTCATTCTTCTAGTAAACACTCCGCGACTGTCTGCTGGGTTCCAGGCACCGCACTAGGTGCTAACGGTACAGCTGTTCAGCTGTCATCGTCATTGACGGACTCAGACTCTATAGTGGAGCAAACTGGTTTCAGTGGTTATGGATCTGTCTACTGTACATTTGGGGTTTATCTTAAGTGTGTCAAAGAAAAGACCCTGGGAAGAATCTGGACTCCTGAGTCCTCCAACAAGGTTGGAGCCAAGGCAAGGGTGTGCCAGCCCCTGGGGTGATCCCGGCCGAGTCCGTGACTGATCTAAGAGCCCGTCCGCTCTCCTTCCTAGGTGCCGCAACCTCTCGTTCCCCGACAGCCTCCCGGAGGTGAGCATCGTGTTCATCTTCGTCAACGAAGCGCTGTCCGTGCTGCTGCGCTCCATCCACTCGGCCGTGAAGCGCACGCCTCCCCACCTGCTCAAGGAGATCATCCTGGTGGATGACAACAGCAGCAACGGTGAGTGTGCGGACCCCTGAGCCGAGGCGTCAGCCTCTGTGCGGGGTCCTCACTTTCTTAAGGCTGGAATGTTGCCTCAGAGAAGAGAGATTCGGGGTGACCACCACTCCGGCAGGTTCACTCCACAGTTGCACCAGCTCCCTCTCCCAGCCTCCTAGCGCCATGTGATAAGACGAATATCTGTGACCTCCACCCGTTCCATGTACACAGTGAGCTCTTCCAGTGTCTCTTCTATGAAGCGCCATTTCATGTTGCTGTGTATCTTGGCCTTTGCCTGGAAGATTGTTCGCTGGTGTCATCTTTGCCAGTGGTTGGTGATGATAGCAGGCGTTGATGGTGCTGGTTGTCAGGGTGCTGATAATGGGACTGGCAGAGGACGTGTCGTGCGGTGGCAGCAATAGAGATGTTGAAAGTCTGGTCTCTTTTCTGGACCCCCCTGCTCCCCACTCCACCCGGCTTTAGCAAAGCCCCAGGCGGCCTTTACCCCCCACCACCACGTGAAGCCCCCACATCACCATTTCCCCTTCTCCAGCCCCTACCGGCTCCCTCCTTCTCTTGGTGCGTATTCCATGGCTTCTGATTCCTCCCACATGCCCACGAAATTCTCCCAGCTTAGAGACCTTGTACTGAGACAGTTTATGAACCAGTGCTCTTGATAGGACCATTAAGATGGATGTGCTATGGATAATGCATGACTTTCAAAAATAGACTGCTGGGTCACAAGGTCCCAGAATCACTGGGTTCGCGTTATCTTTAGCATTTTCTCTGATGTCAGGTAGGAAACGTCCCAGTGAATCAGCTGCTGTAATGAGAAGTTCAGATGAACCATTTGTGTTGTGTTCTCCAATAAAGCTGCAACATATCAGGTAATTAAAACCTATTTAATCTCCATAAGCAAATTCTCTTTCTCATCATGTAGTAAGAAGTGGAGAAGCAGTGCGATGAAGGAGATTTTAGAGCTTTCTGAAGGGCAGTGCTAGTCAGTCACTTGATTTTTGTTGTTCCATGGGTTGTGAGAGAAGGCGAAGGCATCTAAGGATGGCGGCAATTGGGCAGCGTGGTTTTAATGGTGATGATCTGTTGAGAGGGAGACAGGCAGGGGCCCAGCTCCCAAATCTTGAGCAGCCATCTACCATCACCTTGCCTGGGGTCCAGAGCGGATGCCAGGAAATCGTCCGTTCCCCAGTGGTTAACATTACAGGACCGTGACTGGCCTGCCTGTACACCGTACCTTGCTCCGCCCAGGCAGGGTGGCTGGTCCTCTTGCCTCTGACATTGGAAGGAGGCCAGGATGTGTGTGTATGTATATATATGTGTGCGTGTGTGTGTGACTGGGTCACTTTGCTGCACAGCAGAAAACTGACAGAACACCGAAAACCAACTATAATGGAAAAAATAAAACAAACAAACAAAAAAAAACAACGGAGTTGGGGGTAGGGCTGCAGAAGCCAGACAAAGATGAAGAGCAGCTGGGAGAAGTTACTTTCTTCCCGGGATTTTGACTATGAAGGAGAATCAGGAGCTAAGGCAGGAGCTGGAGCCGTGGTTTTCCATCCTTTCACCACCACCTACAGCGAGAACACCATTTACGTCGTGATCGAGGCTGACACGCCTCCTCACACCCATACACAAGCATGCGCCATTGAAATAGAACTTTTAAGAAACAGTAGTTACTCCTGTAATGTGCAAAGCGCCCTGAGAGTTTTCTGTTAGAGTCTGGTCTGTGTTATTCAGTCTGTTGTGTTGTAGCTCCCTCTTTTTTGAAAGGCTGGTTGTTCTCCAGACTCTGACTGCACATTCCAATCACTTCGAGAGCTTTTAAGAAATCCGGATGGCCAGGCTTTAGCTCCGGTGATTTGACTGGGTCTGGGGAGGTGGAGGGTGCATTTAATTGGTCTGGAGGGGGCCTCTCAGTCTGGGGAGGAGGCACTTGAATTCTTTGAGGCCCAGGTGTGGGCAGGGCCTCTGAGGAGGGAGGAGAGGATGGGACCCAGGGCACAAAGCCGGGCTTGCCTCTGGGAAGAAGGAGCAGGTGAGCAAATAGAGGGGCTGGCCCCCGTGTGCGGGCCAGGGAGGTGACCAGTAACGGGGCTGCCGGAGACCAGCTGCCCTGAGCTCTCAAAGGGCCAGCACAGATGTTAAGACGGTGGCTCTTGGAGGAAGCGAGTCAGCTCTAGCCTTGGTCAAGGACAGTGGGGCCCTTCAGGGTGGCAGGGAAGGCCGATCTGGCTGTACCCTGGGCAGGCTCCCTCCGGGGCATCCCTCAGCATCAGATGCTTATTTATTTCATGTCAGGCCAGCTCAGCTCAGCTACCAGACACTCCCAGGCTGCCCAGCCCTGGCCAAGGCCGCGGAGGGAGTGACAGATCGGGTCCAGCCCCTGCCGTCAGGGCGTCATGCAACATGAAAGCTAAGTGGAACGAAACCTAATAGGACTCCGTTTCCAGCCTCAGTCCTGCCACTTCCCAGCCCTGGATTTTCTTTCACGCCCTGTGCCTGTCTGTCCCAGTGTCACTAAGGATACACGAAGCAATGGGGGTGAAAACGCCATACGCTGCAAGGTCTGAAGGGTGAGTTAACGTGAGAGTCGTAAAAACAACAACGACAGCAATAATAATAGCTGACACGCAGCCCCCAGGTACAGGCAGAGCCCTGGCTTTTCTCTTTCTTAAACCAGTGCCCTGGGGTAGGAAGGGTACAGAGTTGGCATCAGGCCAGGTATTCAGTTCCAGCTCTTTCTGGCTTCTTCCCAGCTGTGTGTTCTTAACCGCTGTGAACCCTGTTTTCCTTATCTATAATGCTGGGACGTGTAATTCCTACCTTGGGGATTGTTTGGAGGCCTCAACGAGATCAGGCATGATGGAAGGGATGCTGGGATTTAAAACTCTAAATGATGCCGGAGAACAGAGTTTAGTTTCCAGACTGTCTCCCAGGCTGTCGTCTCGGGTTCTGTATATGCCGGTACATCGTGTTCCCCAGCCGCCCCCCTCCGTGAGCACCTTTGCTTCGGGGCCAGGCCTGTGTGTCCACACACACGGGAAGGGGGCCGTCAGCCACTGCTGTCTTCATCCAAGCCCCTCAAGACCTTTAGCTCCAACTCGGAAGCCAAGGACTGAAGGCCTGCAGATGGTCCATGTGTAGGAGCCTGAATCCCTGTCCTTTGCCCCCTTAGCAACTTCCTGTACAAGCTCCACTCTTTTGGGGACTTGCTCCTGGTAGGATGCTGTGACTCTGCTAAAACGGTCTCAGACTTTCAGTGTCTGAGCTTGGTTAAAAAGACAGACGGTAGGAGTTCCCATCGTGGCTCAGCAGTTAGCGAACCCCACTAGGATCCATGAGGATGCGGGTTCGATCCCTGGCCTTGCTCAGTGGGTTAAGGATCTGGCGTTGCCGTGAGCTGTGGTGTAGGTCACAGACTTGACTCGGATCTGACGTTGCTGTGGCTGTGGTGTAGGCTGGCAACTACAGCTCTGAGTTGACCCCTAGCCTGGGAACCTCCAAATGATGCAACTGCAGCCCTAAAAAGCAAAAAAAAAAAAAAAAAAAAATGCAGAGAGTCATAGCAGGCACATTGTTGCCCCAGGTCATTTGCACTTGCTTCCCCCACCTCTTGGAACGCTTATACCCTCTGATATCTGCACCCCTTGTTCCTCTGTCTCCTTAGGCCTTTGTTCGAACGCTACCCAGGGCACTTTGTTAAGACGGAAGCCCCACCCATCCCTCCTCACACCGTTCTTGCTTCTTTTCCTCCGCAGCGCCTGTTGCCTTCTGATACGCTGTACGCACTTGGTTACTTGCCCTTATTTATTTATACATTTTCCCTCCACCAGGATGTAAGAGCCATGACGATAGGGACGTGTGTTTTACTCATTGCTGGATCCCCGGCACCTAGAAGAGTGCCTAGTTCTCGCTGGTGTTCTAAAAGTATTGATTCAATGAAAGAATGCGTGTTGATTCTGTAGGGCTGGGACAAGGCTTGGACTCTGCACTTTAGTAAGCTTCCCCGAGCATTCTGATGCAGTGCGACACTCTCTGGGAATCACGGTTCTCATTGTTGTCCCCCGTTGCCCAGGATGCCGCCGCTGAGCAGCCTGAGACAGCAGGCGCTTAGCCCGCCTCCCTGGGGCTCGGCAGCGGGCAGCAGGCACCACTGGGTGGTGTGTTTCTTCCCGGGGTGGGGCCCTCGGGACCGCCCTGCTGCACCCCAGGCAGATGACATGAACGGTGGGTGGAGCGCAGAGCAGAAAAGGAGCTTCTCTTGCTGTCACTCCAGCGTGGCCTGAACTCAGGTCCTATGTGTGAGGTCAGATGGTGGCCACCCCGAGCCCTCTCCCTTCTCTGTTACCCAGCCTCTGGGTGACAGAGGCGGCCAGGGCGCCAGGCCACCCTGAGGCAGTCTCTCCTCTCCCCGCTTCCTCTGCCTTGTTATCTCAAGGAAACGGTGGGAACACAGCTTGGAGCCTCTTAGTTTTAATTACCATGCGGCAGTTTCTGTCGTGGCGCAGCGGAAACGAATCCGACTAGGAACCGTGAGGTTGCGGGTTCGATCCCTGGCCTCGCTCAGCGGGTTAAGGATCTGGCGTTGGCCATGAGCTGTGGTGTAGTTCACAAACGGCTCGAATCTGACGTTGCTGTGGCTGTGGTGTAGACCGACGGCTGTAGCTCCAATTGGACCCCTAGCCTGGGGACCTCCATATGCTGTGGGTGCAGCCATAAAAAGAAAAAAATATTACCATGTTTTTCCCTGAATCCCAGTGGGCCAAGTTCTTTAGCTGGGACTGAATAATTCAACCTTTATAGACCTCCAGAGAGGGAGGAAAGCACCAGGATTTGTGGCTGATAGAGCCACCTCTGCCTGTGATTCTTGGCATTCCTTTACTCGTTCATCCACTTCATTCATTCATTCATTCATTCATTCTTTCTTTCAACGGATTTTTGATGGCCACCTACCCTGCACCGAGGACTTTAGCTCTCAGCTAAACACTTATCTCCCAACTCCACACATAACTTGAACATACTCATGTGACAGCTATTCAGGACTTGGCCCCAGAGCAGGTGCTCAATAAACACAAGCCCTTCAGGCTTCCTCACCAGCTGTCCCAGAGTCACCCGGTCCCACAAGCCCGCCGACCTCGCTTCCTTCGCTCTACTCAGCTTCCCTGTTTCCTTTCTTACCTCATGTCCTCTCCGATAAGCTTGAACTAATCATGAACTCTTCTTTCAGGCTACTTGAAATTTCAAAATGCATCTAAATTTGGCGACTAAAAGCACATCCCAGAAATGGCGCTATCGAATATTCTTTTAAGAATCTCATTCCCTGGGGATGTCAATCAGCTCTGGGTTGGCAGAGACTCGCCCCTGCCTACACCGGCCTAACGCTTATTACTCTCTTCCATCGCCTTCCGACCAGGGAATGGCCAGGGCCCGGCACCTTGAAGCTGGGATTCAGCCTTTTCTGTCCTGGGCAATGGATATTATCCTTTGCGGTCCACCCTGCCTTCTCACTGACCATATTTGCTCAAAGCCTTCCACATTGGCTGGCGGCTGGAGTCTTGGAACGAGGCAGGCCTTGAGAGACAGGCCAAACAGAGCTGTCCCTCCTCCGCCACAGTGTCGGAGAGGCAGACAGGCTGCCGCTCAAGCCCCCAGCTGGCTCTCGGCGGGGGCGGGGTGGGTGGCGCAACTGAGGACCTGCATGTGGCAGGGACTTGCCAGGGCCCTGCAGCATGTGAGTGGTGGAGCCAAGACGGGACCTCGGGTCTCCGCTCCACCCGTGCTGTGTCTCTGCCTGCTCCAGCGGCCAGTCTTCCCATGGCCTGCGCTGTCTGTGGACACGGTAGCTTACAACCAGCAGCTTCAGGTTTGGTTGCAGTGGCTCTGAGACATTCGCCCTGCTCAGCCGTCTCCGCTCCATGGCGATGGTAGGAACCATGGCCAATGTCATCTTCTCCAGCAAGGAAACAGGCACAGAAGAGTTAAAGAACCTGTCCAGAGTCACACAGAGGTGCGATCTGAGCCTGGACTGTCTGGTTCTAGAACCTGGATCCTTGACCGTGAAACAAGGCGGCCCCTGGGGCACCATGGGTCTCTGACTTCAGAAGACTCACTTGAATTTTGTCCTCATTGCCTCTCCTCCACCCGCCCTACAGGGAGAGATATTGGGCAGCAGGGCCAGCGAAGGAGGAGGCAAAGAAGGCACTTAAGAGAAAGGTGTAGCTGTCTTCTCAGCTGGAACTGTGCCTGGGGCTCGGCACGAAGGAAGGACATGTAGTACAGAGGCTTGTAGGCTCGGGGTCAAGAGAAAATCGTAGAGTTAATAGCTATGGCTTAGGTTGCCTTGTAAAAGGGAGTCAGCTTCCTGTTTTCCTTTGAAATGGGGAGACGCTGATATGCTCATGTGTGTACACATAGGTGGGGGTGAGTGGATGTGAACTTGAGTGTGTGTATCTGCATGTAAGCATGTGAGCTCGCGTAAGCGCTGTGAGCACACGTGTAGACACCTGCAGGACTAGTCCGTTCGGGCTGCTGTAACAAAATACCCTTGACCGGGTGGCTTAAACACCAGGGGTTTACTTCTCATGTTCTGGAGGCTGGGAAGGCCAAGCCCAAGGTGCTGGCGGTATTCGGTGTCTGATGAGAGCCTTCTTCCTGCCCCGTGGACGGCTGCCTTCTCTCTGCGTCCTCACACAACCTTTCCTTGGCGTGTGGGTGTGGAGAGAAGGGGCTCTGCTTCTCCCCCTCTTCTTAGAAGGGGACTAAACCCATCGTCGGGGCTCTACGCCCATGACCTCATCTAAACCTGATGACGTCCTAAAGGCCCCGCCTTCAGATACCCTCACATGGGGGATCAGGACTTAAATATACCAGTTTAAGGGCACGCACCTTCGGTCCATAACACTGGGCTTGTGTGTGCTCATGCGAGCCCACGGAGGGGCTGTGCGGGTCCCCACGAGCTCCGGGGCTCAGCCTCTTCTACCGCTACCTGGAACACCGTCACAGCCCCCCCCGAATGACAAGAAGTTTCACAACGGTGAATCGCTGTTATCTTTAATTGCTGGTAAGAAAATCATAGTGTGGGGCCGAAGGAGAATCAGAGCTCCCCGCTTGCTTGCCACCAGCTGTCGGGTCCCCCTCCTCTCCCCGCAAAGCCCCCATCGTCCCTTGGCTCAGAGCCTGCCTAATCATTGTTTAATGTTTCCAAGATGCTGTCCTACACAAGAGATACTCATTCCAGGCTGTAAAAATACCAACAGCTTTGCATGCAGCTGGAATAATTACGAAAAAAAAAAAAAAGCAGAGAAAAAGAATGGTCCGACAGTACCGTGCTTTATGGAGCTTAAAGAATCCTATATAGCTAATCTAATTACAGCCAAGGCTTAGGCAGCTTAAAGGTGTTTATGCAGCCAGGCACGTGGGCTGATGCTCACTGCGAGGCTTCTTGTCACCGCCCACCCCTGTGCCTTGGACCAGTGTGACTAGGGGGCCTGGGATCCAGCAACTTGGAGACGGAGGCCAGCAGTACTGAATTCTGCAGAAGTCCTCAAGGCTCTCAGCTTCGCTCCTCGCTGCCTGGGGCTGCTTCTCCCCGACAAATTCCTCGTCCAGCCTGAGTTACTCTTGGCCAGGGCCACAGATTCGTGTCCTCAGGTGCTGTCTGCGAGCGTTCTCCTGAGGATAATGGCTTCTGTGACTTGATCTCCTGGCTGCTCTGGGCAGCGAATGCCCACCCCTCCCCGCCCACTCAAGCCGTGACCCTAGGACTGAGCCAGCTTCAGCCAGTGACTGGGGATGGAAGGGAGTCAGATAAATATCTGTGATAGTTCCGGCAGAGGGAGGTTCCCAGGCTACAGGTCACAATTGGAGCTGTAGCCACCAGCCTACACCACAGCCACAGCCACATCAGATTCAAGCCGTGTCCGCAACTTACACCACAGCTCATGGCAACGCCGGATCCTTAACCCACTGAGCGAGGCCAGGGATCAAACCTGCATCCTCATGGATGCTAGTCGGGTTCATTAACCCCTGAGCCATGATGGGAACTACTGTGTCAGCTTCTGAACAAACCCCACATGGTTCTTCAGGTTACACTGTTCCACCGGCACCCAGATGAGAGGCAGGTGGAAAGTGAAACCTCGCCCAAGCCCATGTTCCCCACTTGCCACGCCATGCATCCTGGGGTGGGTCTGTCTCAGAAGTGCCTTTTTCTTACTGGGGGTCCCAGAGGCAGTGCCTTTCTGTAACACACAGCAAGGTGCCATGTGCTAGTAGCCTAGCCCTGACCTCTGCAGAGACCAGCCATCCCTTCCTTGCCAGTGGGTGGCCTGGCCTTAACAGAGCCGCTGCAGCATGTTCTGTGCACCTGCTGCTCTCCAAACCCCAGCTTTCCATGACCTCCGCTGAGTTAGTCCTACACGCGGCCTTCCACCTCTAGTCTCCACCAATCCACAGTCCCTGCCGGGATGGAGCCTTGCTCTGACACTCCCCTCACTGCCCAAGCTGAGTCCTGGCTCTGCATCCAGGCCTGGCTGACCCTCTTCCTTGAGAGGCCGAACCCTGCCCTCTGTACCACTAGGCTGAGGTCCTATTCCCCTCCCTTGATCCGCCTGACTTCCTATATCCCGGGGGCTGGGACTGCCCACTGATAAGTCCCTCCCCCTGAAATGAGCATCTTTGATCATTGCCTGGGTGTGCCCAGCCCCTGGGGGACACTGCCGCTCTGTGGGCCTGCCTCAGAGCTCAGTCAGTTTCTCCAGCTCCAGCCTGTCTGGTGCCAGCCTCCTCTCTGTCCTCACCAGCAGCTCTGTGGAGGTCCTGTCATGCCACGTGGCCCAGCCTTCCTGAGCCTGGCAACGGTATGGGTGGGTCACACCCTTTTGAGTTCCTTTACCAATAAAGAAAACTGACTTGAGGAATCAGGACCTCCCCGCCACACTTCCCTGCCAGCCGAGAACAGAACAGCCCTAGGGGGCTCAAGGGCCCACCCACCCTGTAGCATGAGCGCCCTGTAAGCAGTCTGTATAGCAAGGGAGCTTTGGCCCAGTTTGCTTTACAGATTAGCCAAGGTGACCAGTATTAGGCTGACAAAGCCGATAGGAACCAAATACCAAAAGGCCCTCTTGCTCTGGTCAGCTGTGTGACCATCTGTCAGCAGGGAAGTTCCAGGAGCTGGGGCGTTGAGCAGAGTGTGGGCGGACCAGGAACGGTGTCTCCTGCTCTGAGGTCAGGGGCCCTGCCGCCAGCAGCTGGGAGTCAAACTGCCCATGGCAAAGGCCGGGGACATGCTGGCCCAGCCCGCAGTGCAGCCAGCAGGAGAGGTCTCCTTGTCCACTCTTGGCCCCCGGCCCGTCTTGCTCAGCAGCTTGAAAAGACAAAACAGTACCGAGGATGGAGACAGCTGAACGCCGACACTGCTCTAAGCCGACATCCTCCCTCGGCTTCACTAATACTAAAAAGTGCTTAAAGCCCAAGAAATCAAATATTCCCTACTGATACCAAAGCTTTGGGCTATAGAATGCTTTCTGGTGGGACTGATTCCCTGAAAGGCTACCCCGAACCACCCAGCAACCCAGGTGTCCTCCAGCAGCTCCAGGGCCTGGGTGCTCAGCAAGAAGTGGCGTGTGTGAACAAGAGTTGGCACCTGCAGCCGCCCCAGCCGCTGCCCAGATCTATCTTGCAAATTAGCCTTCAGGGCTCCTGGGAGACCTGTGCCCGCTGGTTGGATGTTGGGGTGGGAGCTTGTGCTGCGGGTAATGGAGGTCAGTTCCAAGGACTGGGACCTGAGGCTCTAACATATCCATAGAAATCTGCTCTCACCATGGTGGGGGAAGCCTTTTCTGCTCCTAAAGTCATTCGCGTGCATTCTTTCAACAAAGCACCAGCCGGGTTGCAGGCTCGGCACAGGGCAGCTAGTGGTGAACCAGACGTGGTTCCTGCCTCAGGCGAGCTGTAGTCGGGCAATGATGGCAGACTCTGTGGCCCTCTCTTGGCACAGATATGGAAATGAGATGCCTCGCCTCTAGTTGTTTTTGAAAGCGTACCTCTCAGGAGCTCAAAATATAAGTAGAATTTTAGGAAGAGACACTCTTGAACAGCAAGAAACTAGAGAGATGTCAGATCAGTGAGCAAGAAGGCTGCGTTGAGCAACTGCTAACAGAAGGCTGGTTTTGCCAGACAGCCCGCGGTTGCCTCTTGACCCCTCCTGCATTGCTGGAGTCAGGCCTTGATTTTAGTCTAACCAAGGATGGTTTGGCCTGGGTACCAAGACATGCAGCTCCATTGATTTGTTCCTCCTTGGCCCCTGTGCTGTGATTTCCAGTGGCCTCCCCTAGTTTAGGTGGTTTTCCACTAAGCACCTGATCTAGGGGTGGGACGGGTGACCTGGTTCACTTTGTGGGTCCCCACCCCACATAGATGAGCTTCCCTTATGAAGCATGCACCCACCCACCCCCACCCCCCGCCCTTGAAGCAGGCAGCCCTAAAATCTGGCCCAGGTTCCTCCTTTTACTGGCGGGAAAGCTGAGATCGCGAGAGGGGAAGTGCATTTCCCAACATCACGCACTTGATTAACAGCAGAGCTAGGGGGCCACCCTGCTCCAGTGCTTTGCAAACTGTACTCTCTCCCTCGTTCAGCCAGTGTCCGCGGAGTGTACCAGTGATCCAAGGACGGATGAGAGACAGTTTCTATTCCCAGAGAGCTCGTAGCCAAGTGCAGCTGATAAACCGTAAGCAAATAGCCATTACCCACAATATAAAAAGATAAGTGCCATCAACCGCAGGCGAAGGGGAGAGAGAGTGCTGACGGAGCCCAGGATGAGGTCTGTCATTCTGGGAGGGCTTCCTGGAAGAGCTGGCCTTTGAGCTTGGCTTTGGGGATTGAATGAGATTTGAAAATAGATAGGAGGGTGGCGAAAAGACAGAAGCTGCCTGCCTGTTTGTGTCTTTCTAATTAGGCTTTAGAGAATGCGTCAGCATGTTCACGCTCTGGGCACCTGTGGCGTTCTGGACACTACATAGGCAGCTGTATACACTGTCTGCTGTAATTTTTCCAGTGTTTCTCCCCATTTTATAGATGAGGAAACTGAGGTTCAGCAGTAACTACGCCCTGAACAGAGGCTGCTTCTTTGATTCCTTCTTCTTTCTTCTTCCCAAGGCCTCACCCAGTGCCTTATGCCAATCAGAATTCTGATGCTTTGTCAGTGAATCTGATGATTGAATGAAAATGGAGACAGAGAGATGGCGTTTGCGAAACCAGAGGCAAGGCAGCACCCCCCTTCCTTGGATGACAGGGGGCTAAGCCCAGAGCTATTTAGGGTTTCTATCACCAGAATAAATATCTTCCCCGTGCATATATTACACCCCCCCCCCAAGGCTGGTAGATCCTTAACCTAAGCGAATACTAGCAAGAGCTACCACTTCTTTTGAGGCATCTTTGGTGTGTGACTTTTTTTAACCCTAAAAACAGCCCTATGAGGGAGATATCGTTATCATGCTTGTTTCACGGATGAGAGCACTGAGGATTGGGAAAGCCGTAGGTCACACAGCTGGGAAAGACAGAGCCAGCGTTTGAACCCCAGCTGGCTCTGGCTGTAGGGCCTGAGTATTTAACCTTGTCACCATATTCAGGGGTCCTAAACTCAGTTATCTTACAGGGCTGGTTAGAAAACATAACATGAATAGTAGAGGTGAGGCAATAAGGACCGGTGAGGACTGCGGCAAATAAGAAAATGAGCCCAAGTTCAGCCCAGAGGGCAGCCAGTTCTGGTTCCAGCCTGTTGCTAGACCTGTTGGCCTTTTTCAAGTCGGAAAACACACTGTTATGTTTGGTGGGCTGAACAAGCCACCTGGGAAGGCCAGATATACTCATGGTCTGCCCGTGTGCAGCCTCTCCCCTATTGATGCCTCGTTTGAGAAAACAGAAGCTTCTCTGGAGATGCTCTTTATCTCATATCCTTGGTGAAAACTTCTTTGTCTCACTGTCTCCCTCTCCTGCTTGCTGGTTCCCACGTCTCCAAAAGCACCTGGTCCAGACCGGCTGATCCGGCCACACCTCTGTGCAGCTTCCCTTCATCGTGGGAACAGTTTGAGAAATTCATGATGCACAGGCCGCACGGTTGAGTTCCACCAATTCAGGGAGATCCTTTCTGGCCCAATGGATCCTTGCAGAAAAAGCACACGATCATGCAATCAAGGCGTAGATTTTGTTCCCAGGTGGTAGACTTCCGCCGTTCTTACTGACAAATTGGCCTCTTGTGACCTTGGAAACCACTTGCATCAGGCACCCGGGGTCATTCCAGGAGTGGGAGAGGGGAGTGGCCAGCGCCCGGAAGGCCGACCAGGCTGCAGAGGAGGCAGCTAGTGTGACTGTCACTTGGAGGGTATGTCAGTCTGATCAGGCTCATCCCAGCAGGATGCTCTCAGGGGCAGGGAGTGGGGGAGGGGACAGGGGAGGGGACAGGAGCTCAGGCCTCCGCCTGGGGCCAACTCAGGGTGTGAGTGGCTGTGAGTTGGATGTGCCATGGCTCATCAGCGCCCACCAGCTTGCCTAATTCTCTTCCACCTCCATTTCCTGCATGGCCTCTGACCCGCAGCCCTGAGGGGAGGCCTTGAAATGTGTTTGCGCTTCTATGGTTGAGGCTGTGGTGGTTGGCGTCTGGGAGTGAATATCCACAGCATTTCCAAGCCAAATCAGATCTAGAGATGAAAAAAAAAAAAGTCCTAGTTCTCGTGTTTCTCTCAACGGGGCAAAGAAATGTGAATCAGAACTTTACAAACTCAAACCTTGAAACCCTTCCTCACCCAGTGAATTTGATGGGTAACAGAAATTAATTCGAAGTGGAATCGTGGCTCAGCATTTCCGTGGATTCTGAGCCAAATGGAAATTAAAAAGAGCGTCTCCAGCAGGGATAATAGTGAGGGCAGGCTTCCTGCCTTGGCAGAGGGTTCCGACCCGGGTCTCCGGGGGGGAACTGATTGAAGGATCCTGTGGATGAGATCGGGAGGCTCAGAGAAAGGGTTCTCTACCCAGACAATGGGAAGGAATTAACTTGTCACCCACTGATGCTCACAGATGCAACAGAAACTTCCAGCAACGCAGGACGGATTTAATGCCAGGCCGCCCAGTGGCCCCATTGCCTCCCACATCTTCCCTTCGGGTGCTTAGATGCTAAAGAAAGGAATATTTTCCCCATGTTGAAAGAGAGGCTGGCTAAGTCCTGTGGACCGAATGTGTCTGCAGATTTGTCTGTGTTGTCAACTCTCATTTGGCTTAAACATGAAAACTAATGCAGAGAATCAAAGAAAACAAGATGGTTTGCTGAGGGTTCCCGACCAGGGCCGCGCAGGCATGAGGCAGAGGCATTGCCCGAAGTGATCATATTTTCTCTGAAAAGAACACTCAAGGCTGTTGTTTAATCTTTCTGGAGTGAGTTCCCGTGGTTTCAGGTGCCCGTCGGTCCTCTGTCCCTGTGTGCTCCACATCCTCCGTAGGGCACAACAGTCTAGCAGGTAAGGTTGCCCCGAATTCGGCATGGAAGGAAAAAACCAATCCCATCCTTCCACTTCCCAGTTACTGGGCTCCTACATTAACCCAGGTACCACCATGGGAGGTGAGGGGGAGAGAGAGAAACAGAGAGCTGGGGTGGATCGGTACATGGACTGATGGCTGGCTGGCTAGGGGGATGGATGGATGGGTGGGTGAATTTAATCTTTTCCATTTTATGATGTAGATATTTTATGCCCATTTTAGAGACAAAGGAATTGCATGTCAGGAGAGATAGTGAATCACCGAAGTTCGCAGATGATGATGGCAGGACTGGGGCTTGAGCCCGCATTTCTCTTGAGCCCGTGTTCTGTGTGTCTCCATTCTCTTTTCCTATGTTGCCCATTAAGCTTTTTTTTTTTTTTTTAACTGCCTGTCTCGTGCCTAGGGACAGACTCACATGGGCTTGCATGAACGGCTTATACAAACGGGTGGCCAGGAGGAGATTCCTTTTTTTTTTTTTTTTTTTGGTCTTTTTGCCTTATCTAGGGCCTCACCCGTGGCATATGGAGGTTCCCAGGCTAGGGGTCTAACAGGAGCTGTAGCCGCCGGCCTTCGCCACAGCCACAGCAACGCGGGATCCAAGCCACGTCACAACCTACACCACAGTTCACGGCAACACCGGATCCTTAACCCACTGAGCGAGGCCAGGGATCGAACCCGCAACCTCATGGTTCCTAGTCAGATTCGTTAACCACTGAGCCATGACGGGAACTCCGAGATTCATTTTTAATTCAGTAAATATTATCCATCACTGTGTAGGCAGAGTTTCAAGATGGAGCCCCAAGACTCCTGGCCCCTACATGAACTTGTTCTAGTTATTCAGTCAAACACGCATCTGAGTCCTGCCATGAAGGGCTTTTGCTGATGTAATTAAGGTCCCCAATCAGCTGGGTGGGCCTGACCTAATTACCTGAGCCCTTTAAAAGCAGAGTTTCCTCTCTCTGGCTGGTTGCGGAAAGGAGAGTCACAGAGAGGCCCCTTGGAGGCCTTAAAGGAAGCAAGCATCCAGAGTTCCCATTGTGGCTCAGCAGAAACAAATCCAACTAGGAACCATGAGGTTGAGGGTTCGATCCCTGGCCTCGCTCAGTGGGTTAAAGATCCAGCGTTGCCGTGAGCTGTGGTGTAGGTCGCAGACGCGGCTCAGATCGCACATTGCTATGGCTGTGGCTGTGGCTGTGGCTGTGGCTGTGGCTGTGGCTGGCAGCTACAGCTCCTGTTAGACCCCTAGCCTGGGAACCTCCACATGCTGCAGGTGTGGCCCTAAAAATGACAAAAGACAAAAAGAAAGCAAGCATCCACGCTGTCAACTGCCCGTGGGGGCAACGGGGGAGGGAAAGCAGGCAGCTTCTCATTGCTGGGAGCAGCCCTAGCTGGCAGCTAGCAGGAGGACAGGGACTTCAGTCCCACAACTGCAAGGATACGAATTGTGCCAACACCCAGGAAGCCTGGAGGAGGATCCTGAGGCCCAGATGAGAGCCACAGTGCCGGCCAACACCTTGATTTCAAGCAAGCGAAACCGCAAGCAGAGAATCCACCCACACCACACGTGAACTTCTAACCTACAGAAACTGTGAGATAATATATTCGTGTTGTTTTCATCTAAGTTTGTGCTACTTTGGTGTGCAGCAACAGAACACTGATACAGTCACCTACAGTATGCCGGCTGGCATGCTAGCCACTGAGAACCTGAGACTGGCGTGGTCTCTGCCCTTATGGGGCTTATAGCCTGGTGTGGGAGTCAGACAAGAAAGCAATCAAAAGATGACAGAGTGTGTAAAGGCCATTAAATATGTAAACTGAGGAGTTCCCGTCGTGGCGCAGCGGAAACGAATCCAACTAGGAACCATGAGGTTGCAGGTTCAATCCTTGGCCTCGCTCAGTGGGTTAAGGATCCGGCATTGCCGTGAGCTGGGGTGTAGGTTGCAGACGTGGCTCAGATCCTGCATTGCTGTGGCTATGGCTGTGGCGAAGGCCGGCGGCTACAGCTCCAATTAAACTCCTAGCCTTGGAACCTACATGTGCCGCGAGTGCAGCCCTAAAAAAGACAAAAATCCAAAAAAAATGTAAACTGGATGGTATGAGATAAATCAGGTGTGGAGCGGGTGCTGTCTCAGGTTAGATGAGATGGCCCCTCTGAGCTGAGCACAAAGGGAGGGGGGAGAATTAACCACGTGAAGAACCAGGGAAAAGTCCTCTAGGCAGACGGAACAGCACATGCAAAGACCTTAAGCCAGGAGAGAGCCTGATGCGTTCGCAGAGATCCGAGTAGGCAAACTTGGCTCGAGGGTGGCCAGGAAGCGGGAGGCTGGCGTGAGACAATGTTGAAGAATTAGGCAGGAGACTGGTCGTATGGGACCTCATCACAGTGGGCCGCACTGGTGAGTCTTCAGTGGGGGAGAGGGGTGACCTGGATGACGTTTTTGGAAAGTCTCTCTAGCCGGTTTATAGTGAAGAGTTTGGACACAGGTATGAATGGAAGCAGGGAGGTCATTTGGGAGGCTTTTGCAATACTTCAAGCCGGAAATAATGATTTGGACCACGGCCTAGAGAGAGAGAGAGAGAGGAAAGGATGGATTTGAGATGGATTTGCGTTTGTGCGTGATTGGATGGTAGAGAGTGAAGATCTGAAAATGAGGCTGAGGTTGCTGGCTCCAGCGATGGGGTGAATGTCATTCATTGAGGGGGGAGGGGAGGGAGAGGGGAGCAGGACAGGTTTGGGGAGAAAGACCAAGGATGAAGGTTCGAATACGCTGGCTGTGAGATGCCTCTAAGACGCGTGAGGGAAGATCTTAAGTAGTCATTTGGATAGAGAGCCAATGCCGGGAAGGGCTCGTGTCTAGACTCCAAGAGGAGGTCGGGACCAGGACACCTGCCTTGGTGGCAGAGCCGGCTCCATGCTCACTCCCCTGGAAAGTAGCAGAATGCCTCAGTCTACACAGCAAGACCTGGGGCCTGGACCTCTGGAGCAGTCATCCTTTCTGCAGCCCCAGTTCCCGTGCCAAGCCATGGGTGCAGCCACACACACCCCCAGAATGGGGCATTCTATTCAGAATGGGGGGCTCTGGTGTGAAGCTGACATTTCAGCAAGTTACTTCAGTTGTTCCGGGCTAGTAGTAAGGTGCATTAGGCACCAAATGATATAAACCTGAAACTGCATCTAATGCTCTTAAGGGGCCTGAGGGAGCCCGGGAGAATGGGTGTGAATAAGGAATCATCTGTAGGATGATCAAATCCCTGATTAAACTCACCTCCCAGGATCAGTGGCCTCTAGAGAAAGTAGGAACGCCTCTGAATCCTGATGGGGTGTCCATAACTCTGGAAGGATGTTTGGCCGGTTGCTGCTTCCTTCTCCAGGGCTGCTCAGTGCAAGAGAAGCTGGCCTAGAAAGAAGTCCCACAAGGATCTGACCGCTGGGCTCAGGGACGTGGTGGCAACCTACAGAGGGCCTAAGCCACGCGTGACGGGCCTGGCTCTGGATTCTCTGGCTTTGCCTTGAAGAGGCTGTTCCCTTAGGAGTGGAACCCAAGACATAGATTCAATAGCAAGCAGTTTATTTAGGAAATTCGAGATATTCCAGGAGGATGGAGTTAAGACAAGGAAAGGAGCAGCTAATAAGGGTGTGTTATTGGAGTTCCTGGCATGGCATGGCGGTTAACGAATCCGACTAGGAACCATGAGGTTGCGGGCTCGATCCCTGGCCTTGCTCAGTGGGTTGAGGATCCGGCATTGCCGTGAGCTGGGGTATAGGTCACAGATGCAGCTCAGATCTGGCGTGGCTGTGGCTGCGGCATAGGCCGACAGTTACAACTCTGATTCAACCCCTAGCCTGGAAACCTCCATATGCCGCAGTGCAGCCATAAAATAAATAAAATAAAATAAAGTAAAAGCTTGAATATTGATCAACCCTGAGAGGTAAGGAAGCTGGGGTATTTATCTGCCAGCTCCTTTTGGTTGTTGGTTCAAGGCTGCTCTTGTGGGCTTTTAGTTTCTAGCACGTCAGCCCTCCACGTGCTGGGCAGAGCCCACGTGTGTGTGACTTTGAGTAAAGCCCTGGAGTAAACAGTCTAGCCCTTAGATGTAGGGGCGAGAGGAGCACTTGAAAAGGATGAGTCTCCGAGGATATCCACAGCATCTGCCACAAGAACCATGTTTCATTATCTTTCAAAACTGCATTTCTGGAGTTCCCGCCGTGGCTCAGCGGTTAACAAACCCGACTAGCATCCATGAGGACGCGGGTTTGATCCCTGACCTCGAGTTAAGGGTCTGGCATTGCCGTGAGCTGTGGTGTAGGTCACAGACGCGGCTCAGATCCCACGTTGCTGTGGCTGTGGTATAGGCCGGCGGCTACAGTTCCGATTGAACCCCTAGCCTGGGAACCTCCATATGCCATGGGTGCAGCCCTAAAATGGCCAAAAAATTAAGGCAATAAATAGATAGATAGATAAAAGTGCATTTCTAAAATCCTGTGATATTGACTATGTCCAGCTCTTTACTGACCAAGCTGAAGGGCATGCCGGGACCTCTACAGCAGGTTGAAGCCATCACCCAGGCCAAGCAAGACCAGGGAGAGCATCTCCTGCCCCATGGGGTTGACCTGCTGCCCACAGACAGAGCTCGCACTGCCCTGAGGCCTGGGCTCCATTTCATTTTGTGTCTCTGTCCAGCAGGTCCGTGCAGCAGACAGAGCACCTGCAGAGAAATGTGACTGGGAGTTATATAGACTAACTTGGGCTGGAGTAGGGGTCAGGATCCCCAGCTCAGTGCTTTTGAAGCACGCCCCCAGCCAGGTGTGGGAGAACCAGAGTGTGTGCAGTCTTCAGGAAAAACTCTGGCAAATTCCAGCAGGGGTCAGACCCTGGCCAAAAAGGGTCACAGGTCAGTTCCCAGAGCGCAAATCAGAAAACTGAGAAATACGCTTCTAAGTTCTGGCTGTATGCTTGGGGGAAGTGGGAAGCAAGCTACAGTTTGACTGGCACTTACTTGGCACCCCAGATACCAGGCTGCAGCTTTGGCTGGTGTTGTGGATGCCACTGGTACCCCCGGCCCAGATCCTTTTCACCAGCCATTCCTTGTGTCCTCCTATGAGTGTTGGAAGCCAGCAGCTCAAAGCTGCACCCTTCTCCTGGAAATTGCCCGCCCTGTTGAGAGCCGCTTCTCCTAATGCTTAGGAGATTATGCCCATCCTCTGGAGATGGCCCACAACTAGTGCCTGTTGGGTACAGTGTCTGAAAACCCCTTTTACCTCAAAAGGGGATAATTCTTTTTTTTTTTTTTGTCTTTTTGCCTTTTCTAGAGCCACACCCATGGCATAGGGAGGTTCCCAGGCTAGGGGTCTAACAGGAGCTGTAGCCACCGGCCTTCGCCACAGCTACAGCCACGCGGGATCCAAGCCGCGTCTGCAACCTACACCACAGCTCACGGCAACGCCGGATCCTTAACCCACTGAGCAAGGCCAGGGATTGAACC